>SJYA01000694.1:382330-401400 GCA_006410615.1 Neotragus moschatus | reverse complement strand
TGGGGTGGGGGCGGGAAGATCCTCCTCTGATTAGATTCTTTCTCTTGAGAATTTGAACTCAAACACATGGGAAGAATTTTCCAATATGCAGTCAGAGGTGAAGCAAGATGTAGCAAGAAAAAGGTCATGGGGAGCAGTTATGCAGACTGAGCAAGAGATACCAGGAAAGGACACCCAGGAAAGAACAATGGCTCCCACCTTATCAGGTTTTTTGAAACCAAATCTCTTAAGTGCTTACTTCGAGATGTGTGCTCAGGCAATAAGAACTCAGAGGAATGGAAATGTGACTTTTGAAAATAACCATCCTGCTGGGATTATGGGACACTCATGTAGCATTTTCGCAATTTTCTACAGTGTCAGTCTTAGAAGTAAAGTGCTTTTTGTTAAAACCATGTATTAAGGGAGTGACATTCTGATAAAGGCAATGGACATTTTATGCCCACAGAGCAACACCCACAGAGAATGGGTATTTTCCAGACTGTGCCAAGGGAACACAAATCACAGTTGCAGACTCTGAACAGTTAGACTTCACACTCAGTTATGTGCACAAGCTGACCACAGGGATGTGGTCAGTGAGGATTATTAACACCGACACACACACACACACACACACANCACCCACAGAGAATGGGTATTTTCCAGACTGTGCCAAGGGAACACAAATCACAGTTGCAGACTCTGAACAGTTAGACTTCACACTCAGTTATGTGCACAAGCTGACCACAGGGATGTGGTCAGTGAGGATTATTAACACCGACACACACACACACACACACACAAACACACTTCTCTGAAAATGAAGGCTCAGCAACAATTCATTCATGGGAATTAGCTCTTCAGAAGAAAGCTCACAACTCACTTGGCAGAGGGTAGGGGTAGGGAGCGGGGGTGGGGGGTGATGCCTCAGCTGACCAGTGAGAAAACCACAGCAGCAATGGACAAAGGAGTGTTCTATCACTTTTTTTTACATTGCAGAGAATCAGGACATTTTGTGCTCTGGTATAGGCAAAATGAGAAGAAAGGCCTCACAGTGAAAGTAAAGGTTAGTGTTCAAAGATCAAGGTGGACACTGGGACCCCAGAGTCTTCTGTCTGTGTATGGAAAGCATCTCATACTCACAGAAAATTCGAGCTAGAAGAAACTTGAGCAACACTAGCCCAAGCTCGTTGCTTAACAAGTGAGGAAGATAAGGCACAAAGACAGAATCATGGACCCCAGTGCTGAGGCTGTCTCACAGCCTGCCCCAAAACAGGGTCCCCGGGTGATGCATGGACACACAGTGTGAGAAGTAAGAAGCACTGCCAACACGCCACTGATGTGGCTCTTTCTCAAGAAAACAAATAGCAAGATCCACCAGTAACAATTCAGCAATAAAGAAGACCACCATGCTGATTTTAAGTATTGGCACTTGTAATTCACTTTCTAAAGCTGCTGCAACAAATTTAATGGCTTAAAACAACAGGAATTTATACTCTCATAGTTATGTATACCAGAAGTCTGAAATCAAGGGCCAATAGGGCTGCACTTTCTCCAAAGGCTCTAGAGAGGGAATCATTTTTGGCGCTTTCAGAAATTCTTTGGTTTGGAGTTGTGCTGTGCTGTGGTTAGTCACTCAGTCATGTCAAACTCTTTGTGATCCCATGGACTGTAACCTGCTAGGCTCTTCTGTCCATAGTNTTACGTTTGTGAAAACATTTTTTCCAGATATGATGAGATATACAGGTTCTGGGTGGATATATATTTGGAGGCCACTATTCAACTCACAATTGCATTATGCAGGTCAGTGAGGACAATGGTCTTCAAGATGTGAGGGCCTCTCCCAGGAGAGACAGAAGAGAAGAGAAAGGGCAGGATGCCACACAGTTGGAGGTGACCTTTAGCTGTTAAGGCCCCCTGATTTGTTTTAAATCATTCATTAAGAGTTCTCATGGAGACTTCTCTGATGGTTGTCCAGTGGATAAGACACTGCACTCCCAATGCTGGGGGCCCAGGTTCAATCCCTGGTCAAGGAACTAGATCCCATGTGCTACAACTAAGTGTTTGCATGCTGCAACTAAGACCTGGTACTGCCAAGTAAATTTAAAAAAATTTTGGGGGGAAAAGAATCCTCATGGGTTTTGATTATCTAGAAAGAAGTATAAAGAGAGAAGAGAGACACTCTTTTGCAGTCTCCTTGGGTCCTTGCTAGAGGAAGAGTATAGAAAACACTAATTCAGGTTATCCTGAGAGCATTGTGCTCTGGCCATGAGATTAAGGCATAGCTAGTACTAGAAGTCAGTCTAAAATATATCTCTTTTCTGTCAGCGAAACATTCCCCTCTTGCCCTCTCTATCTATGAGCCTCTTCCTCCCTCCAGCCCCTGCCTCTTGTCTGCTGGGTGCTCATCTGCTCCCAAGCAAATCAGCTTAAGCCCCCAAGCTGGTCCCGCAGACAGCCCTCTGCCCCCTCCCTCTCCAGCCCAGTGGCCAAGGGCCCGGCTTGTCAGGCTGTCGGGGCGCAGGTCTCCTCACTAATTAGGAGCATTATCACTTTGTCAAGAAAAAACATGGACCCAGGAAAAGACTCTGTTAAGTGTCCTGGACATCAGGGATCCTCACTGCAGGCAACTGAACTCTGGCATCTGCTTGACAGAATTGAAAGCTTCAGGGCTGTCCCCAGGTGCTCTGGAGAGACAGCTGCATCTTCATTTTCCATCCAAAACCCCCCAANACTTTGTCAAGAAAAAACATGGACCCAGGAAAAGACTCTGTTAAGTGTCCTGGACATCAGGGATCCTCACTGCAGGCAACTGAACTCTGGCATCTGCTTGACAGAATTGAAAGCTTCAGGGCTGTCCCCAGGTGCTCTGGAGAGACAGCTGCATCTTCATTTTCCATCCAAAACCCCCCAAATCATGGCCAAGGGATGGCAATATCTGCGGGACATGAAAATATTTAACTTGTGGCTATATATATATATACATATATAACATAAAATTTAATATTTTTAACCATGTCTCTTTTTTTGACAGTTTACTGGCATTAAATACTTCCACATTATTGTGCAACCGTCATCCCCATCCATCTCCAGAACTCTTTTCATCTTGTGAAACTGAAACCATGCACCCATGAAGTAATAATTCCTCACCCCCTCCTCCCCTCGGCCCCTAGCAATCAGCATTATACTGTCTGTTTCTATGGATTTGATTTGACTGCTCTAGGTATCTCACAAATGACACTGTACAATGTTTTGTCTTTTTCTGTTTATTTACTATTTATTTACTGTTATTTACTATTTCTAGTTTATTTCACTTAGCATAATGGGCTCAAGGTTCATACATGTAGCATGTGTCAGAATCTCCTTTTAATAGTCAAATAATATTCCATTGCATTTAAATACCACACTTTACTTATTCATTCATCTATCAGTGGACATTTGGGTTGCTCAAGACACAGATTTTTTAAGTAAATATTTACTTTAAATTCTGAAGTCACTTCAGTAGGAGAAAGGAAAAGTCTAAATAGCCTAAAACTGACTAGTGAATAAAATGAAGGCCATCTTTGACACTCATTGAAAGTAACTCAGCAAATTTGGAAAAGGAAAAAATAAATCACCTTCCTTTTTACACATGCGAAAAGCCCCAAACTTTTCCAGAGAAAATAGGAGAGCTCTGTGACTCACTAGTTATGCCAATAGCTGGCTGAGTTATGTCAGTTGCACCAAAGAGCCAATTAATTCTCAAAGAATTAAAGGGCAATAAAGCTACATTTTGGAGAAGGAAATGGCAACCCACTCCAGTATTCTTGCCTGGAGAATCCCAGGGACAGAGGAGCCTNCTCACTAGTTATGCCAATAGCTGGCTGAGTTATGTCAGTTGCACCAAAGAGCCAATTAATTCTCAAAGAATTAAAGGGCAATAAAGCTACATTTTGGAGAAGGAAATGGCAACCCACTCCAGTATTCTTGCCTGGAGAATCCCAGGGACAGAGGAGCCTGGTGGGCTGCCGTCTATGGGGTAGCACAAAGTCGGACACAACTGAAGTGACTTAGCAGCAGCAGCGGCAGCAAAGCTACATTTGCCAATCAAATGAGACTGAATTATTTGGAAAGAACTTTGAGAATTGTGAACCATCCCTCAAGATCTTGGTACAGCAGAGGTGGGAGTGGCAGGCAGTGGTTTTCAGAGTTTCCAAGGTTTAGGGAAGTGGGGTCCTTCCTCCTGGGGCCTCTGATACCTGTTTATCCCAGTGCACATGCTTTAAGTAAAACTGATTTGGGTATTAAGTGAAAAGCATACTGGCTGCACTATTGTATTCTCTGAAAACTGCTTTCACATTTTTCCCTAGTGGAGCAGTGTTTATTATTTGTGCTCATTTTATTAAGACAACTGATATATATTTTTTAAAAACTTGGGTTACTGAATTTCTAGTTGATTAGATGATGGATAAAAGAGACTTTACTGTAGAGAAGGAACAAATTATGCCTTTCGTTTAAAAAAATAAAATTACATATTGTATTTATTTTTTGAATGGAAAATTTCTTTCTTCATTTTACCAGTAAAAAATGTGAGAAGGAAGACTCATAAATGCTGGGACATGCAGTAATTCAAGTAATGGGGAGTCCCCAGGGGGCAATTCACACATTCCTTCTTGGTGAGACAGAGACCTCTGGGGTAAAGTTGCACCATAAGTAAGAGGTGTGACATCCACGTGGCAGTGTTAGTGGTCAAGAGAGGGTATTGAGTCACAGACTTTGGGCCTTAGGGATACTAAACCAGCTCCTTAGAGTCCCCTCGAGGCATACTTCCCAGATTAGAGCACAAAGTTGGAAAATACAGCCCCTCCTGCTAGTCAGTCAAGCTGTGTTAAATGCACAACCAGACAAACCCAGGCATTTTGCTCTCTGGGATCCAAGAACGTTTCAGGATGTAAATTCTCAGAGTTAGTGTAACCTTCTGTCTTCTATTTCATCATCAATAAAGTAGACATACATGTGCTTACCACCCACCCTGTCCTCGTCTTATTTTTCCAAATAAATCCGGAACACCAAAGTCTCTAATCATTCTCCCAGCACTGTATTGAAAAGTAAACCATGGATGCTATGAAATGATTCTCGGAGCACCTTCAGTGACAGAGTCTGTCCCCAGAATTCAAAAGGTAGAAAGACTGTTGGGGTCACTAAGAAGTATTGTGACCATTTCAGGCTGAGTTTAAAAGAGAGCTGCTTGGGACTGGGCAGCATCCAGTGGCCAACAGTGCTAACACTGTGAGCTGTGGCTGCTGGTACCCACATCATTTCTTCAAAGTAAACTCGAAATCCAAGTTCCAGTGAGGAATTTTACCTAGAGGGTGAGTAGTTGGTGGTCTTCATTGTGGCTGCCTTGAGTTATCAAGTTGCAAAATAAAGGAAGCTGGACAGGAAGGTCAATATTAGCCTTGGGGATCTCTTCTGCAGACTACTAATTAGTCCCTTCTTCCCAGGGGATCAGAAAGGCATTTCCACCTGTCTTTCTCCCCAAGGCTCAGGTTTCTTAGAATAAACAGAAACCAGAAAGAAGAGTGTCCAAGCTTTAGTCATGGAGGAATAGGACCTTGCAAGCCTACTTACAAAGTGGTCCCACAGGCTACTAGCGCTTTTTCCTCTGGGACTGTTCGGAAGCCTTAAATGAAGTCATATCATTTGTATTTTCCATTTGTACTGTGTTTACGCATTTCTTTTTGCAGTAAAGGACCCAGTCCATTCTCACACTCATTGCTGCTTACTGGAAACAAGAATGACCACAGTGACAATTAAGGCTACCACTTGTCCATTTTCTGTGTGGCCATCACTGTACTGCCGTCGGTATAGGCATCATCTCACCCAAGAACAGGAGGCTAGCCCGAAACTGCCTGCCCCACACCATGATAGCTGAGACAGAATTTTGAGATTATGATGTGAGTTGACAGGGGGGAAACTTAACAAAGTGTATTTCAAAGCAGTGGTAATGGTCTTCATGTTATCACTGGGCAAACAAATCAAGAAAAGGAGTAAGCAGTCTTTTGGTAGCATCCTATAAAATAACTCTAAACTTCAGAGTGGTCCACCTTATATTACAGCCACCCACCTGTTTCCCTCCACACCAGCCAACACACATACTGTCACATCATCACCAAACCTCATGCTTTATTTCCCCAGTTGACCCTAGAAGGCTACACTTTATCTTGTTTGCTCTTGGGAGGAATGACCAAAACAAAACTAATCATTAAAAAACAGTAAGCAGCAAGAAATGGAAGGAAGAAGTAACTCAATGGAATCCCTCTCTGCCTCTGCTAGCTGTGTGACTCTGGTCATGTGGTTTAACTCCCTGAACCTCAGTTCTTCATTGGAAAATAGTGTTATTAACAATTAAATGTGACAATGCAATGGATAGGCACTTAAATAACTTGAAACACTCCATTTTAAAAATGGATTGTACTTACATTCTCTTTGTAGAGGCTAGAACACATTTACTTGTCCAAATAAGAAAACAAGATGTATTTTCTAAACATGGTAAGAAGCCCTCATTTAACTTTTTGTGAATGCTGAAAATCAGCAGTACACCCTTGGCATCAGTCATTTATAGCTCTTAGAAAGATTCTATAGAGAAGACAGATCTTCTGGATCCCAAGAAAATGAACAGGTCTTGCTTTTCAGTCAAGCACAGGCTATTCCCTGTGCTTTCCTCTGGCTGCCTTGCCCAAACACTTGGCAAGGAGGGACTAGAGGGAGTCCTCAAGGGGTTGATTTGGGTAGATTCTATAATGTATTGCCTGTAACCTGGCTGTTCCAAAACACTAGACTTTGTATCAGGCTTTTCTGTGGCAGTCCTGCTTCCCCTATGGCCACAGCCCTCCTGTCTAGCAGCTGCAGAAGGAACATTCCCCACAGTTAAGGCTCAACAAGATTCAACTTTTACCATCGTGATCTGGGTCTACCCTATCGATTGCTTTGGAGCCAGCCTCAGAGGTTTGCTTAGCTGGCTATGAAGGAATTTTTATAATGAAAAAGAAAGAAAAAAAAGTTCTCTGAGACAAATCTTACAGGGTCCTGAGGGAGACCCGAGGGTGGCTAATTGGAGAAACCATTTGCCCCCTTCACTGTTCCCCATCCCCACCCCCCACGGCCGTCCCTGCCTTATCCAGAGCAGCCACCCTATCTGTAAATGGCGACCATGGAAAATGTACCCTGGCGACTTGGTGTGAAAGATAGGCAAGGCTCCTAAAAAATCTTCTCGGAGGCTTATCACCTCCTTCTGGCTCCACAGCAGGCTCAGGCTCTGGGGCTGGAGGAAACTGCTGTCTGTGAGCCTAGACAGGGTCTCATCAACAACTGATAAGGCCCTCTGTGAACAAGCAGGCGCTGTGGGGCTCACTCGCTTCTCAAATGCCAGAGACATTTGTAGGAAAATATACAGGGTCCAATGACCTCCGTGAAGGAGGCCGGGCAAGCCCGCCATGTCAGCCGTGAAGCAGTGAGGCTCTCCTGCACTTGAGAAAGGAGAAAACATAGCAGTCACTCCACAGACTAGGGGACAAAAGTCTGGTGGTCAGGTGGGACGGCCATGGACTGGCAACACTGGTATGCCTGATGAATTAATCACAAAAGAAGCTCCCTTCTATTCAGACTTTAAACAAACCTGCAATCATAATTTCTGCAACCCTGTAGGAAGCCAGTGGATATTAGAGTGATGCCCTCTCATAACGTAAGACCTTGAGGTTCTTTCCCAGTGGAACCACTGAGGTCAACAAGGCACAGCACTGAAAAGGAAGAAATTGGATTTTATACCCCAACTCTGCCCTCTAACTATCCATGTAACATTAGATAAATCAGTTTCTCCAGGAAAATGCAAATATTTACTCAGACTGGTTCTCATTATGTGAAAGACGTTTATAAATAAATGGTAGAACACTATATAAATAAAGGATTATTCCATTAAAAATACAATACTTAGCCTATTTTCAGTGGTGAGAGCACTTGTACACTCAAGTCCTTTGAAAACTGTCAATTCCTATGCAGCCTATGCAGCAGGGTGAATTCAGTTAATCAAATGCAAACCGAGTTCCTTGCACTGTGGAAAATAACACCGTGGATGAAAAGACACAGCTCTCATACAAAGAACTGTAGTATCAGGCACGTGCTATAATAAAGGAGTGAACATAGTGTAAGGGCAGGAAGCTTGTTAAAAAAGTCTCTCAGATAAAGAACAATCTGAGCAGAACCAAATGGTGGGATGGTTTTTGACCAGGAAGAACAAAAGAACAGGACAGACCCACTGAGAGCGGGTAACAGCAGGAAGCAGGCTGGAGGGGCTGCGCTGAAAGTGGTAGTGAAGATACCTGAGGGCAGGGGGAGGCACAGGGGCCAGCGCCAGGCATCTCGAATTCCAGGTTATGCAGCTTAGATTGTACTATGCAGGCATGGAGAGACGCGGAAGGTGTGTGAGGAGGAGAGCCACGCAGAGCAGTGGACTGTGGCAGGAGATACGCGGCAGAAGGGAGCTGGGAAGAACCGCAAACACTAGATGGAGGGTGCCAGTGGGGGTGGGAAGGCAGGGGCTGCTCAGAAGATGCTTTTGCTGTGTGTTGAGTCTCTGATAAGCCAGCTTCATTTTTTTCCTAACTGGTTAACTATTTGCCTAAATATCATTTATTAAATAGTCTATTCTTTATCTAGTGGTTTGAAATATCATTTTTATCAAATCTCAGTATTTCATTCCAGTGATTGGTATGTCTATCTCTCTAGGTGTCAGTCTTGTATTGTTTTGCTTATCATAACTTTGAAACATGTCTTCACATCTGGTAAGGCAAGTCCTCCTTCATTCTTCTTCTTTTTCTAAATTTTCTTTGTTAGTCTCGTTTACTCTTTCAGATGAATTCTAAAATAATTTTATGTGTTCTCAAAAATAATGCTATTGGAATTTTATTGGAATTGTACCATATGTACAAATTAAATAAAGAATTGACGTCTTTACAATACCAAGTTTCCACAAGAAAACATGGTTCACATTTCCATTTACTCAAATTTGCTTTTATGTTCCTCAGTGACGCTGTGAAGTATGTAACACATAGACAGAGACTGCTCAGTTCTTGCTGATATTATCCCTAAGTATTTTATGTTTTCAGTTGCCAAATGGGATTTTTCCTACTATATCTTCCAGCTCATTATCACTGTTACATAGGTAAGCCATTATTTTATCTCCCAGTTACCTGCCAAATTCTGTTACTAATTCAAATAACTTTTCAATAGATTCCTCTGGATTTCCTGAATATGGCTGTACTGCCTCAGGTTGGTTAAGCAGGAACTGTTGTCCACGAGCCTCTTCTCTACATTGCTCAGAATTAGAATTAGCCAAAAGGGGAATAGGGACAATGTTCGGACATGAAGGTAGAGCAATAATTATTATTCTCTGAAGGTCATTCACACTGAGTATCAGGCAGATACAGATCACCACAAGCCCCAAAGCCTCATAGACACCCAGCAGTACGTGCCAAGAGATGACAGCTACACAGAGACACAGTCATGTCTGACTCTTTGCAACCCCATAGACTGCAGCGGCCAAGCTCCTCTGTCCATGGAATTCTCCAGGCAAGAATACTAGAGTGGGTAGCCATTTCCTTCTCCAGGGGATCTTCCCAAACCAGGGATCAAACCCAGATTTCCTGCATTGCAGGCAGATTCTTTACCATCTGATCCACCAGGGAAGCCCTTTTAAGCAGAAGCATGTTTCAAATACTGAATGTGATATATTTACACAGAAAATTATTTGTTGTTTCTCTGAAATTCAAGTTTAATTAGAATTTAACACATGTACACTTTTTTCCCCTCTTAAATTTGTCAGTCCTACATTAAAGTTTACCTCGGTTCTGTCTATTTAATTTATAAAGAATAAAGCTTCAACCTAAGGTTGGTAATGGAACCTAGCTAAGGTCACCCAACCTGGTAATGGCAAAACCTTGGGACAAGCCAACAAGGCCTGACCTCCAGCCCAGGATGTTTGTTTATTTGTTTGTTTCCCCCACTGTATTGATGAGAAAGCTGATATGGATATGGAAATTGGCTCTCCTCAAAACAANTCAACAAGGCACAGCACTGAAAAGGAAGAAATTGGATTTTATACCCCAACTCTGCCCTCTAACTATCCATGTAACATTAGATAAATCAGTTTCTCCAGGAAAATGCAAATATTTACTCAGACTGGTTCTCATTATGTGAAAGACGTTTATAAATAAATGGTAGAACACTATATAAATAAAGGATTATTCCATTAAAAATACAATACTTAGCCTATTTTCAGTGGTGAGAGCACTTGTACACTCAAGTCCTTTGAAAACTGTCAATTCCTATGCAGCCTATGCAGCAGGGTGAATTCAGTTAATCAAATGCAAACCGAGTTCCTTGCACTGTGGAAAATAACACCGTGGATGAAAAGACACAGCTCTCATACAAAGAACTGTAGTATCAGGCACGTGCTATAATAAAGGAGTGAACATAGTGTAAGGGCAGGAAGCTTGTTAAAAAAGTCTCTCAGATAAAGAACAATCTGAGCAGAACCAAATGGTGGGATGGTTTTTGACCAGGAAGAACAAAAGAACAGGACAGACCCACTGAGAGCGGGTAACAGCAGGAAGCAGGCTGGAGGGGCTGCGCTGAAAGTGGTAGTGAAGATACCTGAGGGCAGGGGGAGGCACAGGGGCCAGCGCCAGGCATCTCGAATTCCAGGTTATGCAGCTTAGATTGTACTATGCAGGCATGGAGAGACGCGGAAGGTGTGTGAGGAGGAGAGCCACGCAGAGCAGTGGACTGTGGCAGGAGATACGCGGCAGAAGGGAGCTGGGAAGAACCGCAAACACTAGATGGAGGGTGCCAGTGGGGGTGGGAAGGCAGGGGCTGCTCAGAAGATGCTTTTGCTGTGTGTTGAGTCTCTGATAAGCCAGCTTCATTTTTTTCCTAACTGGTTAACTATTTGCCTAAATATCATTTATTAAATAGTCTATTCTTTATCTAGTGGTTTGAAATATCATTTTTATCAAATCTCAGTATTTCATTCCAGTGATTGGTATGTCTATCTCTCTAGGTGTCAGTCTTGTATTGTTTTGCTTATCATAACTTTGAAACATGTCTTCACATCTGGTAAGGCAAGTCCTCCTTCATTCTTCTTCTTTTTCTAAATTTTCTTTGTTAGTCTCGTTTACTCTTTCAGATGAATTCTAAAATAATTTTATGTGTTCTCAAAAATAATGCTATTGGAATTTTATTGGAATTGTACCATATGTACAAATTAAATAAAGAATTGACGTCTTTACAATACCAAGTTTCCACAAGAAAACATGGTTCACATTTCCATTTACTCAAATTTGCTTTTATGTTCCTCAGTGACGCTGTGAAGTATGTAACACATAGACAGAGACTGCTCAGTTCTTGCTGATATTATCCCTAAGTATTTTATGTTTTCAGTTGCCAAATGGGATTTTTCCTACTATATCTTCCAGCTCATTATCACTGTTACATAGGTAAGCCATTATTTTATCTCCCAGTTACCTGCCAAATTCTGTTACTAATTCAAATAACTTTTCAATAGATTCCTCTGGATTTCCTGAATATGGCTGTACTGCCTCAGGTTGGTTAAGCAGGAACTGTTGTCCACGAGCCTCTTCTCTACATTGCTCAGAATTAGAATTAGCCAAAAGGGGAATAGGGACAATGTTCGGACATGAAGGTAGAGCAATAATTGTTATTCTCTGAAGGTCATTCACACTGAGTATCAGGCAGATACAGATCACCACAAGCCCCAAAGCCTCATAGACACCCAGCAGTACGTGCCAAGAGATGACAGCTACACAGAGACACAGTCATGTCTGACTCTTTGCAACCCCATAGACTGCAGCGGCCAAGCTCCTCTGTCCATGGAATTCTCCAGGCAAGAATACTAGAGTGGGTAGCCATTCCCTTCTCCAGGGGATCTTCCCAAACCAGGGATCAAACCCAGATTTCCTGCATTGCAGGCAGATTCTTTACCATCTGATCCACCAGGGAAGCCCTTTTAAGCAGAAGCATGTTTCAAATACTGAATGTGATATATTTACACAGAAAATTATTTGTTGTTTCTCTGAAATTCAAGTTTAATTAGAATTTAACACATGTACACTTTTTTCCCCTCTTAAATTTGTCAGTCCTACATTAAAGTTTACCTCGGTTCTGTCTATTTAATTTATAAAGAATAAAGCTTCAACCTAAGGTTGGTAATGGAACCTAGCTAAGGTCACCCAACCTGGTAATGGCAAAACCTTGGGACAAGCCAACAAGGCCTGACCTCCAGCCCAGGATGTTTGTTTATTTGTTTGTTTCCCCCACTGTATTGATGAGAAAGCTGATATGGATATGGAAATTGGCTCTCCTCAAAACAAATCAAACCAGTCAATCCTAAAGGAAATCGGTCCTGAATATTCATTGGAAGGACTGATGCTGAAGCTGAAACTCTAATACTTTGGCCACCTGATGTGAAGAACTGACTCACTGGAAAAGACCCAGATGCTAGGAAAGATTGAAGGCAGGAGGAGAAGGGACAACAGAGGGTGGGAAACTTGGATGGCATCACCGACTCGATGGATATGAGTCTGAGCAATCTCTGGGAGTTGGTGATGGACATGCCTGGCCTGCTGTAGTCCATGGGAGTCTCAAAGAGTCGAACATGACTGAGTGACTGAACTGAACTGAACTGATCACAACTGCACAGCTGGTGACAGAGAATTAATTTAGAGGATTTAATAGCATATTTGGAGATGGTCCTGACATTGGCAATCTGTATGGCAATCCAGAGTAAGCTTGTTGGACAAAACTTTCAAATTTTGGGATTTATATGTGCTAGGGATCTCAGTTGCCAGAATTTCTGACTGAGACTAGAAGTTTGGCCACAAGCTCCTTGTCCTATCAAAGAGTTGCCAAAGGAAACTGTAAGAGGGACAGCCCTCTCTTGAAGCCATGAGTGTTTTGATTAAGGCTTGCATTCCTTTTAGCATTGATTACCTCCAGGAGAAGGAAGGAAGGAAAGAGGGGAGTCGAGAGGAAGAAGGGAAAACTAGGTTACTAAATGGAATAGTAGATGAAGAGTATTTGCTGCTAAGTCTGCTAAGTCACTTCAGTCGTGTTCGACTCTATGCGACCCCACAGACAGCAGCCCACCAGGCTCCCCCACCCCCGGGATTCTCCAGGCAAGAACACTGGAGTGGGTTGCCATTTCCTTCTCCAATGCATGAAAGTGAAAAGTGAAAGTGAAGTTGCTCAGTTGTGTTCGACTCCTAGCAACCCCATGGAATGCAGCCTACCAGGCTCCTCCGTCCATGGGATTCTCCAGGCAAGAGTACTGGATTGGGGTGCCATCACCTTCTCCAGAAGAGTATTTACTAAGATGCAGATAATAAATACATATTTCCCCCACTATCTGAAAGGAGAGCATTCCTAAGAAATCTTTCATAAAGCAGAAATGACATAAAGCAAAGAAGCACTTCTCTTCATAAAAGAGAAAATTCCTTTCGAATAGCAAAAGCAGGTACTAATGAAGGTCTTTCATAAAAGCAAAGTGGCATAAATTGAACTTTCAGAAAGCAAGGGATCCCTGAATCAGGTTCTTTTTTTGACAGTAGTCTCTTAACACTTGAAGTGACTCATCATATGATGTCCTCATCACAATTGCGCTGTTGGTGACAGAGAATGAATTTAGGAGCAAGGAGTAGGGGCAAACAAAAACAAGGATTCTGGAGCTAAAACTCTCCTTGTTGAGCTTACATGGAGCAGATTACTTTGCATGCTGCTCTCCTACACAGATGCACACATATTCCCCCTTTACATAGCTGAAACTTTTAAAATAGTAAGAGTAATCATGAAAAGGAAGTATGCATTATAAGGTACATATGAAAAAGAGGGTTGCTATCTTATATCCCACTTCATGAAATGCTAAGAAAAATGACAACAAGAATTAGTATTAACTAGGTATCAGGAACTCTGACATACATCAACTCAATGATGGGACATCACCTTAATTCCTTGATTTCTCCTAAATGAATACAATGGGAAATGGTGTAAAGCAAGCATTTACAAACATTTTGGGGGTCACCATGAGGAAAGATTATATCAAAATAAAGTCAGTCCCCACCATTTGAGGATTCTACAACTATGAGTTCACTTACTTGATAAAAATATGTTGTAATCCCAAAATCAATACTCACAGTTCATGTTATTCATGAACATGAGCAGAGTGGAAAAGTATTTAAGTTACCCAACATGCACAGTCTCGGCTGAACACTCTGCCTTCTTGTTTCAGCTCATACTGTAAATGAGAGTTCTCTTTGCAGTCCATTTAGTGCCATTTCCCCCACATTTTTGTGCTTTTCTGCTGATGGTTTCACTGTTTAAAATGCCCTCCATGCATAGTGTTGAATTGTTGTGTAGTGTTCCTAAGTGCAGGAGACTACGATGTGCCTTATAGAGACAATATGTGTATAAATAAATGACTTTCAGTCACAATTTATAGTGCCACTGACCATGAGTTCCATGTTAATGAAGCAACAATATATTAAAAGATGTCTTTAAATAGAAACACACATGAGACAAGTTTATATACTGACAGTGATGAAAATGTTTGACCAGAGGCTCACAGGAACCTAACCTTGTATTTTTCCTTGTACTAATCTTGCAAGAACCATGAATAGCTCAGAGTTCGTTAATACAGGTTTCACACAAGACTAAGACCGAATTAACTATGTAATACAAAGAACTTAAGAGTGGATATTAAACAACTCAGTTATTAAAAGTCTCTCCATCATATCTACCATTGGGAATGTCTGTGTGACTGTCTTTTCTCTTTGGCTGTTAACCACCAGCTACTTTCCCAGGCTGCCTCTCTCCAGCCTCTTGTCATATTACTCTGCTCGCCCCCATTCCCTATTCTGGGACCAGCTATTCTCCTTCTGAAGATCTCTTTTGGAAGCCCAACTTGGGAGGCAGAATAGCTTGTTTGTCTCTGCCTAACTTGGACCTCACACCATGCTCTATGGGGTCTTTTTACAAGATGGTTCATGAAGGCATTGCACAAAACAAAAACAGATATCCTCCTGACAAATGCTTCTGTCAAGTTTGAAATTAATCTTTCCCCACTCCCAAATATACCAATACTTGTGTATATTTTCTGACACAGATTTGATGACCCAGTTGATAGTTCTGAGAGCACAATTGTACCTGGGGTTTAGCTTGGAAATAAACCTTCAAGAAGCACTTTGGGCCACCTTTGTATTCATATTTTTGCCAGTGAGAAGAGAAAGGCAGTGCTTGTGGTAAGAACCAGAGAGTCCTAATTTTTCACATCAACACCTATTTTCAAAGGAGGCAGTTGGAGGTGATTTAGACAAGCTTCTCAAATTTTGCCCTGGGAAAACCAGGGAGGAGCTGATTGGATAATTTTTTGTTTTTCTGAACTAGTCTTGTCAGCTAAGAAAAAGTTGACAGTCCCCTATCAGGGCCCCTTTATGTCATCACCAAATCACTCCTGCCTCCATAAGAAAAACTTAAGCAGGAGTCAAATCTGTTGTACAGACATGACCTCACAGGGTCTCAGATATAGGGCCTCATTTTATGTTAAATGATATTTTTTTTCTTTTTTGTCTTGCCACATGAGAAATCTGCTTTTCGAATGCATGGGAGAGGACTGTCTGCTACTTCTTATTAGTATAACTTCTAAGAGACCTGAGAAAACATGATTACAGCCATTGTTCAAACAAAGAAAAACATCAGATCTAAAAACAGTAAATGCAATGATTTAGACCATGTTAACTGTTTTTAAAAAGGGTCAAAAGAAGGTGAGGAGAATCATCAGTAAGCCGGCTGCTAAAACATTTTAATGAAAATATGTTTGTGTGTGTGTATGCAGATATAGCCTATGGCTTCCTGTTGGCTTTTTTTTAATTGAGCATTTCCCTGCCTTTGTTTCTGTACCTTATGGAGTTTCCCCAACTATTTTTTCTCAGTTATGAAGGGAAAAAGTTTGGGATTGGTTAAGGTCAATGTGTAAAACAGGATTATTGTAGCTGATAAATCAGAAGTCTTAGTTTTTCTGACATTTTGCAGTAATCTTTCTTGGGCAGAAAGTAACACATTTGCCTACTACTTGTTTATCTGCTTTTATTTTGAAAATAAATTTTTTGACATTTAAGAATTGCAAAAAATTCCTATGGGAAGAACCAGACTAGAAATAGATTGTGCTGGACTTGGAAATCAGTAAACACTATGAAAGATAGTGTAATAAGATACATAAGGGTTTGCTAATTGGACTGGGAGTTCAGGAGGGAGAGGAGTTGATAGCTCTGAAGTGATTTGGGAGGGAATAACATGTCAGCATTAGAATAAAATGAAAAAATTAATCAGCACAAAGTGATTCTGGAGTTCATCTGCTGTGGATATACTTAAATGGGATGCTATTTTTGGCAACAGTTTCTATTATTTTACTCTAATAAATATTTATGAATTGTTTTAAAATTCTTTATCAACTGGCTGTAGTGAGTGCACAGTGTGAGTAGTTAGTTTTGGCATATTTAAGTATAAGAGTGTGTAGGAGGAGGTGAATATGATAAATAACAGCAATGTGTCTTCATTCAAAATAAATGCCCTAGATTCTGGCCGAATTTTAAAATAAATTCCAATATTTTTAAAGTAGGCTAGAAATGAAGTTCTAGCTCAAAATGGTATTGGCTAGTAGCTCTGTTTTTAATAGTGTCCAACTTCTCAATGAATTAAATAAGAATACCAAAAAAGTGATGAAATGTAAAATGATACTGCATTTCATACCACCACTGATTTCAGAGACTTCTGAAAGTCTCTCTGTACCACCCAGAAAACTGGTCATAAGTCTTTCCTTCAATGACTGAATACATCTGCCTACAAATCTCTCTGCTCTGTTTCACATCTCTGTACGGCCAAAGAGCAAAAGCCAGATATCAGTTGCGTAGAAATACAGACAGGAAGCTTCCATTTGAGCATTGTACAGGGGATAGGGAACCACTATGAGGAACTTTTATAGATATAGATACGTGCAGATGAACATTGGCAGACGTGGAAATGACAGGCGGACATCAGACATAGGGGAAGATAGCATCTGAATGAAAAAAGACATAGTGGTAGTAAGCTAGGAGTTAGATTGGAAACTATGCACACCAACTAGCCTGCAGTTGTAGATCTGGAGAGGGATATTAGACCATTACATAAGCACAGTAAGAGCAGTCCCAAGGTTAATTCACAAACCCAGTGTCTAGAAAGATTTCACCTTCCTCACAATTAATTCATCAAGCAAATGTCCACTGAACCTCTACTGTGTGCCAGGCCCTGTTCTAGACAGTGACTGGGTAAGAAAAGAAAAGTACTGCAAAACTGAGGGAAAATAAAAATGTAATAAAGATTCAGAACAAAAGCATAAACCTAGGAAATGTCCAATGTATGATTCAGAATAAAATTTCGGAAAACTAACTGGCATGTACAAAAGAGAACAACAGGAAATAACCTTAATAAACATAAGCAAATCTATGTTTAAAAATCTAAATTCAAGAGAATAAGATGAGACAAGAGGTAACAAAATAAAAAGGTATTACAGACTGCAAAGAAATAATTAAGAAAAACAAAACTTGAAAGTCAATAGAAATATAGAATAAGGAATGATAAATCACTATTTGTTGTTTTTTTTTAATAAGACATATTTTATGTTATTTATTGAATAAAATGATTTTGATAGTCTAAGAAATATTAGCAAGAGTTNACCTCCATCACTACGGCCACTGCCAGTTTCACTGTTGCGCGCAAGCCCCACCACGGTTCCCACCCCCACCATATTACCACCACCACTGCCACCAACATCACTGCTTCCGCCACTGCCTCTTTCACCATCACTATCCCCACCAGCATCACCGCAACTACCGCCACTGCTACTACCGCCTGTAGCAACCTAGGCTGAAAACAAAGATTACACCCTGTGTGGCCCACTCTCAGCAGAGACAGGAGGTGGAATTAGGATGGAACCTGTGACTTTTAGAACTACTTCAATGCCAGTAACTCTTCATAGTTATCCAGACCTGAAAACTTTATAGCCATCTTATTCTCCGTAGCTCATCAGTCACTAAGTACTATAGATTCTTATTTCTAATTTGCCATTTCTTCCCAATTTTCCTCCCTGCTGCCACTATCCCTCATTTCATAAATGGATGATTATATCTGTTTCCTAATTGGCTCTCTGCCTCTAGTCTATCTCCCTCCAAAGTATATTTCACGTCATGCCAAATAAATCTTTCTAAAGTACTGATTTCATTGCCTTTCTGCTCTGCTCAAAACAGACAAATTTTCCCATCTAGAACAAAAACTCTAGATCCAGACTATTTTTTAAGTCTTATTTCCCATGACTCTCCTGCTGGAACTTTGGGATTCTGCTTGGCTAACATACTCACTATTCTTCAAACCTACTATGGCCAATACCCATCTCCACACTACTGCACAAACTTGTCCTCTGTTTGGTCTATCTTCTACAATTCTCTGTTTCCATGTAAATTCTACTTTTTTCAACACTTGGCTGAAATCAAACATCTTCCATGGAATTTAAGGGGTTCTTCTTAAATAGATTAAAGGATTCTGCTTCAGGATGACAGACTAAATCCCCATGATAGACTATCACCTGGTCCCTAGAGAAAATGATGGTAAAGCAACAGAATGGTATAAACCTGCAACAGCAAGTCAATAGAAGGATACTCATCAACAGATAAGAGATTAAAACAAATTTCCAGATGATAGAAAGTAAATGTAGAGGCATCACTGGTTTGAAGCACAGCCGGGAAACCGTGACCTTGAGGAAGCTGCATGAATCCAAAAGCAACAGAACCACAGAATCTCTGGACTCAGAGGGAACACACACAAGAGCATAAATAAGAAGCAGAGCTGAAAACCAGGGAATGAGTGAAAGGGCTATAAACAAAATAGAAAATACCTCTCTCCTTGCACAAATGTCAGGCAGGTAGACATTTATCCTTAGTTAAAAAAAAAAAAAAAAA
>SJYA01000694.1:306864-382208 GCA_006410615.1 Neotragus moschatus | reverse complement strand
AAAAAAAAAAAAAAAAAGCAGTGGGGGAGAGGGAGAGCTGTGGCATTTTCTTTAAAAAAAAAAAAAAAGTTACAATATATCTGGAGTGAACTAAGGCAACTATTGGAGGTGTTAGTGCCTAAAAGTAAAGCAGTCACCATGCTAGCTTTCGGAAGCAGAATGGTTCACTCCCCACCTGCTCACCTTAAAGACTTGTCTGTCAGTAACAAGTCCATCCCCATGAATAGAGATTTGCCCACCTAGTCCACACTCTGATATATCAATGAACATTCAAAATTATCCAGACACTTTAGGAGAAAAAAAAAGCAGTTTGAAAGAGAAAGAGCAAGGAAAACTGAATGTGAACATAATTCAAGTTCAGTTATTTAAAAAACATAAATCTAATCAGCAGGCTCAGTGAGATTTAAAAAGCCACTTAATCTACAAATCAAGAATAGGAAAGTATGCTTAAGGATGATCTAGATACAAGAAAGTAGTTTTGGAAATTAAGAATATGATTGGGAACTTCCCTGTTGGCACAATTGATAAGACTCTGCCTGCCGATGAAGGGGACACGGGTTCAGTCCCTGGTCCAGGAAGATTCCACGTGCCATGGAGCAGCTAAGCTTGTGTGCCACAACTCCTGAAGCCTGTGCACCTAGAGCCTGTGTTGAGAAGCCCATGCACCACAACAAAGAGTAACCCCAACTCCCTGCAACTAGAGAAAGCCTTCAAGCAGCAACGAAGACTCAGTGCAAACAAAAATAAATAAACTAATTAAGAAAACTAAAAAATATGATTCTGAAATAAAAATACAAGAGAAGCTTTGGAGGAAAGTCTAGAAAACCTCTCAGAGCACGAAAGTAAAAAGGCCAAGGGGTGAAATATATGAGCAATAAGAATGTACATGAGTGCTCAGTAACTAAGTCATGCCAACTTTCTGTGACCCCACCAGGCTCCTCTGTCCATGGGATTTTCCAGACGATAATATTCTAGTGAGCTGCCATTTCCTCCTCTAGAGGACCTTTTCAACCCAGGGATTGAACCTGAGTCTCCTGTGCTGGTAGGTGGATTCCTTACCATTGAGCCGCCCGGGAAGCCCATAAACATTAAAGACACAGAGCATCATACCGGGAGGTCCAATATCCACTAAGAGATGAGCTAAATGAATGATAACAAATAAATGCAGAGAAGATAATTATCAAATAAATGAACAAAGAAATTTTTCAGAGCTAAAGAGAAAATCGAATTTCAAATTGAAAAGGTCTATAAAATGTAAAATGGAATGAATGAGAAAAAACTCACACTTCACCTATCATTGTCCAAACATAGCTATTATAAAGTCAGATAGGAGCTTCCCTGTGGCTCAGACAGTAAAGAATCTGCCTGCCATGCAGGAGACTCAGGTTCAGTACCTGGGTCAGGAAGATTCCCCTGGAGAAGGGAATGGCAACCCACTACAGTATTCTTGCCTAAAGAATTCCATGAACAGAGGTTGGCGGAATTCAGTTCATGGGGCTGCAAAGAGTCAGACACGACTGAGAGACTAATACACACAAAGCCAGACAGACATATATAACATTTGGGGAAAAAAAATCTATGTATACATATGGGCTTCCCAGGTAGCTCAATGGTAAAGAATTAGCCTGCCAACGCAGGAGACACAGTTCAATCCCTGGGTTGGAAAGATGCCCTGAAGGAGCAAATGACAACCCACTTCAATATTCTTGCCTGGAGAAATCTATGGACAAAGGAGACTGATGGGCTACAGTCCATAGGGTTGCAAAGAGTCGGGCAGACTTAGCGACTAAGCAATCACTTGTGTATACAAACACATACAACACTTAATATTTGTAATCAAATATATCTTTAACAAAAATGCAAATATATATATAACACATTTAACACATGCCTTTAATAAAAAAAAAAAAGCATAGGTGGAATCACGGCCTGCCCCTAGTGAAATGAAATCTGCTCCCTGCTACAATTAATACAAAGGACTGTAGGGTGGTATTTTGCACAGCAGGTTACACTGAAAAGACAGATTGGTCCTCTCCAATTAGCTGTAATCCCATATGTGTATATTTATTTAGGAGTTCTGATAAAATGCCCATGGCACGTGAACATAAAATAGGTCCTGGTTAATGACAGTAACTCATATCTCACAGATGTCACATAACAGTGACATCTGGCAAGAAGTGGGAATCACACCCAAAGAAAACAAAACAACAGCCTAAACCCCGAAAAGATGTCCTTTTCATCATCAGTTCAGTTCAGTTCAATCGCTCAGTCGTGTCCAACTCTTTGCGACCCATGGACTGCAGCAGGCCAGGCCTCCCAGTCCATCACCAACTCCCGGAGTTCACTCAAACTCATGTCCATCGAGTCGGTGTTGCCATCCAGCCATCTGATCCTCTGTTGTCCCTTTCTCTTCCTGTCCCCAATCCCTCCCAGCATCAGGGTCCTTTCCAATGAGTCAACTCTTCGCATGAGGTGGCCAAAGTATTGGAGTTTCAGCTTTAGCTTCGGTCCTTCCAGTGAACACCCAGGACTGATCTTTAGGATGGACTGGTTGGATCTCCTTGCAGTCCAAGGGACTCTCAAGAGTCTTCCCCAACACCACAGTTCAAAAGTATCAATTCTTCAGGTGCTCAGCTTTTTTCACAGTCCAGCTCTCACATCCATACATGACTACTGGAAAAACCATAGCCTTGACTAGACGGATCTTTGTTGGCAAAGTAATGTCTCTGCTTTTGAATACACTATCTAGGTTGGTCATAACTTTTCTTCCAAGGAGTAAGCGTCTTTTAATTTCCTGGCTGCAGTCACCATCTGCAGTGATTTTGGAGCCCCCAAAAATTGAGTCTGACACTGTTTCCCCATCTATTTGCCATGAAGTGATGGGACCAGATGCCATGATCTTAGTTTTCTGAATGTTGAGCTTTAGACCAGCTTTTTCACTTTCATCAAGAGGCTTTTTAGTTCCTCTTCACTATGTGCCATAAGGGTGGTATCATCTGCATATCTGAGGTATTGATATTTCTCCCAGCAACCTTGTCAGCATAGGGGACTAAAATGCAAAAGTAAAAAGTCAAGAGATAACCTGGAGTAACAGGCAAATTTGGTCTAGGAGTACAAAATGCAGAAGCACAAAGTCTAACAGTTTTGCCAAGAGAACGCACTGGTTGTAGCTAATACTTTCTTCCAACAATAGAAGAGACAGCTCTATGTATGGACATAATCAGATGGTCAATACTGAAATCAGACTGATTATATTCTTTGCAGCCAAAGATGGAGAAGCTCTATACAGTCAGCTAAAAGAAGACTGGGAGCTGACTGTGGCTCAGATCATGAACTCCTTATTGTCAAATTCAGACTTAAATTGAAGAAAGTAGGGAAAACCACTAGGCCATTCAGGCATGACCTAAATCAAATCCTTTTTGATTATACAGTGGAAGTGAGAAATAGATTTAAGGGATTAGATCTGATAGACAAGAGTGCCTGAAGAACTATGGACTGAGGTTCATAACATTGTACAGGAGGCAGTGATCAAAACCATCCTCAAGAAGAAGAAATGCAAAAAAGAAAAATGGTTGTCCGAGGAGTTCTTACAAATAGCTGAAGAAAGAAGAGAAGTGAAAGGCAAAGGAAAAAAGGAAAAATATACCCATTTGAATACAGAGTTCCAAAGAATAGCAAGGAGAAATAAGAAAGGCTTCCTCAGTGATAAATGCAAAAAAATAGAGGAAGACAATAGAATGGGAAAGACTTCAGATCTCTTCAAGAAAGTTAGAGATACCAAGGGAACATTTCATGCAAAGATGGGCACAATAAAGGACAGAAATAAAGGACAGAAATGGTATGGACCTAATAGAAGTAGAAGATATTAAGATGTGGCAAGAATACACAGAAGAACTTACAAAAAATATCTTAATGACCCAGATAATCATGAAGGTTTAATCACTCACCTAGAGCCAGACATCCTNGGGAGCTGACTGTGGCTCAGATCATGAACTCCTTATTGTCAAATTCAGACTTAAATTGAAGAAAGTAGGGAAAACCACTAGGCCATTCAGGCATGACCTAAATCAAATCCTTTTTGATTATATAGTGGAAGTGAGAAATAGATTTAAGGGATTAGATCTGATAGACAAGAGTGCCTGAAGAGCTATGGACTGAGGTTCATAACATTGTACAGGAGGCAGTGATCAAAACCATCCTCAAGAAGAAGAAATGCAAAAAAGAAAAATGGTTGTCCGAGGAGTTCTTACAAATAGCTGAAGAAAGAAGAGAAGTGAAAGGCAAAGGAAAAAAGGAAAAATATACCCATTTGAATACAGAGTTCCAAAGAATAGCAAGGAGAAATAAGAAAGGCTTCCTCAGTGATAAATGCAAAAAAAATAGAGGAAGACAATAGAATGGGAAAGACTTCAGATCTCTTCAAGAAAGTTAGAGATACCAAGGGAACATTTCATGCAAAGATGGGCACAATAAAGGACAGAAATAAAGGACAGAAATGGTATGGACCTAATAGAAGTAGAAGATATTAAGATGTGGCAAGAATACACAGAAGAACTTACAAAAAATATCTTAATGACCCAGATAATCATGAAGGTTTAATCACTCACCTAGAGCCAGACATCCTAGAATATGAAGTCAAATGGGCCTTAGAAAGTACGACTACAAAGAAAGCTAGTGGAGGTGATAAAATTCCAGTTGCGCTATTTCAAAGATTATGCTGTGAAAGTGCTCCACTCAATACATCAGAAAATTTGGAAAACTCAACAGTGGACATAGGACTGGAAAAGATCAGTTTTCATTCCAATCCCAAAGAAGGGCAAGGCCAAAGAATGTTCAAACTACTGCATAATTGCACTTATTTTACATGCTAGCAAGGTCACGCTCAAAATCCTCCAAGCCACGCTCCAATAGTATGTGAACCAAGAACTTCCAGATATTCAAGCTGGATTTAGAAAAGGCAGAGGAACCAGAGATCAAATTGCCAACATCTGTTGGATTGCAGAAAAAGCAAGAGAATTCCAGAAAAACATCTACTTCTGCTTCACTGACTATGCTAAAGCTTTTGACTGTGAGGATCACAACAAACTGTGGAAAATTCTTAAAGAGATGGGAATACCAAAATTCTTAGAGATGTGATCACCTTACCTGGCCCCTGAGATATCTGTATGCAGGTCAAGAAGCAACAGTAAGAACAGGACGTGGAACAATGGACTGGTTCAAAATTGGGAAAGGAGTACATCAAAGCTGTATATTGTCACCCTGCTTATTTAACGTATATGCAGAGTATGAATGAAGCACAAGCTGGAATCAAGATTGCTGGGAGAAATATCAATAACCTCAGATATGCAGATGACACCACCCTTATGGCAGAAAGTGAAGAGGAACTAAAAAGCCTCTTGATGAAAGTGAGAGAGGAGAGTGAAAAAGTTGGCTTAAAGCTCAACATTCAGAAAACGAAGATCATGGCATCTGGTCCCATCACTTCATGGCAAATAGATGGAGAAATAATTTAAACAGTGACAGACTTATTATTCTTGGGTTCCAAAATCACTGCAGATTGTGACTACAGCCATGAAATTAAGACACTTGCTCCTTGGCAAGAAAGTTATGACAAATGTAGACCGTGTATTAAAAAGCAGAGACGTTACTTTGCCGACAGCAGCACGCCAGACCTCCCTGTCCATCACAAGAAAGAGGCATAGGGATAGGATAAATATCTAAAGGACTCTTCTACATTTTTAAACTAGTATTTTTCATCAGTTTGCAAGTTACAGTCTCATTCCTGCTGACTGAGGGCAAAGGAACTTGCTATGCCTGCCCCGCAATAGCTGACTGTTCCAGCCGCTCATTTGAGAACTCACAGACTTGCAGAGCCTCACGGAATGTCTGAGGGGAATGGATAGAAAACTGCAACCCTTTTTACCGATGCTCGACGGTGCACAATCCTGGGCAAAGAGGGTAGAGCACCTGGACTACAGTTTAGGCAAGTCCCTTTACTTCTCTTCAATTAGCTAACATACCCAATTTGTCAACCTACACAGAATTTTGAGGATAAATAGGATTATTAAATTAGCATGCATCTTAAGCTCTGACTGAGAGGAACAGTATTTATGGAGTACAATATGAAGACTATGCACCCAATTTATTCTTTCAGATATTTCTTAATAGATTCTTAAATAAGTTATTAATGCATTTGAACATTGCTATAGCTCCCTTACCACCACCCTCACCCTATAGGATCACTCTTGCTGAAGTATCCTTTGGGTGTGGGTAGTGGTGATTGCCACAGTCTAGTAATGCTCAGATTCTTTAGTGAGATGACTTAAATCAAGTATTCTTGGCTCAGTCCACCGTAAGGACAGAGTATAAAAACTGGCATAAAAATTGTGCTATGGCCTCTCCTCCAGGGATGTTCATTAAGTAACACCACATTCTACTATATGGTATTCTTTCTGGTTTTAGCATCAGGAAGAGCTTATACTAAATTGTTTTATTCTCCTGTTAATAACATTGAATGGCATAGCTGGTCTAATTTCCAGCTTTTTGTTGGTTAATAAATAGCTTAGGGCTAAGTCTGAAGCAGCAGAGCGTAGAGCAGAGACTTCTGGAGCTAGACTCCTGAATGAACATTGGAGCTCCACCATTCATCAGCTGTGTGAGTTGGGACCAGTTACCCAACCTCTTTGCCATTTGTCCGTTATCACCCATAGGTGGGAAGAATTATAGAACCAACCCCACAGGGTCATTATGAAGATCAAATGGCTAAATATTCATAAAGAGCTTAGAACAGTGACTGGTGCATAAACATAATAAATTCTTTCACATGTATTTTTTGTATCAACCTCACTTATAGCTCCATTATATGTCCTTGTGTGTATTTTGTCCTTTTTTCTTACCTGTTTCGCCATTTCTATGGCTAATATATCATTACAGATACACAGTGACTTTTAAAGATAATTTCTCTAATGTTGGACCTTTAAGTTGTTAGTAATGCTTTCCTGAGTGCCAAAGAGTTGATGCTTTCAAACTGTAGTGTTGGAGAAGACTCTTGAGAGTCTCTTGGACTGCAAGGAGATCCAACCAATCAATCCTAAAGGAAATCGATCCTGAGTGTTCATTGGAAGGACTGAGCCTGAAGCCGAAACTCCAATACTTTGGCCACCAGATGTGAAGAACTGACTCATTGGAAAAGACCCTGATGCTGGGGAAGATTGAAGGCAGGAAGAGGGGAGGGGATGACAGAGGGTGAGATGGTTGGATGGCATCACCAACTCGACAGACATTAATTCAAGCAAGCTCCAGGAGATGGTGAAGGACAGGAAAGCCTAGTGTGCTGTAGCACATGGGATCCCAAAGAGTTGGACACAACTGAGTGACTGAACAACAGCACGTTTCCCTGCTATAGATTTCATTGCACTTGGCATCCTTGTACATACTACCTTTATATTTGTTGTAATTTCCTTGTAATAAAAAGCTCAGAGTTGGGATTATTGTGTCAAAGGGTATCAGTATGTTTAAGACTTTTGATTAATAATGCTAAAATAATTTCAAAAATGTTATCTTTATTATTCCTCAATCAGCAATAAATAAAAGTGTTGATTTCTTCACGTTCCCATTAATATCAAGAGTTATCTTTAAGAAACAATATAAAATTGGAGGATATTTTTAAACGACAGTTTTTTCTAGTGTGATCTTGGTCCTCAATTTTGGAAATTCCAGAGATCCAAGGGGTTCAGAACTTTTTTTTGCTCACCTAAGAAGATGTGTGTAATGCAAGAATACTTCGAAAGAGCTGGAAATGCAAAGACAATGTTATCAATTGGCTGTTTATATATACTGTTTATATAACTTTTGTGTGCTACTATTTTCTGACGATATTGGTATATTAATATTTTCCCAAAATATTATATGCATTTGGTAAAGAAAGGAAAAATCACTGGCACTAATGATAAAATATTCCACCAAATGAATATATCACATTGTACTTTGTTATTCCCACGTTGCTAGTTATTGATGTTTTTCTGTTACATTATAAGTAATGCTGCAATAAACATCTTTGCACTTAAAGCTGTTTCATCGATCTAGTTGCTTTTTTAGATTACACTGCCAAAAGAAGAATAACTGGGATAAAACGTGACTAAATTGTACAAAGATCATTTGAAAAGCTTTTTTTAGAAACGTAAAGTAATATGTTTTGGTGGACAGGAAGAATGTATTTTCATAGTTTTAAGAGGAAAACATTCTTATAGAAGCCAGTTTATAATGAAGTTAGTGAAGCATGGACTGAGGGGCTTCTCACTTGTGCAGGCTCTCTTTCCCAGTCTTTGAATGACCATCAGTAATGTGCTAACACAGTCATATGTTGTTTAAGTTGCTAAAGTCATTTGAAAACAATTTGCCGAGACTGCTATCTCTTTCCACGTTATCTTCTACTTCATCTTACCTTCCTCAGATTTGTGGTTTTAAAATGTCATGTGCAAGCTTTCAAGCCTCACAAAACTTGCATCTGCTCCTGAATTTCTACTTAAGATAGGCAAGTTGAAGAATGCTGGTATCCACATACTAAGCCCTATGGACTTTCATATTCCCAAACAGAGCTGGTTTAGAGAAAAGCCAAGAGCTGTGCTCTGGCCCAGCTCTTGGATGCAAGAGCAGGATAAAAGCTCTTAAAACTATTTATTGAAAGCTGGTTTTCCTGGACAGATGGAAAAGAAGTCTGCCAGAGGCTCAGTCTTGAAGAGGAAGAAGTCTCCATCAGGATCCTTGCTCTGAATTCTGGGAACAGGATTCAGTTCCTTTCATCTGTGTGACTGTGCTCAGACCCCTCAGCATCATTCCAAAGATCAGCCTGAAGGTAGGGCTCACCGAAGTACCACAGCAGGGCCAGGATTCAGAGGCACCAAGGGTGCCAAACAGAAATCAGAGAACTTCCCAAGAAGTAGCTGACATGCTCAAGACCAGGATATGGTCTGCTAGTGTCCAACAACTTCATCCTTAGGGCCTTCATTTGGGAAAAGGAGCAAAGAGAGACAAAAAAAAAAATTTTTATTCTCACACAGAAAACTCTATTCTCCCATCCAAAATCTTTTTGCTTTTCCCTTTGCTCTTACATGAAAGTAAGCATAGGAGTTGACCGGTTGGGGTTTCTTACAGGAAAGACTGATCAAGGAAGAAAAACAGATGATGGTTGGTACAGTTGAAGCTGAAGCTCCAATACTTTGGCCACATGATGTGAAGAGCCGACTCAATGGAGAAGACCCTCATGCTGGGAAAGATGGAAGGCAAAAAAAGGGAGTGGCAGAGGATGAGATGGTTAGATGGCATCACCAACTCACGGACATGAGTTTGAGTTTGGTCTGGAAGATAGTGAAGGACAGGGAAGCCTGGCGTGCTGCAGTCCATGGGGTCACAGAGTCAGACACAACTTGGGAACTGAACAAAAACAGGGACAGCCAAAGTCCCATTAGAAATGAAAGGCAGGGAGAGGCAAGGTCAAAGGGCAAGCACATGTCCTTGAGTGGAGGGAAACTGTCTCAGTTCTTAATATTACTTTCTATAGTTTTGGTTTGGCATCTGTACTTATGGGACAGGTCTCTCTCCTTCATAGAGCCCCAACTTTACTACTGGAAAGAAGGGCCATAAAAGCAAGAAGAAAGGATCTGAATTTGGGAAGGAAGAGGAGTGAGGGGAATAATAGGAGGCCTGGGAAAGAGACCATAGTCTTCTCACGGAGGAGTGAGAAAGTCACAACTTCTACTTCTAGAATTTTGATTCATATGTTAAAGCAAAAAAAGACTTTGGACACAGCAGGGGAAAATATGGGAGGGACAAATTAAGAGAGCAGCATTGAAACATATGCATTACCAAATGTAAAACAGATAGCTAGTGGGAAGGTGCTGTATAACACAGCAGCTCAACCTAGTGCTCTGGGATAAACAAGAGGGGTGGAGTGGAGGGTTGGAGGGAAGTTCAAGAGGAAGGGGGCATAAGTATACTTATGACTGATTCATGTTTTTGCATCACAGAAACCAACACAACATTGTACAGCAATGATTCTCCAATTAAAAATTAAAAACAAGAGACTCTGAGTCTTTTAAGTCAGAAATTTGCATATACACTAATAGTCAATAAACAAATTTAATCTTCCCGGGGGCTGACTTCAAAATTCCATTTGACAGTAGTCTCCTTTGTTTCTTTAGCCCACTCTGCCCATGTTCCTAAGAGCTGGACTACAACACTTCAGTGCCATGTCTACAGGAGACTCTAAGCCCAGACTTGAAGGATGCTAAATCTCTCCTAGTCCTTGGAATGTAATTACCATTAAGGCTGAAAAATGAGGGCGACGAACAGTAGTGGCAGATTTTTTCAAGTTTATGTAAACACTGGCTGCAAGGAAATGGCTGGATCATTGGAATCAAAGCATCCCTGTCACATCAGTGCTTTAAATCTCTAAGCAACTCCTTGAAGATCATATGGCCTCTGTGAACATAGTAGCTGATAAAAGGCCCCTTTAAGCTCACTTATCTGCTCCTGCAAGCAGAGACTGCCCTAAAGCAGCATCCTGGGGAACCCAGCCACCCAGTGGTATCTGGGGGATGTGTTGGTGCCACGAGACAGAGGCAGGCTTCTGGAATGTTCCTGCAGGTGTACCTGGCTTGGAAAGGACTCCAGACTGGTGTTCTTCCAAGGTAAATTACACTTTAATCCCCTCCTAGGCCACATTTGTTTTATCTGGTCAAATGAACACCCAGGGCTACCAAAGAGCTGCAGCTGCCTGTGGAGAACAAGGAGAAAGGAAAGGAAAGGGTCTGTGTCCTTTGTCTAAAAGATCAGGAACCTAACAAACCTGGACCCAAGAGTCTTCCCCTGGTCTTTCCCACCCGGGAACTCTGAAGCACTTTCACTTTTGAAAAGTAAATATTTATGTGAACCCAGTATTCCCTGTGGGCCTCTAGCACTGTTCTTGAATACAATATTAAATCGTGAAGACAAACAAAAGAAGAGGAAAATTTTCTTTTCTTCAAATCAGCAAGGAACCACCAAGATCCAGCAGCCATGCAGACAGTTCAACTAAATGATTTCAACCAGCTAATACAATCTTCCCTTAGTTGGAAGCCACTTAGACAATAACAACCAATGTAAATTACCTAGTACAGTGGCAGGCACATCGTATTTCATAAAAAAGAAATGTTTAATACCTGCCCTGTTTCTTTAGTGGGGCAGGTTCCTGAATCACCTAGGCTCAAAGAAATGTATGACAGAGAAGCTAGATCAATATGCAAAGTTTTAGTCCCATCACTGAGATGGGTACTAAAATTAAACTTGGTGGGAGAATGGCATTGAAACATGTATAATATCATATAAGAAATGAATCACCAGTCCAGGTTCGATGCAGGATACAGGATGCTTGGGGCTGGTGCACTGGATGACCCAGAGGGATGGTATGGGGAGGGAGGTGGGAGGAGGGTTCAGGATGGGGAACACGTGTACATCCGTGGCAGATTCATGTTGATGTATGGCAAAACCAAAACAATATTGTAAAGTAATTAGCCTCCAATTAAAATAAATAAATTTATAAAAAATAAATAAACTTGGGAAAATTTCTAAAAGTGAGAAAAAGTAAAAGTCATGAGCAATGTCTTTACAATGCTATGGTGTCTGTTATTACTAATGAAAAAAGTGTGACTAGTTTTTGATGACATTAGCAAAACAGAATAAAGATGACAATGGGTTTGTCTAGGAACCTGAGGTTATGTCTTAATAGATTCCATTTTTGCACAGTGATATCACTCTTTCTTTAAAAGATGCTTTTGATGTGAAACATTTTTAAAGTCTTTATTGAATTTGTTACATATTGTTTCTGTTTTATGCTTTTGTTTTCTGGCTGCAAGGTATGTGGGATTTTAGCTCCCCTACCAGGGATCAAACCCTTCAATGGAAGGTGAAGTCCTCATCACTGGACCACCAGGAAGTCCCAGTGATATCTACTCTTGACTTTAAATCTGGAATGATGTAAGGAGCCTCACTTCAACCATCTTCTTACCTACTTAAAAAATTATACCAAAACTATATCGGTTATATGGACTGCAAATACTCTTAAGCAAAGCGATTATTCTAATTTAACCTGAAGCAATGATCTAAAGGGCTTCCCTGATAGCTCAGCTGGTAAAGAATTTGCCTGCAATGCAGGAGACCCTAGTTCAATTCCTGGGTTGAGAAGATCTGCTGGAGAAGGGATAGGCTACCCGCTTCAATATTCTTGGGCTTCCCTTGTGGTTCAGCTGGTAAAGAATCTGCCCACAATGTGGGAGACCTGGGTTCGGTCCCTGGGTTAGGAAGATCCCTTGGAGAAGGGAAAGGCTACCCACTCCAGTATTCTGGCCTGGAGAATTTCATGGACTGTATAGTCCATGGGAGTCACAAAGAGTTGGACATGACTGAGCGACTTTCACTTTCACTTCCTGTCAATGATCTAAAAACCAATTGTGAACTGATTTCTCTAGTCAAAGTGGGCAAACACTGATTCATTTGTTCACCACTCGGTTTATTAATTTGTTCTAGGAACTGTTTCAGCTCTTGGATTCAGAGATGAACAAGACCTAGTCTCTAATCCACTGCCCCCCACAACCACAAACACACAAACATGCACATATAGGATCCCATAGTCAAAAGAGAAGACAGTCATATAAACCAATAATCACAGTGCCAGTCTGATAAGAGTAGATTTGCCCAAAGTGCTCCAAGATCACAAGGAAAAGGATTATCAACCTATTCAATTAAAGAAGGCTTTGCAGAAAAGGTGAGCTTTCCACTGGTCCTTTAAGCAATCTGGTTTGCATGTCTAAACACCCACCCAATTAGCCAACCAAGCAGGTAAAAACAATATGTCCAGATGGAAACTCTTCTATTAGTGTCATAAGAATATGATGACAAAAATAAAGGAAGTGAGAAAAAGGAAAACCAGAGAAAATACACTGTCATTCTTAAAGTACCTCCTAAAGTACATTAATGACTCAAACTTCCTTGGAGATACATCGAAAAGGAAAGAAGAATTTATTGATGGATAGAGGAACAGACAGATGTGAGATAAAGCAGAGTTAAATATTAATTGTCCAAACGAAGTGAGTATATGACTGTTTGCTATACAACTCTTTCAACTTTCCTGTATGTTAAAATTTCGCATAATGCTAGGAAAAAGTTACTTGCATAAAGTTTTCCTGAATGATATGTGCAGTTTTTAGATTTTATTTATCTTCCATTAGCTGTCCATTTCCATTTTAAGGAGTCCATTACAAAGTGTTTTCAAAGGGCTTTATTCTAGTTCGCTCTCCTATAATCCCCTAGAGACTATTTAGGGCTTAATTGATCTCTAGGGATCCATGAGCCTTAGGATAAGAACTCTTGCTTGAGGGATTTAATTTAGAAACTGAAAGATAATTTAAACTAGAATCTACATACTGGTGACAGATTACATTTGCTTTGCCTGTAGAAACTTAACTGTGGATCGAAAACAGGTGAAGACTTCCATTTCAATATGGCAGACTCAGTTCAGTTCAGTTCAGTCGCTCAGTCGTGTCGGACTCTTTGCGACCCCATGAATTGCAGGACGCTTAAGTACACACATTTACCTCCTCTCTCTGCCGGAATCTAATTGACACAAAATATACACTTAAAAAATACATTTATAACAAGCTGAGGAACAAGAAGTGATATCACCAGTAGACCATATGTTTGGGGGAATTTCTAGAAGTTAGAAAACTAATAAGATCAGATTGATATAAATAGAAATAAACTATACACAGAGTAGAAATAAACTATACACAAATTAGGATGGGAAAAAGGGTGCTGAGAAGAGAGCTGTTAATCCCCAGGAGTTCTAGAATCTTCAAAAGCAATGAATAGAAACCAGAACTGGAGGAGATCATGGACATGGGGCAATCCTTAGGACAATTAAGGGATTCCTTGCTGAACAGTTTGGTCTGTAGTCCCTGTCCACGCCTGCATATGGACAGGAAGGCTAGCCATGGTGTCTGCCTCCAGGACAAAGCCTCAAGAATACTTTCTGTTGTGGCAATTCTGCCTTTGGGGGCTGTGAGGAGAGGGTGTCCTAACATTTTTTGAGTTTAGAAAGAGAAAAGTAGAATAGAGCTCTGGGAAATTCTAGTCCTACATAATGATCATGCAGTGAAAGTAAGTAGGGAAGAAAGAAAGTTTTCCCAAGAATCAAGGATTTCCAAAGTATTCTAGTATCAAGGTAAAATCTTCTTTACTTTGACAAGTGTATAAAAGCCCAACTTGCTTCCCTAATCCACTCTAAAGATAAATATGTCTGTCTATAAGATAAGCAGGTCCATCTACAGTCATTCCTTCCAATCAGGAGAAAGACCTATTATTGAAAGAGATATACACCAAAAAGGAAATCCATGCCAATACCAAACATGCATCCAAGTCTTTCATTTATAAATTTAAATGAGCAATGGAAGATCACCAAACATTTAAGAAAAACCACAGGAGGCAAGGAAGAGCCAAGATGAATAGTCAGAAAAAGCAATACTGAAGAAACCAAAAGATGATACAAAATTTGAAAGCAAAATTTAAAAATTCTAATTAGCAAACCCTAAAATTTTCAGGTTGATGTTTTGTTCATAAAACAAGAACAAGATAAGGTGTTATTTTAAAAGAGGAAGTCAAAGAAAAAGCAAACAACTGCTCAAAAGAAATGTTTTAAATTGAAATAATTAAAATGAACTACCCAATGGCCAAATTAAAGATCTGGAATACAAAGCAAAGAAATTTTCCAAACAGGGGAAAAATAAAGAAATTTAAAACATGACAAAAAAAGACTTAGAGGATATACTTAGAAGATCCATTCAAAATAAAAGGAAGAAAGAAATAACAGACTGGAGGAAGGAAAAATCAATAAAAGAAACAATACAGGACAATTGAGATGAATAGACTCGATAGACTTGGGACTTCACTATTGATCACTGAGCAAAAATAATGAATAAATGTTTATCTATACATACCCCCCAAATTTTTTACCTCACCCTGAAAATAAAGGAATGAATTATTTACGAAGGAACTGGCATTTGGCCACTGTCCAACTTTATTTTTCAACACAGAATGCTAGAAGATAATGATATTATCACCTAATGTTATGGTAAAATAGATAAATCTTCAATATTCAAAAAACATGCAAGGAAATTCTTTAGTAAAACAAAATGAACAAAGAGTAAATCTTGAAATAAAATGGTTGATGGTAAGCAAAGATAACAGAAATACAAATAAAAGCTAAAGGATTTTAATATAGTTGTGAACTTGATGAAATTATTAGAAATGCTGAGGCAAAAACTGAAATTAAAAATGAACAGTGAAACTAAAATTAAATGATTTTAACTAAAATTTGTGGCAGTAGAGAGGGAAAGCAAAATAAACTTAAATATGTTATTCCATATGTATAGTATAGTCACATGATACTGAAAATCATACTTATTTGTGCATCAATAAATCTGAAAGTATAATATTCATTAATAACTTTTCCAGGGGGTTGGAATGGTCTTTTGCTTTTACTATTAGGACTTCCATGCTATTGTAATTTTATAACAATTATTGTTGCTTTTATAATTCAAAAAATTAATGCATTTCCAGAGATGTTCATAAAAATTTAAAAACCGTCATTAGAGTAATAAAGCAGTGCTCAACAAAGAAGATACACAGGTGACAAAAAAAAAAGCACATGAAAAGATGATCCATATCATGTCACTAGGGAAATGTAAATTAAAATAAGAGTGATATACCAATCACACCTATTAGCCAAAATCCTGACACCACCAAGTGCTGGCAAAGATGTAGAGTGTCAGGAACTCTCCTTCATTGCTGATAGGAATGCAAAACGGCACAGCCACTTTGGGAGACACTTTGGCAGTTTCTTACAAAACTAAGCATACTCCTACATGATCCAGCAGTTGTGCTTATTGGTATCTACCCAAATGATGAAAAGTGTTCACAAAGAAATGTACACAGAATATATAGCAGCTTTATTCATAACTGCCTAAAAGTGGAAGCAACTAAGATGTCCTTCAGTAGGTGAATGCGTGAATAAACTTTGGTTTATCCAGACAATAGATTATTATNTAAGAAATGAATCACCAGTCCAGGTTCGATGCAGGATACAGGATGCTTGGGGCTGGTGCACTGGATGACCCAGAGGGATGGTATGGGGAGGGAGGTGGGAGGAGGGTTCAGGATGGGGAACACGTGTACATCCGTGGCAGATTCATGTTGATGTATGGCAAAACCAAAACAATATTGTAAAGTAATTAGCCTCCAATTAAAATAAATAAATTTATAAAAAATAAATAAACTTGGGAAAATTTCTAAAAGTGAGAAAAAGTAAAAGTCATGAGCAATGTCTTTACAATGCTATGGTGTCTGTTATTACTAATGAAAAAAGTGTGACTAGTTTTTGATGACATTAGCAAAACAGAATAAAGATGACAATGGGTTTGTCTAGGAACCTGAGGTTATGTCTTAATAGATTCCATTTTTGCACAGTGATATCACTCTTTCTTTAAAAGATGCTTTTGATGTGAAACATTTTTAAAGTCTTTATTGAATTTGTTACATATTGTTTCTGTTTTATGCTTTTGTTTTCTGGCTGCAAGGTATGTGGGATTTTAGCTCCCCTACCAGGGATCAAACCCTTCAATGGAAGGTGAAGTCCTCATCACTGGACCACCAGGAAGTCCCAGTGATATCTACTCTTGACTTTAAATCTGGAATGATGTAAGGAGCCTCACTTCAACCATCTTCTTACCTACTTAAAAAATTATACCAAAACTATATCGGTTATATGGACTGCAAATACTCTTAAGCAAAGCGATTATTCTAATTTAACCTGAAGCAATGATCTAAAGGGCTTCCCTGATAGCTCAGCTGGTAAAGAATTTGCCTGCAATGCAGGAGACCCTAGTTCAATTCCTGGGTTGAGAAGATCTGCTGGAGAAGGGATAGGCTACCCGCTTCAATATTCTTGGGCTTCCCTTGTGGTTCAGCTGGTAAAGAATCTGCCCACAATGTGGGAGACCTGGGTTCGGTCCCTGGGTTAGGAAGATCCCTTGGAGAAGGGAAAGGCTACCCACTCCAGTATTCTGGCCTGGAGAATTTCATGGACTGTATAGTCCATGGGAGTCACAAAGAGTTGGACATGACTGAGCGACTTTCACTTTCACTTCCTGTCAATGATCTAAAAACCAATTGTGAACTGATTTCTCTAGTCAAAGTGGGCAAACACTGATTCATTTGTTCACCACTCGGTTTATTAATTTGTTCTAGGAACTGTTTCAGCTCTTGGATTCAGAGATGAACAAGACCTAGTCTCTAATCCACTGCCCCCCACAACCACAAACACACAAACATGCACATATAGGATCCCATAGTCAAAAGAGAAGACAGTCATATAAACCAATAATCACAGTGCCAGTCTGATAAGAGTAGATTTGCCCAAAGTGCTCCAAGATCACAAGGAAAAGGATTATCAACCTATTCAATTAAAGAAGGCTTTGCAGAAAAGGTGAGCTTTCCACTGGTCCTTTAAGCAATCTGGTTTGCATGTCTAAACACCCACCCAATTAGCCAACCAAGCAGGTAAAAACAATATGTCCAGATGGAAACTCTTCTATTAGTGTCATAAGAATATGATGACAAAAATAAAGGAAGTGAGAAAAAGGAAAACCAGAGAAAATACACTGTCATTCTTAAAGTACCTCCTAAAGTACATTAATGACTCAAACTTCCTTGGAGATACATCGAAAAGGAAAGAAGAATTTATTGATGGATAGAGGAACAGACAGATGTGAGATAAAGCAGAGTTAAATATTAATTGTCCAAACGAAGTGAGTATATGACTGTTTGCTATACAACTCTTTCAACTTTCCTGTATGTTAAAATTTCGCATAATGCTAGGAAAAAGTTACTTGCATAAAGTTTTCCTGAATGATATGTGCAGTTTTTAGATTTTATTTATCTTCCATTAGCTGTCCATTTCCATTTTAAGGAGTCCATTACAAAGTGTTTTCAAAGGGCTTTATTCTAGTTCGCTCTCCTATAATCCCCTAGAGACTATTTAGGGCTTAATTGATCTCTAGGGATCCATGAGCCTTAGGATAAGAACTCTTGCTTGAGGGATTTAATTTAGAAACTGAAAGATAATTTAAACTAGAATCTACATACTGGTGACAGATTACATTTGCTTTGCCTGTAGAAACTTAACTGTGGATCGAAAACAGGTGAAGACTTCCATTTCAATATGGCAGACTCAGTTCAGTTCAGTTCAGTCGCTCAGTCGTGTCGGACTCTTTGCGACCCCATGAATTGCAGGACGCTTAAGTACACACATTTACCTCCTCTCTCTGCCGGAATCTAATTGACACAAAATATACACTTAAAAAATACATTTATAACAAGCTGAGGAACAAGAAGTGATATCACCAGTAGACCATATGTTTGGGGGAATTTCTAGAAGTTAGAAAACTAATAAGATCAGATTGATATAAATAGAAATAAACTATACACAGAGTAGAAATAAACTATACACAAATTAGGATGGGAAAAAGGGTGCTGAGAAGAGAGCTGTTAATCCCCAGGAGTTCTAGAATCTTCAAAAGCAATGAATAGAAACCAGAACTGGAGGAGATCATGGACATGGGGCAATCCTTAGGACAATTAAGGGATTCCTTGCTGAACAGTTTGGTCTGTAGTCCCTGTCCACGCCTGCATATGGACAGGAAGGCTAGCCATGGTGTCTGCCTCCAGGACAAAGCCTCAAGAATACTTTCTGTTGTGGCAATTCTGCCTTTGGGGGCTGTGAGGAGAGGGTGTCCTAACATTTTTTGAGTTTAGAAAGAGAAAAGTAGAATAGAGCTCTGGGAAATTCTAGTCCTACATAATGATCATGCAGTGAAAGTAAGTAGGGAAGAAAGAAAGTTTTCCCAAGAATCAAGGATTTCCAAAGTATTCTAGTATCAAGGTAAAATCTTCTTTACTTTGACAAGTGTATAAAAGCCCAACTTGCTTCCCTAATCCACTCTAAAGATAAATATGTCTGTCTATAAGATAAGCAGGTCCATCTACAGTCATTCCTTCCAATCAGGAGAAAGACCTATTATTGAAAGAGATATACACCAAAAAGGAAATCCATGCCAATACCAAACATGCATCCAAGTCTTTCATTTATAAATTTAAATGAGCAATGGAAGATCACCAAACATTTAAGAAAAACCACAGGAGGCAAGGAAGAGCCAAGATGAATAGTCAGAAAAAGCAATACTGAAGAAACCAAAAGATGATACAAAATTTGAAAGCAAAATTTAAAAATTCTAATTAGCAAACCCTAAAATTTTCAGGTTGATGTTTTGTTCATAAAACAAGAACAAGATAAGGTGTTATTTTAAAAGAGGAAGTCAAAGAAAAAGCAAACAACTGCTCAAAAGAAATGTTTTAAATTGAAATAATTAAAATGAACTACCCAATGGCCAAATTAAAGATCTGGAATACAAAGCAAAGAAATTTTCCAAACAGGGGAAAAATAAAGAAATTTAAAACATGACAAAAAAAGACTTAGAGGATATACTTAGAAGATCCATTCAAAATAAAAGGAAGAAAGAAATAACAGACTGGAGGAAGGAAAAATCAATAAAAGAAACAATACAGGACAATTGAGATGAATAGACTCGATAGACTTGGGACTTCACTATTGATCACTGAGCAAAAATAATGAATAAATGTTTATCTATACATACCCCCCAAATTTTTTACCTCACCCTGAAAATAAAGGAATGAATTATTTACGAAGGAACTGGCATTTGGCCACTGTCCAACTTTATTTTTCAACACAGAATGCTAGAAGATAATGATATTATCACCTAATGTTATGGTAAAATAGATAAATCTTCAATATTCAAAAAACATGCAAGGAAATTCTTTAGTAAAACAAAATGAACAAAGAGTAAATCTTGAAATAAAATGGTTGATGGTAAGCAAAGATAACAGAAATACAAATAAAAGCTAAAGGATTTTAATATAGTTGTGAACTTGATGAAATTATTAGAAATGCTGAGGCAAAAACTGAAATTAAAAATGAACAGTGAAACTAAAATTAAATGATTTTAACTAAAATTTGTGGCAGTAGAGAGGGAAAGCAAAATAAACTTAAATATGTTATTCCATATGTATAGTATAGTCACATGATACTGAAAATCATACTTATTTGTGCATCAATAAATCTGAAAGTATAATATTCATTAATAACTTTTCCAGGGGGTTGGAATGGTCTTTTGCTTTTACTATTAGGACTTCCATGCTATTGTAATTTTATAACAATTATTGTTGCTTTTATAATTCAAAAAATTAATGCATTTCCAGAGATGTTCATAAAAATTTAAAAACCGTCATTAGAGTAATAAAGCAGTGCTCAACAAAGAAGATACACAGGTGACAAAAAAAAAAGCACATGAAAAGATGATCCATATCATGTCACTAGGGAAATGTAAATTAAAATAAGAGTGATATACCAATCACACCTATTAGCCAAAATCCTGACACCACCAAGTGCTGGCAAAGATGTAGAGTGTCAGGAACTCTCCTTCATTGCTGATAGGAATGCAAAACGGCACAGCCACTTTGGGAGACACTTTGGCAGTTTCTTACAAAACTAAGCATACTCCTACATGATCCAGCAGTTGTGCTTATTGGTATCTACCCAAATGATGAAAAGTGTTCACAAAGAAATGTACACAGAATATATAGCAGCTTTATTCATAACTGCCTAAAAGTGGAAGCAACTAAGATGTCCTTCAGTAGGTGAATGCGTGAATAAACTTTGGTTTATCCAGACAATAGATTATTATTCAGTGCTAAAAAGAAATGAACTATCAAGCCATGAAAAGACACAGAGGGAGCTTAAATTCATATTACTAAATTACAGGAGTCAATCTGAAAAGGCTACATACTGAATGATTCCAACTATATAACATTCTGAAAAAGGCAAACCTATGGATACAGTACAAAGATCAGTGGTTGGCGGGGTTAGAAGTCAGAAGAAAACAAAACTGAAATGATAAATATTTAGCAATAAATGTTAATGAAAACATTAAGTTTTGATATCTATGAAATGTGACCAAAGAGTATCCAGAAGAAACTCAACAGCCAGAAAATAAATATACCAAGTGTTCAATGAATGAAACTAAAAAACTAAATAAGGAAGAAGTTAATTAATATTAAAAACATAAATTAAAAAAATAGAAGACAAAATACTAAAAAAGATAGATAACTATAAAATCAAAGACTATTATTTTAATGGTGAATTTAAGCATTAAGTTTCTCAGAGAAAGACAAATAGTATGATATATAGACAAATATAAATGATTAACTTCATGTGAAGTCTAAGAAATCCTGAACTTATGAGAACAGAATGGTGGTTGCCAGAGGCAGGGGTTCAGTTCAGTTCAGCTCAGTTGCTCAGTCGTGTCCGATTCTTTGTGACCCCATGAATCGCAGCACGCCAGGCCTCCCTGTGCATCACTAACTCCCAGAATTCACTCAGACTCACGCCCATCGAGTCAGTCATGGCATCCAGCCATCTCATCCTCTGTCATCCCCTTCTCCTCCTGCCCCCAATCCCTCCCAGCATCAGAGTCTTTTCCAATGAGTCAACTCTTCACATGAGGTGGCCAAAGTATTGGAGCTTCAGCTTTAGCATCATTCCTTCCAAAGAAATCCCAGGGCTGATCCCTTTCAGAATGGACTGGTTGGATCTCCTTGCAGTCTAAGGGACTCTCAAGAGTCTTCTCCAACACCACAGTTCAAAAGCATCAATTCTTTGGTGCTCAGCTTTCTTCACAGTCCAGCTCTCACATCCATACATGACCAATGGAAAAACCATAGCCTTGACTAGACGGACCTTTGCTGGCAAAGTAATGTCTCTGCTTTTCAATATGTTATCTAGGTTGGTCATAACTTTTCTTCCAAGGAGTAAGCGTCTTTTAATTTCATGGCTGCAGTCACCATCTGCAGTGATTTTGGAGCCCCCCAAAATAAAGTCTGACACTTTTTCCACTGTTTCCCCATCTAGTTCCCATGAAGTGATGGGACCAGATGCCATGATCTTCGTTTTCTGAATGTTGAGCTTTAAGCCAACTTTTTCACTTTCCTCTTTCACTTTCATCAAGAGGCTTTTTAGTTTCTCTTCACTTTCTGCCATAAGGGTGGTGTCATATGCATACCTGAGGTGACTGATATTTCTCTCCCAGCAATCTTGATTCCAGCTTGTGCTTCTTCCAGCCCAGTGTTTCTCATGATGTACTTTGCATAGAAGTTAAATAAGCAGGGTGACGATATACAGCCTCGACGTACTCCTTTTCCTATTTGGAACCAGTCTGTTGTNAGTCTGACACTGTTTCTACTGTTTCCCCATCTATTTCCCATGAAGTGAGGGGACCGGATGCCATGATCTTCATTTTCTGCATTAGGAAAATGCAAATTAGAACCACAATGGCATACACTGACACACCCATGAAAATAACTAAAATTAAAAACTGTGATAATTCCAGATTCTGATCAAAATACAGAGAAACTGGATCACTCACACTTTGGTGATGGAAATGTAAATTGGCAAAACCACTCTAGAAAATACTTTATCAGTTTCTTCTAAACTAAAAGCAACTAACACAGAGAAATTGCACTCTTAGGCATTTATCTCAGAGAAATGAAGACTTGCATTCACATTAAACCTGTGCGTGAATATTTGTAACAGACAGCCCCAAACTGGAAATAACACACAGTACTTTATCATTTTATACACTTCCGGCAATTTAGTTATTTGTTCCATGTCCTCTCCAACTAAAAATTGGCACGTTTGAGATTTGAGGTTTTATCCGCCTGTGAGAGGTAGTATAGACTATGAAAGAATGACAACTCTGGGGCCAGAGCATGTGGGTCAGATCCTATGAGGCAGCTGACTGTACTTGACAAGTTATTTGATTTCTATGTGTCTTTATTTTCTCACCTATAACAATGATAATAATAAGGCACCTGCCTGCAAAGCACTTGGAACCATTCCTGGCACATAGGAAGCTCTCACCACATACACTTAGCTTCTGGCACTTGGCTCAGAGCCTGGGAAAGAGTAAGTGCTTTAATAAATGTCTTCTTGACTGACTGAATGAGTAAGAAACTGAATGAATGAATGATCATCTTCTTGAAATATTTTCTCGACAACTGTTTAAATTGTTGCCCTTTCACTATCACTAGAAATCTAATCAAGGCCCTTATCGTGTCTTGTTATACTAATATAATAAGTTGTGATCTAATAAATGAGATAATGTTTAACATATTTAGCCCAATGCCTGACACAAAATAAATACTCANTGAATGATCATCTTCTTGAAATATTTTCTCGACAACTGTTTAAATTGTTGCCCTTTCACTATCACTAGAAATCTAATCAAGGCCCTTATCGTGTCTTGTTATACTAATATAATAAGTTGTGATCTAATAAATGAGATAATGTTTAACATATTTAGCCCAATGCCTGACACAAAATAAATACTCAGTAATTAGATCACTACAGAATTGTGACTTCCTTCACAATTCGATTACAGGGAGTCATTCTCTATTTGTTCTAAGAGTAAAGTATAAAGTAAATCAATTAGCATAAGATTTCAGGCCTTACAATTTGACTTTAATCTAGTTTCATGTACCAAAAAACTGTTCAACCAAATAATAGCTATAATTATGTTTATTGTTTTTCTCACTAGATTCTTATCAATATCCTGTATTCAAATTTCACCAAATTTCTATTTTCTGAAAAAGCCATGACTCTATCTGAAATGTCTTTTCTCTCTTCCTTACCTGACAAATATTTTCTTTTTAGTAAAGTTTCCAAACCATCATCGATCTCTACACACCCATCCATCTATCTACACCCCACACATTGCCTAAAACTTCAAGCATTCGTTTATCACTTATCTTTTTTTGTCTAGAGGCTCACTAACATGTCTTAAGTTGGATTCAAGGAAGAGAAGGGGAAAGTGCTAAAGCCACAAGTTTTCAAAACTCCTGAAAGCTGCACTGGTTTGTTTGGAATGCAAGCATGATAACTGAATGCTATGTACAATATATGTTAAAAATGCTTTAGTTTTTAAGAAGTAGGATGCTTACTTTTAAGAGGTCATAAAAAGTTGCCACATGAATCTCCGAGGAAATCCCAGCTGTGCGTCTCTAAGGAATGTATCTAAGCTGAGTGTTACAATGGGGAGCACCATTCTGCCCCTTCTTTTCCTTATTCTCTGCCCCCACCCATCCAGGAGCCATCCCCCACACCTGGGAGTGCACGCTGTCCCAAGCTCCCAAACACACGCATCTGGGTCCACATTCCCACTGTTTCCTTTCCACCTCTTTTAGCAAATTTCACTCTTCGCCCCATCAAAAATTCCAATCCCAAGGGTCCTATTCTCATCTATTTTAAATATTAATACCTTGATGACTAATACAACTCACAGTTTTTTCTCTGCATATATCCATCATTGGAGCACTTGAGTATTTTGAGGTAAGTCCTGGTTTGACTTTATAAATTCCAGCCAGGAATTTTACCTCATCCTTCAAATTACTGCCACCAAATAGACAGTGCCAATGATGAGAATATAAGCTTTAGAGAACACTGAGCCCAACTTTGTATAAACCTGACTTCATTTTGAAAAATAAAACACCAACCTAAAAAGGAATCAATTCATATTCATTACATAAGTGAACCAAATAATTCTTAGAGTAAAAAATACCACTCCCAAGGTATATGAATCTACCAAGAATTTTTATTTACTTAATTTTCTGTGTGGTAAAATTTTCTGACAGGATTTTGGCAAATGTTTTTTCCATTGAATTTTTTCCCACACCTTTAATGATCTAGTCCTTTTTTTAAATTAAAGATTAGTCTCTGACCAAAATTGGTCAACAAAGGATTAGAATGCTCCTTCCTCAACTGATTTTAACCTTTAATTATTATTTCACATTGGCTCCCTATTTTACTGAATCTTGATATCCCCATTATTCAGGAAGTTGAAACACAATTGAATTTTAAAATCTGTCTTTTTTTCCCCTCTGTCTTTGTATGTTCAATATTGTATCTGATTATATAAACATATTTTCCAATTGCAACCTGAATTAACTCCAAAGATTCCCCCATTTCTTAACAAAGAACTTCCAGCCCCAGGCCAATTCCATGTTCCCAAACTCCCACCCTCCCAAGTGGGCCCAAGGCCACTGATCCACAGGCAACCAGGGCTTCTCAGGTGATCTATGGAAGCTCATAAGACAATGCCTCTCTTTCACCTGGGTTAATTTCTAAGGGTTGGAGTACTTAGAGTTGTTTCTCAGACTTCCCTGTTTAGTGAAATAGATTTTTCTATTTTTACTTCTGCTTTTTCCCTGTCAAAAGAGAAACACTCCACTTTTATAATCAGAATCATTTTCCTCTTCAGTGTCTAAGACTTTATAGCTCAACTAAGCATAGGATCTGACTCTTTTTGGTTTCTGAATGAAGTTTCCACCCCGACCTGTTCAGCCTGTACAAACAGCTCTGTGACCTGCCCCAGGATCACATCAGACATCCACAGTGCCTGAGCCTTAGAAGGAGCAAAGCCCAGGTTCAAGTTATGCTCCACTAGGGGAATTAAAACTAACTGAAGGAATAGGACAAAAATAGGTTGTATTAGACCCTCTTATAGATTCTTCCAGTTTAGAAGAGAACATCTGAAAATGATAATACCTTAACCCAAAGAAATAAATGCTTTAGAGCAAAACTTCCAACAAGGGGACAACAGGTGAGGAAATATTTTTAGAGATTTCTATCAAATCACAGTCTAAACAGGATCACAGAACAGAGGTAGCCTCCTCTCTTGCTCATACACAGGTTGTTTCTTTTTTTTCTTTTTTTCGGCTGTGCTGGGTCTTTGTTGCTGCACACAGGCTACTCTAGTTGTGGTGTGCAGGCTTCTCAATGCAGTGGCGTCTCCCATTGTACAGCACGGGCTCTAGAGCACCTGGGCTCAGTAGTCATGGCACACAGGCTTTGCTGCTTTGAGGCATGTGGAATCTTCCTGGACTAGGGAACAAACCCATGTCTCCTGCATTAGCAGGTGAATTCTTAACCACTGGCCCACCAGGGAAGTCCCCAAAGATGGCTCTTGATGAGTACTACCAGCCTACCAAATAGCCTCAAGCTCTGAGTCCTGAGTAGTCCAACGGTATCCTTTCCTGTCTCCAAGAAACTCAAATAACTGCACTCAGACCTGGCCAACTGCCACCCACAGAGAAACCTTCACACAGGTTTATTGTGGGAATTTTCAGATCCAAAAACAACTTGACATTTAAGTTCTGCCACTAATTACTCTAACAATCAACCCACTGTTTCCCAGTACCACCTCGAGCTTCTTTCATTTCCATCCAAACTTTTTTTTTTTTTTTNAAGTGGACATGGAACAACAGACTGGTTCCAAATATGGAAAGGAGGATGTCAGGGTTATTTAACTTATATGCAGAGTGCATCATGAGAAATGCCGGCTGACTAGATGGAATCAAGTTTGCCAGGAGAAATATCAATAACCTCAGATATGCATGTGACACCATACTTATAGCAGAAAGCAAAGAAGAACGAAAGAGCCTCTTGATGAAAGTGAAAGAGGAAAGTGAAAAAGTTGGCTTAAAGCTCAACATTCAGAAAACTAAGATCATGTCATCCGGCCCCATCACTTCATGGCAAATGGACAGGGAAATAGTGTCAGACTTCATTTTGGGGGGGGGCTCCAAAATCACTGCAGAAGTTGACTGCAGCCATGGAATTAAAAGATGCTTTCTCTTTTGAGAAGGGAAAGCTATGACCAACCTAGACAGCATATTAAAAAGCAGAGATGTTACTTTGCCAACAAAGGTCCGTCTAGTCAAGGCTATGGTTTTTCCAGTAGTCATGTATGGATGTGAGAGTTGGACTATAAAGAAAGCTGAGTGCCGAAGAATTAATGCTTTTGATCTGTGGTATTGGAGAAGACTATTGAGAGTCCCTTGGACTGCAAGGAGATCCAACCAATCCATCCTAAAGGAAATTAGTCCTGAATATTCACGGGAAGGATTGATGTTGAAGCTGAAACTCCAATACTGTGGCCACCTGATGAAAAGAGCTGACTGATTTGAAAAGATCCTGATGTGGGGAAAGATTGAGGGTGGGAGGAGAAGGGGATGACAGAGGACGAGATGGTTGGATGGTATCACAGACTCAATGGACATGAGTTTGGGTAAGCTCTGGGAGTTGGTGATGGACAAGGAGGCCTGGTGTGCTGCAGTCTATGGGGCTGCAGAGTCAGACACAACTGAGTGAGTGAACTGAACTGAACTGAATTAGTAACCTTCAATGGAGGACAGTATCACTCTCCTGGGAGCACTTAGAAGTATGTAGGGGCATATTTGATTGTTATGCAATGATGTGAGGGTGTTAGTGTACTGAGGACTAGGCTTACTGAATGTCCCACATTGTTCAGGGCACTCTTCTGAAGAACAGTTGTCCTTCCAAAGATGCCAACAGGATTCCCATGGAAAAATACTGACATTAGTAACCCTCCCTTTACAACTCCATGCCAATTTCTTAGGGCTATTTTCTGGGACTATGTACCTGGGTACATTCCTGGGTACTACTGTTTAGGAATATCATTATCATTCTCCTGCTTCTCTGCAATTCTCCCCTAATATCTCAGTGTCTTCCATCCCAAGAATGAATTCCCCTCCTGTAAGTAGCAAAAGAGAACCAACTCCAAAATAGCTACTGTGGCTCAGAAAGCCCCAAATTCATACCAGGTAGGAAGACCTTGAAAATATTCCCAAGGTTTATTCAACAAATGGTAGTTTTTGTACCACTTCTTTCACCTGGACCTATAGCATATAAGAACATTCCAGGTTTACTTTTTACTTTAACTAGAAGATGTGACACCAGCATATATGATACTAGAACTGAGTCCTCAACATCTACATGCCTCCCATTAACTCAAAATTTAGAATGAGTCACTTTCAGTTCAGTTCAGTCACTCAGTCATGTCCAACTCATTGTGACCTCATGGACTGCAGCATGTCAGGCTTACCTGTCCATCACCAACTCCTGGAGCTTACTCAAACTCATGTCCATGGAGTTGGTGATGCCATCCAACCATCTCATCCTCTGTCATCCCCTTCTCCTGCCTTTAATCTTTTCCCACATCAGGGTCTTTTCCAGTGAGTCAGTTCTTTGCATCAGGTAGCCAAAGTATTGACGTTTCAGCTTCAGCATAAGTCCTTCCAATGAATATTCAGGACTGATTTTCTTTGGGATTGACTGGTTTGATCTCCTTGCAATCCAAGGGACTCTCAAGAGTCTTCCCCAACACCACAGTTCAAAAGCATCAATTCTTCGGAGCTCAGCTTTCTTTATAATTCAACTCTCACATCCATACATGACTACTAGAAAAGCCATGTCTTTGACTAGATGGACCTTTGCTGGCAAAGTAATGTCTCCGCTTTTTAATATGCTGTCTAGGTTGGTCACAGCTTTTCTTCCAAGGAGAAAGCATCTTTTAATTTCATGGCTGCAGTCACTACCTGCAGTGATTTTGGAGCTCCTAAACAGCCTGTCACTGTTTCCATTCTTTCCCTATCTATTTGCCATGAAGTGATGGGACCGGATGCCATGATTTTAGTTTTCTGAATGCTGAATTTTAAGCCAACTTTTTCACTCTCCTCTTTCACTTTTATCAAGAGGCTCATTAGTTCTTTGCTTTCTGCCGTAAGTATGGTGTCATCTGCATATCTGAGGTTATTGATATTTCTCCTGGCAATTTTCATTGCAGCTTGTACTTCTTCCAGCCTAGTGTTTTTCATGATGTACTCTGCATGTAAGTTAAATAAGGAGAGTGACAATATATAGATTTGATGTACTCCTTTCCTGATTTGGAACCAGTCTGTTGTTCCATGTCTAGTTGTAGCTGTTGCTTCTTGACCAGCATGCAGATTCCTCAGGAGGCAGGTCAGATGGTCTGGTATTTCCATCTCTTTAAAAATTTCCCACAGTTTGTTGTGATCCACAAAGTCAAAGTCTTTGGCATAGTCTATAAAGGAGAAGTAGATGTTTTTCTGGAACTCTCTTGCTTTTTCAATGATGCAATGGATGTTGGCAATTTGATCTCTGGTTCCTTTGCCTTTTCTAAATCCAGCTTGGACATCTGGAAGTTCACAGTTCATGTACTGTTGAAGTCTGTCTTGGAGAATTTTGAGCATTACTTTGCTAGTGTGTGAGACGAGTGCAATTGTGTGGTAGTTTGAGCATTCTTTGGCATTGCCTTACTTTGTGATTGGAATGAAAACTGCCTTTTTCCAGTCCTGTGGCCACTGCTAAGTTTTCCAAATTTGCTGGCATACTTTCACAGCACTTTCTGCAGCACTTTCACAGCATCATCTTTCAGGATTTGAAATAGCTCAACTGGAGTTCCATCACCTCCCCTAGCTTTGTTTGTAGTGATGTTTCCTAAGGCCCACCTGACTTCACATTCCAGGATGTCCGCCTCTAGGTGAGTGACCACACCATCATAGTTATCTGGGTCATGAAGATCTTTTTTGTATAGTTCTTCTGTGTATTCTTGCCACTTCTTCTTAATATCTTCTGCTTCTGTTAGGTCCATACAATTTCTGTCCTTTATTGTGCCCATGTTTGTATGAAATATTCCCTTGTTAACTCTAATTTTCTTGAGGAGATCTGTAGTCTTTCCCATTCTATTATTTTCCTCTATTTCTTTGAATTGATCAGTGAGGAAGCCTTTCTTATCTCTCCTTGCTATTCTTTGTAACTCTGCATTCAAATGGGAATATCTTTCCTTTTCTTCTTTGCCTTTTGTGCCACTTTATAAACCTCAAACAAAATTGCATGATTCCTTTCAAACCACTAGTTAGAAAGAGCCATTGGCATCAGTACATTCTGCTCTCAGTAGCTCTTGATTCTTTGTCAAGTAGCTGTATTCATCTGGGCAGAAGCCTTAATGATTATGTGATGGTTTGAGTTCAGAGGTACACATCTTCCTTTAGAATTTAAATCATTGGAGAGGATATTGAGTTTCTTCCATACTCAAAGCAATATTAACCAGTTGTTAGATAGCTTTCAGCATTATTGTAAACGATACAATCTTTCTTTAAAGTATCTTATATCTTAAAAAACATGTAGCTCCTCCTTGGCAGAAAGAACCAAGCCCCAAGGGCTCAAAGTCCTTGGTAACACCTTCTTCTGCTGAAACCGGAACATCACAGAGAGGGGTGGATTCTAACCAGACAGGTGAAGGCAATGGCACCCCACTCCAGTTCTCTTGCCTGGAAAAGCCCATGGACAAAGGTGCCTGGTGGGCTACAGTCCATGGGGTTGCCAAGAGTCGGACACGACTGAGCAACTTTACTTTCACTTTTCACTTTCATGCATTGGAGAGGGAAATGGCAACCCACCTCAGTGTTCTTGCCTGGAGAATCCCAGGGACGGGGGAGCCTGGTGGGCTGCCGTCTATGGGGTCGCACAGAGTCAGACACGACTGAAGTGACTTAGCAGCAGCAGCAGCAGGCAGGTGTCACACTGTATGATAATTGCCCCTAACTCTTCAGCAGCAAAATACTAAGAACTACTAGAGGAGGAATTTCATGGAAAATAATAATTTGCATTATAAACTGGGGACAAAAAGAAGACACCACTTTGGACTTCAAGTTATATATATAAATTAAGCATGTCTTAACCTCTTTACAGCAGTAAGTTCCCAGAGAAAAGACATGTAAACAAATGTGAAAGAACCTTTTCTCCTCTATCACCGACTTTCTCTAACTCTTCCACATTCCTCAGTAAAACAGCTACTTTAAACATTATTTACTCCCTTTTCATGTCCCCATCATTTTTTATAGAATGCATAATTTATGCCAGGATATAAAGGAGGCTCAATTTGAATAAGAGGCAGAATTATTCATGGCACTCATGCCCCACGTGCAAGAGACAGATTCAGAGGTACAATTAAATATAAATAGTATAGTCAGGCAATGGCACCCTACTCCAGTACTCTTGCCTGGAAAATCCCATGGATGGAGGAACCTGGTGGGCTGCAATCCATGGGGTCACTGAAAGTCGGACCGTCTGATGGACTTCACTTTCAATTTTCACTTTCCACTTTCATGCATTGGAGAAGGAAATGGCAACCCACTCCAGTGTTCTTGTCTGGAGAATCCCAGGGACGGGGGAGCCTGGTGGGCTGCCGTCTATGGGGTCGCACAGAGTCAGACACGACTGAAGTGACTTAGCAGCAGCAGCAGCAGGCAGGTGTCACACTGTATGATAATTGCCCCTAACTCTTCAGCAGCAAAATACTAAGAACTACTAGAGGAGGAATTTCATGGAAAATAATAATTTGCATTATAAACTGGGGACAAAAAGAAGACACCACTTTGGACTTCAAGTTATATATATAAATTAAGCATGTCTTAACCTCTTTACAGCAGTAAGTTCCCAGAGAAAAGACATGTAAACAAATGTGAAAGAACCTTTTCTCCTCTATCACCGACTTTCTCTAACTCTTCCACATTCCTCAGTAAAACAGCTACTTTAAACATTATTTACTCCCTTTTCATGTCCCCATCATTTTTTATAGAATGCATAATTTATGCCAGGATATAAAGGAGGCTCAATTTGAATAAGAGGCAGAATTATTCATGGCACTCATGCCCCACGTGCAAGAGACAGATTCAGAGGTACAATTAAATATAAATAGTATAGTCAGGCAATGGCACCCTACTCCAGTACTCTTGCCTGGAAAATCCCATGGATGGAGGAACCTGGTGGGCTGCAATCCATGGGGTCACTGAAAGTCGGACCGTCTGATGGACTTCACTTTCAATTTTCACTTTCCACTTTCATGCATTGGAGAAGGAAATGGCAACCCACTCCAGTGTTCTTGTCTGGAGAATCCCAGGGACGGGGGAGCCTGGTGGGCTGCCGTCTATGGGGTCGCACAGAGTCAGATACGACTGAAGTGACTTAGCAGCAGCAGCAGTATAGTCAGGACTACATAGGGAGCTCCATTAGCTCTAGGTATCATCTCTATCAGGCTAGAGAATGAAGCACTGAGATCACGTCATCGTGATTTGAAATCGGCGATAGAGAGGGAGAAATGCTGTCATCCTTCAGATGGAAACCTACTTAGACAAACGCTGAAGGTGGACACACTCCTGTTCCACACCACAGCCCCAAATCTGCACAGAAGGCTGAGAATCTGCACGTGGCCACTTTGCTTCCAGTCACTGAGGATCAGAGAAGGAACGGAACACCCCTCAGGCCATCCTGGATGTCAGGGCAATCTGGCCCTGGCATTTGTCGCTTGTAAGGAGCCAGGGTGGATGGGCCTGAGCTGACTGGCCAGGCAGGTCACTCCTGCTTCCCATCTCATGATCTCATGTACTCTGTCAGATAATATGACTCTCAGGAAAAGGGAAAAAAGAAAGAATGTTTCAGACGACCCTGTCTGTCTTATGACTTGTTTGGGCATTGTCCAGAAACTCAGTAAGAATTTTCTCAGTCAGTAGCTACAAGCAAATCTTACTGTCTACAACCCCAAATCCAAGCTGTTAAACTGGATCTACATTTTTTTTTAACAGATGTAGTCATAGTACTGTATTATAATACTTCTCACTGCATAAAAGAATGAAATAAATATTAATCATAGACAAAGATAGTGAGACTGGGTTTAGAAAGAAAAAACTAGATATGGCATATAAGATGCACATTCAGGACATGAGAAACAAGAACGATAGAACATTAAATAATCACAGATGTGTTATATACAATGTTTATACACAGTCAGTGAACGCAACAACCAAATGAAAGCTGATGTGGCTATGCTAATATTAAACTAGTAGACTTTAGGTATAAAGTGTTTACTGGAGATTAAAAATACAATATATAATAATAAAAGGTTTGTTCACCAGTGTCTATATATACCTAAAATATGCCATCAAAATGTATAAAGAAAAGTTCTGACAGAGTTATAAAGAAAAAGAAGCAAACCTATAGTCATCTCTCTCAGAAACTGGTAAGTTACTTGCAATCATGTTGCTGAAATCTTCTGCCTCCCTATTGACAGACAAAAGGCAGGAAGAACACAGACAACATTAACAACATGGTTATATACTTTAACCAACTGACATATATACAACACAGCGTATGTGTCTTTCAAGCACAAATAGAATATTTTTTAAATGGTACTTATATTAATACTAGATCATGAAGAAAATCTCATCCGAATTTCAAGTGATTGAAATCCTGTAAAGAATGACCTCTGGCCACAATGAAATAAACCTAAAAATGAGATAAAATCAATGTGCTTGGAAATTAATAAATATACTCCTCAATAAACTGTGGGTCAAAGAAGAAATCATAATGTAATTAGAAATCATCTGAATATAATGCTAACCAAAAAATATCTACACTTAAAAACTTGTGGGTTGTAGCCAAAAAATTGTTTTTAAGAAGGAAAATTATAGCCCTGACATGAATATATTAGAAAATAAGAGAGGTCTCCCTTGTTTTTCTTGGTCGGTTTTGCCAGCTTATTTCCTGATCAACTTTAATAGTCTTTTCAAAGAACAAAATTTTGGTCTTGTTGACCCTCTCTATTGTACCTATATTTTCCATTTTATTAATTTCTGTTATCATATGTATTTCCTTCTACTTCATTTGAGTTTATTTTGCTGATCTTTTTCTAACTTCCTCAAACAGATGTTGGTTTAGGTCAAACTGCTTTATAATCCGCCTTGAAAATTATGAGATAATCTCCAAAGGGAGTCAATTACAATTCATCTGTCTGGGGACTGAAAAGCATGCCAATGGTCAACTCAAGTTAAAGTGTTCATCAAATTCATTTGCATCATTTTATTGGGTTCCACATATAAGTGATATCATATGATGTTTGTCTTTCTCTGTCAAGAATTTTATTTTTTCCCAAAGTTCTATTTTTCTAAGAAAGAAGTGTAAAATAAGTGATACAAAAAGACTAAAAGTAAATTATCCTTTATCATAGTCTGAAAAAAAATTTAATCAGAAAAACATATTGGAAAAAGTAACAAGGATAGAAAAAAATATCTCACAGGAAACATCACTTGAAAAGCTCATAAATTTCCAAGTAAGAAACAGAATTCACCCTTTTTTATTATCACAATGAGATACAACAGCGAGTCTAATACAGTGGCTATAAACAGCAAACATTCTCTCCATCTCTCCATGAACATGAAATTGAGATGATTTTCAGGCTCATTTGCAAATTTATGGAGACAGGCCATCCATAGCTCAATGGAAGCTCCATTTTCTATCAGCAGACCAGAGAGTCAAGTGGAAAATTCCCCACCTAGGGTGTTCTTAATCATTTTCTAAGCAAATGATAAGGATAAAAGGAATCATGAAAAGCAGATGAGACCATCTTTCCCAAGCAGATTGAGTCATTTCCCTTGACTCTTGAGAAATTTCCAGAGGTGTCTAAACATTGTTAAGTTCCTCCATGTCTTAAGGACTTCCCTGGTGGCTCAAATGGTTAATTGTCTGTTTACAATGTGAAAGACCTGGGTTTGATCCCTGGGTTGGGAAGATTCTCTAGAGAAGGAAATGGCAACCCACTTCAGTACTCTTGCCTTGAAAATCCCATGGACAGAGGAGCTTGGTGTAGGCTACTGTCCACAGGGTCGCAAAGAGTCGGGCACGACTGAGCGACTTCACTTTCTTTCCTTCTTTCTTTCACTTTCCATGTCTTAAAAGCAACGAGAAAAAAGCACAGTTCATTTCACATCGGACAAGTGCCCAACAACCACATCTGAAAGAAAAAAAAGGAAATGCTACTATCAGAAAAACTGAGAACTTGTAAGTTTGATCACATCCATAGCTTGTTACTCAGCTTTGCAAAAGTTTAATTTCTTCTCTCCTGGAAGGTGTTCAAGAAGAAAAACATTCCTGTGCAGATAACTAATTTCTGCCTAAAGAATGGTATTTAACTGAGAGCAAGGGCAGGATATTAGAAATCCTGTTTATAACTTTTTACCACCAAGTTACACCATCAGTGTATTGGTCAGATAATTTCACTAGTTGCCGTAACAGACAACTCCCACATTTTAGTAGCCTGCACTATAGTTCTCACCTACGTCATGGTCCAATTGAGTGTCTGGCCTTTAATGTGTTATTTTAGGGAAATCAGTTTTTTCATCATTTGGGCTTCTAGCTTCTAGAAGTTCCTGAGTCCACCACAGCATCCTTTGTGTTTGACTAATAAGCGCGAGAAGAGAATTGTGCTAGGCTTAGAATGGCACATAGCATTCATACCCACATACCCTGGCTTGTCATATACTTTGAATCTAACATGAGTTTAGTAAATGCAGTCAAAGAAACACGACAGATGAGCTTGTAGGCACTGTACTATATAGTGAGAAAGCATATCACTCAAGCACTCTGGCACTCACTTTATAACAAACTGGTAGAACAAAAGGATCTCTAAGTTCACTCAGTTCTGGCATTCTGTAATTTCAATAAGAGAATGTCTCTAGTTTGGGTCCACAGATGTGGTTACACATAAGAGAATACTACTCTGCTCTTATCTGAGACTTTTCTTCAATTTCTTGATATGGCATTTGTCTTTAGTGCTTTCAATGATGTCCAAAAAATAAGGGAATGCATGTGATAAAGCCAACTGAGCTATCAACAGTAAATCGGGGCCCTTCTAACCCTAATATTCTATGATCCATTGCATCATGCTCCTCATTTAGCAAAGAAGTTGTCCAAGAATCCTCAGGATTGAAAAACCACAAAGATGTTTTTCCATGGCTTCTGTAACAGTACTTTTGCACAAGCTGAGCTCCATGGTTATTGCGATAGTGTAAGAGAAATGAAGAGACTAATGATGTTAGGGGACTTAATGTGTGCACGTGTATGTGTGTTTTCAGAAGGTCTCCAAAGCCTGATTATCTCCATGGATGGGAAACACTGCTGACATAAGCATAAATTAATAATCTGTCATTGATGTGTATCTGAGTATTACTATCAAGATTTGAGTTAGCATTTAAATCAGTAATAAATTTGAAATAAACTGGTTCACTACCAAATAAATCAGCCTAATGCCATTTCCCCTGGTGTCTTATTTTCTTTGTTTTATTTTACATTATTAAGATAAGAGATATAGAATATCCATTCTGGTGATTTGTTTTGCACTTTATCATAATAATTAGTCTAGCTCTGTTGTTTACATATTCTAAAAGTCAATCTGAGAAAAAGTTCGAACCTGGGTCTCCCACATTGCAGACAGACTATCGTCTGAAACACCAGGGAAGTTCTTAGATAAAATACCACTTTTAAATCTAGGATTTTGCAACAAGAACACGTTAGGTGTATTTGTTAACTGAGATCAGATGTAGTGTTTTCACAGCCAGACCTGAACCTATCAGAAAAAAGAATTTTTATATATTAATATTTTATTAAGTGGGTTAATAAAGGAGGATTTTCAAAGATAATTGCTAACATTTTAAATTCCTTTTTCATTGTCTTATTTTATAATCTGGCCTTAAAAAACAACTCTTTTTATAATATTTGCTGTTCCTACACCTAATGTATATAAACTGAAATTTTCATGACAATTTTCTTTAGAAGGTTGTCCATATATCATCAGATTCTATGCATGCATTGCTGAGTATTCCAATAGATTAACAGCTGACTACTGCTATCACCTTGAACCAGAGTTGGGCAGTTTGATCATATAAGGTAACTAAAGCATCCTGGTGTAATTTGATGGGCTATCCAAAATTTTGCTTTGTTTAAAATGTTTATATAACATCTGATTATAGCCAGCTGAGCCGTTGTGGCTCAGCAGTAAAAGAATCTGTCTGCAATGCAGGAGATTCAGGAGACTCCAGTTCAATTCCTGGACTGGGAAGATCTCCTGGAGAAGGGCATGGCAACCCACTCCAGTATTCTTGCCTGGAGAATCCCACGGAGAGAGGAGCCTGGCGGGCTACAGTCCAAGGGGTCACAAAGAGTCAGACACAACTGAAGTGACAGAACACACACACATAGTCAGCTGAAAGTCAACAATTATATTCAGTTGAAATTCTGAAATCAATCAACACATACCACAAACCAGTCAATCCTAGAGGAAATGAATCATGAATATTCAGTGGAAGGACTGATGCTGAAGATGAAGCTCCAATACTTTGGCCACCTGATGCAAAGAGTCGACACATAAGAAAAGACCCTGATGTTGGGAAAGACTGAAGGCAGGGGGAGAAGGGGATGATAGAGGACGAGATGGTTGGATGGCATCACTGACTCAATGGATATGAGTTTGAGCAAGCTCAGGGAGATGGTGAAGGACAGGGAAGCCTGGCATGCTGCAGTCCATGGGGTCGCAAAGAGTAGGACATGGCTGAGTGACTGAACAACAGTAACATAATACATCATGACTAAGTTACCACTTTCCAAATAGTGTAAGGATAATTTTATCAAATGAATAACAAATGAATAATGTTAAACACTAATAATTCAAAGGCTAAAGGCATATTATTATATCTATAAAAGCCAAAAAAGATTTTGTTAAAAGACAACAGAACTTCTGTTAACCAAAACTCTTTAAAAACTATAAATAAAAAGGTATTTCCTTAACATAGTAAAAAATAGGGGGGTTTTTTTGATCAACAGTCAACATCAAATTAATAGTGCAACACTGGAGTGTTTGCATTCAAATCAAAAACAAGGATTTCCACTATCATCACTGTTATTCAACATTGTCTGATGACTTTTTGCTAAAGAAATAAGACAATCAAAAAGAATTAGATTTAAATACTAAAAATAAATGGAAAAATATCAAGCAGGAGAATACAAACCAAATAAACGCCATCTCCTTTCCACCATTTGTTTCTGGTATTAGAACTACCTCTTTGGATCAATGGTTTGTAAGTCACAGGTCTAACCCCTAGACTCTGAAGACTTTGTATTTGGGACATTTTTAAATGTTTTATTTTAAATATTTAAAGTCCTAAGTATTGGAGTCGGAAAACAGAGAGATAAGAAACTTGGACCTGAATGGCTCAGCGTGGTTACTTTGGAACCCACATTAGTATTAGGAATGTGCAATGGAAATGGTGTTTTGTGGCTAAATAAATAGGTGAATTCTACATAAAGCAGGACTTCTCAGAACCTACAATGTGCAGCTCAGTGTTTTGAACACCCAAGAGGGAGTGTAGCGTACAGTGTACTGTATCTCCCCACAGAGACCTCCCTATCTCTCTTCTGAGAAATGTCTCAAGGAGCCAGTGTTCCAATGAAACGTTTTTAGAAACCCTCTTCAAGGTTTATCCTCTCATTTCACAGATGAGAAAGCTGATGCCCAGAAGAAGGAAGTGACTTGCTAAAGGCTATGCAGTGATGCCATGGCCAGCAGGGGCTAGATGCCACGTTTCCTCCTCTCAGTTTCATGTTCACTCTCACCTCCGGATGCCTCTCTGAGATTCTCCTGTAGCGACTTTTTCCCACTACCCCACTCAGTATGATTAGGTTCTGTATTAGTTTGCTAGGGCTGCCATAATAAAACACCACAGACTGGGTGGTTTAAATAGCAGAGATTTGTTTCCTCATAGCTCTGGAGGCTAGAAGACCAAAATCAAGGTGTCAGCAGGTTTGGTTTCTCCTGCAGCCTCTCTCCCTGCCTTATAGATGGCTATTATTTCCCTGTCTCTTCATATGGTCCCTCCTCTGTGTGTGTACACATCTATGGCCAATCTCCTCTTCCTATAAGAACACTAGTCATATTGGATTAGTAATATGACCATATTTCACCTTAACTACCTCTTTAATGACCCAGTCTCCAAATGCAGTCACATCTGAGTACTGAGTTCAAACTTCAATACAAATTTTGAGAGAACACAAATATCCCAAAAGAGGTTTCATTTCTGTGTCTTAAGTGCCCTGTGCTTCTCTGAATTATAGCATGTATCTCACTGAGGTCCATAAAAACGTAATATATGTCTTACCTACTAATCTGCAGATGATTTGAGAATAGGAGCTGTGTTTGCATTACTATCAAACAGCACAGCTCCTAGAATACTTTGGATGCTCAGTGAATGAGTGTGGAGTACATGAATTATGAAGTCAGCAGCCTGACTCCAAACCCGTGCTCTTTGAGTTACCAGCAGTATGATCACCGAGACAAACAGAGACAATAAGTACTTCCTGTAGTTTGGGTGAGAATTCAATAAAATATGTACCTGGCAAAATGCCTAGCAATGAAAGGAGCTCCATAATTGTTAATTGAATTTGAGGTTGTATCTTCTTCCTAGATATCTATAAAACACTAATTAATAATTGTGATTATAAATGCTTAGTAATTAAACTGCTCTTATAAAAACAATTAATAATGAGGCATGCTAATCTAGGCCATACAGATATATAAAGGATTTGTCATCAACAACAATATTCCACAAATTTTATCTCACAAGTTGAAGCCAAGTTCAAATCTAGGTAATTAAAAGCCTTTTAAGCAAGGGCTCTGTTTCCTCCTGGCCTGCCATGGTGGACACTATGACACCTTCCTGGGCAAAATAATGAACAAAATAATGCCTTCTAGAGGAATGGAATGTTGAGTCTGTTGCATTTTTAACAGGATATTCTTAGTCTAAAAGCTACAGTTAGCCAAAACTTTTAAACATTTTGATGTTATTCAATGAAAAGATTCTCCTCTCATTTTAGTTACAGAGACATGATAGGGTGAAGATAAGCTAAGCTCACAACAAAACAAAAGTCTCTAGAGGAACAGAAACCTGTTTGTCCTGTGTATGAATGTATTCATTGGAAGGACTGATGCTGATGCTGAAGCTCCAATACTTTGGCCACTTGATATGAAGGGCCGACTCATTAGGAAAGACCTGAGGGTGGGAAAGATTGAAGGCAGGAAGAGAAGGGGATGACAGAGGATGAGATGATTGGATGGCATCACTGACTCAATGGACATGAGTTTAGGCAAGCTCCAGGAGTAGGTGATGGACAGGGAAGCTTGGCATACTGCAGTCCATGGGGTTGCAAAGAGTAGGACACGACTGAGCGACTGAACTGAACTGATGAGTATATCTGTTGCCTCAATAATGTTGGGTAACAAACCAACTTAAGCCATTTGTATTTCCTGCTGTGGGGAGTATAACTGATTAATGGCCCAACTGCTGCCCTCCTGGATCCATCCCCAAGTCAGTAAGGGTATGATTCACACTTCCAGTGACTGAACATAGTGGGCATGATAATACAGACCCACTCCTGCAAAACGTGGGATTCCTTTCACATGGGGTTCCTTTGGCTGAAGAACTTGTGGTCAGGCCAGCCAGAATTTTTCTAGCCCTGTGCTGCAGCCTGAAGCTCTTAACTACTCAATCTTTCCTTTCCTCTGTCTTCCACAGTGATCAGACCTGTGTCTCAACCTGAAGGCTCTCAACTTCTCAGTCTCTCCTCTTTATCTTTCAATAGCATTTAATCCAGTAAATCCTTTGTTTCTGTAATTCCAGCTTGGTATCTGCTTCCCAGAGGACTTGAACTAAAACACACCTCAAAGTTAAATCACTGAAAATAATAAGCATTTCATTTTGCTCTTAAGTCTACATACAGTTTGGCTGTGTGGTACTTATGATTATGGCCTGAGTCAAGCTGGGTTGATCTCACTGGGCTTGATTATGCTTCAGGTCAGCTGGGCGTAGAATGATCTAGGATGGCCCCAGTTGGGATGCTTCAGCTCTGCGTCATATGATCTCTCAGTCTTCCATTAGTGCACAAAGCATTGTCTCAAGAGATAGAGCATCAGGACTCAGGGCTCAGGCCTCTCCAGATCTGGCCTTGATGCTGATATAAACTCACTTCCACTTCACTCAGTTGGACAATGCAAATCAAAAGGCCAGTCCAGATTTAAAGGTGGAACAATAGACCCCTACCTTTGATAGGAGGAACACTGCAAAGGGTATGGCTATAGGGAGGGGTAAAGAATTGCAGCCATTCTTGCAATCAACCTGTCATACTTCATTTCCCAATATTATCCCTGAACACATTGCCATGTCTGTGCCAGTAACTGCCTTGGCCGTTGGATAGCTATCCAAGCAGACATGACCAATAAGTGCCTCTGGTCTCTTCACTTGGGCTGAGCTGCCCATCACAGAGGCTCGCGCGCCTAGGCAGAACTCCCAGCTGGTGTGAGCCATGTTAATTGATAAACATAGCCTGTAAAAGCTGCTGCTAGTGGTCCGGCCTTCCAAGTGGGGAACTTGAAAAGGTTTACTCTGAATGCAACGAGAAGTCTCTTTCCCGTCTGTTCCCTGTCACCCCGCATCAGTTTCAGGTCAGGAATGCTAAAAGAAAACAGGGCACATAAGCATTTGAACTCAACCTTACTTTCTGAGGAGCAAACTGACAATTAGGACCAGGACCCGCATCAAAAAAGAGCAACCCAGCATGAAGTCCGTCTAATTAGTCATATGAACGGAGAGCTTCCCCTCTGCTTCCTCTAGAACATACGCTTGTCAGATCTCATAAGGGAGGCTTTGTGCCCTGACATGCTATTGAAAGGAGAATGGGTACAGGTAGTTTCACATTAATACCATGAGCACCCCTCTCCAGGCCACAGACTTTTCCCTGAACATCGCTTTTAGATTTCTTTTTGGCCTCTTGAGCTGTTAATAAATTTTTAAAGTGAGGCTTTTAATTTTGCTGCAAAGATAGACCCATAAAGAAAACCAAGCACCCTGGTCTGGTTGAAAACCCCGACCTTTTTAATACCTTGTCTCATGTTAATGGGAAACTGAGCAAGATGAAGAATTCAAGGTGAAGGCTGGACATGGTCTGCTAATCCTGGGAACTGCATTGTTTAGGCTTCTGCACTTTATACTTTTTTTTCCGTCAAAAAGTTTGGGTGCCACTGAAGGTCACCAGGCCTGTCATCAGAAAAGATTAGAAAAGACGTCCACATAGCACCTTGCTCCAGGCATCACAGAAATGGCTAGCTTATTTTGAGAGGTCATTAAGAGCCAGGCCTTGAAGAAGACAAGCCCCGACTGGGTATGATATCTTGTTACTGCCTGGATTCTCCCAGTGGGATGGCCTGGTTTTCTACTATGCATCTGCATTTTACTCAAGTGTTAGCTTTTTGGGCAAGTCACATCTCTCTCTGCAGGCAGCTCCTGGCCCAAGCACCCTGTAACCACATGACTGTTAACGTGATTTGAAAGTCATTGATTTTCCTGTTTGGAGTTCATGCCCATATGTGTAAAATGATTCTCTACTGTAGCCACATGCACACAAGCATGCTTTTATTTTTTCCTTTAATTGTTAGGCAAAGATGTGGACGGTGTGTCTAGTAGTGAGGTAGAGCCTAAGCACCACTTCCTCTGGCCTCTGCATTTTCCCAACACTCTCTTTTCAATTTAAGAAAGAAACTCTTGGTTCATTAATTCTAACTGGCTTTGTTAGTGAGTTGGGTTATGAACTCCTAACCCTCTGTCAATCCACTCCAGTATTCTTGCCTGGAGAATTCCATGGACAGAGAAGCCTGGCGGGCTACAGTCCGTGGGGTCACAGAGTCGGACATGACTGAACCACTAACACACACACACAACCATCCTTCAAAGTCTTCTCTAGGAAGCCTTTCCAGGCAACATTCCCACATTACCTCCTCCACGTCTCTTATACATAGTACTTGCTGTGACCATTTTCCTCTCCTGCAAAATTCACCTGCGTGCCCCAGAAGACAGAGCCTCTGTTGAGCCAGCTCTGCAATCCCAACAACTGAAGATCCTCGCTCTACCTTTGCCCAGGAAAGAAAGAGGAGGAAATTGCTACACCTGCATAAAACTGAATCATACTACAAAGGAATAGAGATCATATACCTTGAAGCTTTTCCATAGCTCTGCCCAGTATTTTTAGTAAATGGCAGACTGAACAGACCTGCCCAAGTCTGAAAGGTTTCCTCTGTTATTTATATCTATATTAGTATGGTACACTTGTTATAAATAATTAAGAAAATTAATTACATCAGCTGTAAAAAAAAAAGTCAAAAAAAATTCTTCAGGCTAAAAGACAGTAATCTCTGATGAAAATATAGAACTTCAGGGAAAGAATGAAAGTGTGGAAGCAACCTAAATGTCCATTTACAGAGGGATGGATAAAGAAGATGTGGTACATATATATAATAGAATATTTCTTAGCTATAAGAAAGAATGAAATAATGCCACTTGCAGGAACATGGATCAACCTAGAGATTATCATACTGAGTGAAGTAAGTCAGACAGACAAAGACAAATATCGCGTGCTATCACTTACACGTGGAATCAAAAATGGTACAAATGAACTTATTTACAAAACGGAAATAGAGTCACAGACGTGGAAAACAAACTTATGGTTAATAAGGGGGAAGGATAAGTTGGGAGACTGGGATCGACATATACATACGTACTACTATATATAAAATAGATAATAAGGGGCTACTGTATAGCACAGGGACCTCTACTCAATACTCTATAATGACCTATATGGGAAAAGAATCTAAAAAAGAGTGGATATATGTGTATGTATAACTGATTCACTTTGCTCTACAGCAGAAACTAACACAGCATTGGAAATCAACTATACTCCAGTTAATTTTTTTTTAATTGTCAATTAAAAAAAAAGAATGAAAGCACTGGGAAAAGTTAGAAATGCATGGGTAAATTTTTAAAATATTGTTTAAGATAATAACAATAATTGTGCCTATGGAGTTCATAGAATATGTAAAGTAAAACATATGCTAACAATACCATAAAAGGCTAGAAGGGGATTGATGGAGTTAAATAGTTAGGAAGTGTTTGCATTGTTCAGGAAGAGCCATTGCTTGTGGGGAATGAATACTGATGATACATAACATACAATGACATCTGGATTACTTTAGTTATTACATGTGGTTGCCTAGGATAAACTGCTGTTTGAAGAAAGGCTTTAAGAGATGAAATAGCTGCCTCGTCCCATCATTACCGTATTAATAAATAAAGAAAAACTCATGAAATGGGCTGGATATTTCTAATAGTGCTGGGAAACTAACGGAAATAAAATTATAAGCTCAGTGATTTAACTCTCAACTCAAGGCATTCCTGAGAATCAGATATGCTATAGCAGCCTCAAAATAGTAAATTTCTTATAGCCTCAGGGCACATATAGCTAATGACCAGATTTGAACTGAACTGTGCTGAGTTACTGAAAGTTGAATGTGTAGCATCAGGGAATCTCTTACATGAAAGTTAAGATCATATTCTCCCTGTTTGAAGTTGCTTCCCAGAGGATACTTTTTCTTTGCAAAACCATTCCCCATTTCTCTCATTACCTCCAGATCTAGAGAAAAGATCAGATCCCAGCACTCTTCAAGAGGAGAATTGTAAAGTCTGTCTGGGAAGATATATAGCTTATATACTGAACATTTTCAATTTATTGATAACTTATATTAGTTAGAACCTGGGCACCAGTGTGGGTATCAATAATTATTAGACCAATATAGTATAGGTTAATTTATGAATACGGGTACACTTATCCAAACTTCTGAATTTAATATGCTAGCTTCAGTTCGGTTCAGTCGCTCAGCTGTGTCCGACTCTTTGCGACCCCATGAATCGCAGCACACCAGGCCTCCCTGCCCATCACCAACTCCCGGAGTTCACTCAGACTCACGCCCATCGAGTCAGTCATGCCATCCAGCCATCTCATCCTCTGTTGTCCCCTTCTCCTCCTGCTCCCAATCCCTCCTGGCTGCAATTGACTCTAACATTTTGCTTGTCTGGATAATTGAACCTAAAGACTGATGATTTGTATTCAATGAGATCAAGATGCTGGAACTTTTTGTATAATGTGGAAGAAGGAATCTGAAAGCTTACTAAGATGCATATATCACAGTGAATTTATTATGGACAACCTACCCCTGCATTCCTAGGAGGTGTTAGGATATAGTCTATTATGAAATTTAAAAAATGACTGGGGAGGCAGGAATCCAGTGGTAGTGGGAGATATTATCACTGAAATAGGCATGCTGATTTCAGTGGGAATGATGGGATTTCAGACAAGTAGTGGCCAAGTGGCAGCAAGGTGGGTGCCATCGTGATAGCGTGGCTGAATGGCAACTGGAGTGTTTAAACACATAAGAATTAATGATGTTGGTTAATTGATCATGGTGCTTCTAGGAAAGAAATAGACTGCCTGGCAAAATATTACTTGATTTACATCATCAGAAAACTTGTAGGTTTAGTGAGCATAACTCAGACTTGTGTTTGCCATAACATGAAGTAAAGAAAGATCTTTCATCTAGTTTCCAAACTTAAGCCACTGGGCAGACCCAGAGTCCTTAATTTTAGCTAAAAGCAGGTCCCATTGCCATAGTGTACATTGTAAATATTTCTCCACATCTTCCCCAAAGTGGTCTATGACCATATTTTTTTAGCCAGCGCTTTCTTCATTCAGATTTATTTTCTTTCTAATCATCACAATTTTGAACTAAGTAGGTTGCCAAAATACATTATTTCTGATATATTTATAGTTAGGATACAAAAAAGCATATTAACATCTATAGGCACCAGAACATTTATGAACTTACAATTTTATGGTACAAGAAAAGGGGGACAGATAAAGAAGACAAATAATCTGAAGAGTTACATGCAACATTTCCTTTAATTATTTACTAAAATCCACCAGAAAATGAAAGGAATTCCATAAAGGCTTTATAACATGAACATGGTCTGACAGTATTTTCTTTAATTACCTGCCCACATCTCCACAATGCCCCAGGAAAAGAAAAAAAAAAAAAGCCATTAATACCAATACTTCAGAAGTTATTAGACACTGGCTTTGAGCCTACATTTCACTGTGATCCATTAGATATATTGGGAGGTTTATGGAGGTCTAAGGTGATAAATGGAGTTTGAGTCCTGGTCAGTCCTAGAATGGGCCTACTTCCCTATCCATATAGCTATTTTCTCAGAGAGAACATAGTTGGAAAAGACATACTATGAGAGAATGGAAAAAAAATATCTTCATTAGCTCCCTGACTTGATGTAAGGGCTACTTTGGCAGGAACCATCAAGTTGAAGACCCTGGAATTATCCCTTTCAATCAAAATAATAAACCAAAAAATACACAATGCATCTGGGAGAATTTCAGAAGTTCATGGTAGCATCAAAAGACTTGAAAGATTCAAGGGTGATGACTCCTATTCTTATCCAATTTAACCCATCTGTTTTTGACCTGGGCAAAAGTCAGGTAGAGAATGACTCCATTTGGAGGATAGAAATTAGTGTTAAATTAATAAACTTGTGTATCAATTGTAATTGGTGTTTCAGATGTATGTATATTTATTGAAAAAATTTAACAGAGCACCTGGTATTTATTAGGCAACTCATGATATGGCAAATGCTTTTCTTTCTGAATCAATTAACAGATAAGCTCCCCTGGTGGCTCAGCTGGTAAAGAACCCACCTTCCATTGAAGAAAACACAAGAGATGTGGGTTCAGTCCCTGGGTAGGGAAGATCCCCTTAAGAAGGAAATGGCACCCTACTCCAGTAATCTTGCCCAGAAAATTCTATGGACAGAGGAGCCTGGCGGGCTACAGTCCATGGGACCACAAAAAGTCAGACACAACTGAGCATACCCATAATCAAAACAGTAGCTTGTAAGAACAGTGGTATACCTTCACCATCTCACTTGAGGTCTCTGTCAGCTCTCCTGCTTCTTGTCATAATATCATCCATTGGGTCCCTGATCATTTAACCCTCCAAGACCATCATGTTGGGCCTACCACATTAATAACATCATGGTGACTGGACCTGGAAAGCAGTAAGGGCAAGTATCTTAGATGCCTTCAGTCAGATCAGTCAGTTCAGTTGCTCAGTCATGTCCAACTCTTTGCCACCCCATGAACTGCTGCATACCAGGCCTCCCTGTCCATCACCAACTCCTGGAGTTTACTCAAACTCATGTCCATTGGGTTGGTAATGCCATCCAACCATTTCATCCTCTGTCATCCCCTTCTCCTTCTGCCTTCAATCTTTCTTAGAATCAGGGTCTTTTCAAAAAAGTCAACTCTTTGCATCAGGTGACCAAAGTATTGGAGTTTCAGCTTCAACATCAGTCCTTCCAATGAATATTCAGGACTGATTTCCTTTAGGGTGGACTGGTTGGATCTCCTTGCAGTCCAAGGGACTCTCAAGAGTCTTCCCCAATACCACAGTTCAAAAGCATCAATTCTTCGATGCTCAGCTTTCTTTATAGTCCAACTCTTCACATTCATACATGACCACTGGAAAAACCATAGCCTTGACTAGACAGACCTTTGTTGGCAAAGTAATGTCTCTGCTTTTTAATATGCTCTCTAGGTTAGTCATAACTTTCCTTCCAAGGAGTAAGTGTCTTAATTTCATGGCTACAGTCACCATCTGCAGTGATTTGGGAGCCCAAAAAATAAAATTAGCCACAGTGTCCATTGTTTCCCCATCTGTTTGCCATGAAGTGATAGGACCGGATGCCATGATCTTCGTTTTCTGAATGTTGAGCTTTAAGCCAACTTTTTCACTCTCCTCTTTCACTTTCATCAAGAGGTTTTTTAGTTCCTCTTCACTTTCTGCCTTAAGGGTGGTATCACTTGCATATCTGAGGTTATTGATATTTCTCCTGGCAATCTTAATTCCAGCTTGTGCTTACTCCAGCCCAGCGTTTCTCATGATGTACTCGGTATATAAGTTAAATAAGCAGGGTGACAATATACAGCCGTGACATATCCTTTTCCTATTTGGAACCAGTCTGTTGTTCCATGTCCAGTTCTAACTGTTGCTTCCTGGCCTGCATACAGATTTCTCAAGAGGCAGGTTAGGTGGTCTGGTATTCCCATCTCTTTCAGAATTTTCCACAGTTTCTTGTGATCCATACAGTCAAAGGCTTTGGCATAGTCAATAAAGCAGAAATAGACGTTTTTCTGGAACTCTCTTGCTTTTTCGATGATCCAGCAGATGTTGGCAATTTGATCTCTGGTTCCTCTGCCTTTTCTAAATCCAGCTTGATCATCTGGTAGTTCATGGTTCACATATTGTTGAAGCCTGGCTTGGGAGAATTTTGAGCATTACTTTCTTAGTGTGTGAGATGAGTGCAATTGTGCAGTAGTTTGAACATTCTTTGGCATTGCCTTTCTTTGGGATTGAAATGAAAACTGACCTTTTCCAGTCCTGTGGCCACTGCTGAGTTTTCCAAATTTGCTGGCATACTGAGTGCAGCACTTTCACAGCATCATCTTTCAGGATTTGAAATAGCTCAACTGGAATTCCATCACCTCCACTAGTTTTGTTCATAGTGATGCTTCCTAAGGCCCCTTTGACTTTGCATTCCAGGATGTCTGGCTCCAGGTGAGTGATCACACTATTGTGATTATCTGGATGGTGAAGATATTTTTTGTATGCCTTAGTAAGATACATATAGTCTAGCAAGCAGAAGGTAATCCCATAAAAAATCATGGACCTGTCACTCAAAAACATTTTTAGATGTTCAGGAACACATTGGTGAAAGACAAATGGAACATTTTGATCAAAATGAAAAATGACTTGATTCTCACTTTGGTGGTACAATGCTTAGTGGGCCTCTTACATTTTGAAGACAGTAGACTCCTCATTGAAATTTCCTGCTTCAAGTCTTTTACTGAGTTACTTGTGAGATTGTTATCAATAGTTTTCAGAGGCTCTTTATATTCTCCAAGGTATGATACAAGTTTCTCTGTGACTCAGATCTTCTGACCTCACAGACATGTTAGTGCCAGAAGTACCTGTTACAAAGAACAATGCTGTATGGGCTCTATGGTAAGCCACAAGAAGAAGATCCTGTACAGACCCCTAAACTCTGGAACCTAGCCCATGTTCCACACTGCTGAACTTTTCCTTTTGAGAACAGCCTCTTACTTACTACTGGCCCTGAAAGGGATTGAACACTTAATACTATAGAGCCACTCACTGAACTGCAGTGTTATCTGAGCCAGCAAGCCACAAGTTAGAGTGGACAAGAAAATAACTCATTATCAAGGGGGAATGGCATATATAAGTTTGCTCTTGAGCAGGCCTGGAAGGCGCAAGTAAAATGCTTGAACAGGTAGTTGACTCTTAGACTATCTGGGTGTTTCCTTCAACGCACCACCACTACCCTCAGTCCAATCCTATGGAACTCATGAGGAGTCCCAACTCCTTGCTGAAGGAAGAAAACACTTGGGCCTGGTTTACAAATATATATGCATGACAAGCTGATTCTAACAGGGAATTCTGGCTGCCACACTAAAAGTTACAGTCTAGGGTGACCTTATAGGCAGGGGGAAAGGGAACTTTCAGTGAAAAAAATCTTCAAGTAGTACATCTGGTTGTCTAGTCTGCCTGCAAGGAGAGATGTCCTAAGGTATGGGTCTACTCTTGTTCATAGACAAGATTCATGGTTTAACTTGCCCAGGTGATCAAAGGCTTGGAAAGAATCAGGTTGACTATAAGAAAGTATCATATACTTTCAGGGTGAGTCAGGCCACTGAATTACCTAGAATGGCTATAGAGTATGAAGATAATTGAGTCCCATGTGAATACTCTTCAAAGGGCTTTTACCACAGAGGAGATGCTTGATATTCAGGTGGAAAAGATGACCTGTTCAGTGGATGAAATTTATCTTCTTTCCTCAGTTACTCCAGTGCTTGCTTGCTCAGTGGACCCATATGCAAAACTGCCAGGGGTCCATGTACCAAACAGCCATTGTGGTACAAGGAGAGAGTAACCATGGGCTTTACCTTATCCAGTTGATTTGGATACTCCCTGGATTTATATTCTCTGCTAGTGTCCCTGCCAACACCACCACCTGTGGGATTAGCTCACCATTACATTTCTAACTAAGGAACTCATTTTATGGTGAGAAAAATCCAGCAATGAAATAACTTTCATAGAACTTACTGATCTCATGATAAAGCCCATCATTTATAAGCATCTGGCCTGATCGTAGAATGGCTTACTGCAGATTTATATAGCACTGAGAGATAAACACCCTGAGAGACTGAGGTACTGTATTGGTTTTTTGTTTCTTCAGTTAAAAAACCACCACAAACTTAGTGGCTTAAGCAATGCAATTTTATCATCTTGTATTCCTGTATGACAGGTCCCACTCACGTTAAGTCTTTGGTAGGGCTGCGTTCTTTTCCGTAAGGTCTAGGTAGAATCCAGGAGTCCAGGATTTCCTGGGCTTTTCTCAGCTTTTAGAGTCTATCTGCATTCCTCGGCTCATGGTTCCCTTCCTCCATCTTCAAAGCAACTAAAGGAGAGTTGAGTCCACGTCATGTCTCACTGCTCTGACCTTGCTCCTATCATCACATCTGCTCCTCTGTTTCTCTTCTGTTTCCCTTCTACTTTTAAGCACATTTTTGACTACACTGGGCCTATCTGGATAATTCAAGCTACTCTTCCTATCTTAAGATGAACTCTAATTCTATCTGTAATGTTAGTTCTTTTTTGCTTTGTAGGCTGATATAGCCACAGATTTCAGAGATGAAGGTACATATGTACATAATCTTGGAGGTTGGGCAGGGGGGAGTGTGGCATTATTCTACCTACCTGAGATGCTGTCCTTCAGGGTAATATACACTCTGAACTACAACCAATGTGCTACGTTCTCTCCGATAGCCATAATACAGTGGTCTAGATATAAAGAATGAAAGGAGGCAGTATCAAGCAGTGAGCCCTCTACACTTAATGACTCCTTAAAGAGTGTTAGTTTTCTAGCCCGAACACCTCGGGCTATGATTCTTTAGAGGTTCCTAGGAGATAAATGCTTTCACTAGGAGATGGTGCAACGATTCTACTAAATTTGGCTCTGAATCTGTCTTCTTCATGGCACCGACCCAACAGGAAGATAAAGGGGTATAATGCTGGTTGAGACATTGGATCTTAATTACAAAGGAGGAATTAGGTTGCTGCTACATAATGGGAGTGTGGAGAACTCTCTAGAACCAAAACTCACTGGGATACCTCTCATTGCCTCTGTATAAGTTTAATGGAAGACTATAGCAATTCAATAAAGGCAATAGCACTATGACCACAAAAAATTCAAGAATGAAATTTTAGTTCTTCTCACTAAATAAAAATCTCTAACTGAGATGCAAGCTGGGGACAAAGGGAACATGAAATGTGTGGTTAAACAAAGAAAGTGATAAATATTAACATTAACTTGGCCTGATAATCAGTTATAGAAATGAGGACTATATTAACGATGCATATTTTGTAATTCTGTATATATATGACATTATAATTTAATATAATGTGATACGATATAATGAGGAGGGCATGGCAACCTGCTCCAGTATTCTTGCCTAGAAAATACCATGGGCAGAAGAACCTGGCAGGCTACAGTCCATGGGGTCACAAAGAGTTGGCCACAACTAAAGCAACTTAGCACACATGCATGATATGATACAATATATATAGAAACAATGGGCTTCCCAGGTGGTTCAGACAATAAAGAATCTGCCTGAAATATGGGAGACCCAGGTTCAATGCCTGGGTCAGGAAGATGCCCTGGAGAAGTGCATGGCAACCCACTCTAGTGTTCTTGTCTGCAGTATCCCATGGACAGAGGAGCTTGGTGGAGTACAGNTATATATAGAAACAATGGGCTTCCCAGGTGGTTCAGACAATAAAGAATCTGCCTGAAATATGGGAGACCCAGGTTCAATGCCTGGGTCAGGAAGATGCCCTGGAGAAGTGCATGGCAACCCACTCTAGTGTTCTTGTCTGCAGTATCCCATGGACAGAGGAGCTTGGTGGAGTACAGTCCATGGAATAGCAAAGAGTCAGGCACTACTGAAGCAACTTAGCAAGCACACATACACAAGCAATAATTTCTTTTTCTTCTCCTCCTCTATTGTCTTTGTAGAAAATTACTTATAAGTTACCAGACCATAGGAGTAACATCTGATCATAAAAGAGAGAATTGTATCACCTGGTGATTCTATACCTTGAATGGGTAGAAGTGGACTCTGAAATGACTGATAAGACTTTGTGTCTCCTCTTCTAAGTAGAGTGAGAGTCTTTATTTGTGTGAATGATAGAGCCATGTGGTTGATAGTGTCTGGGAAATAAAAATGGGTGGGAATATGGAACAGCTGTTGATTAGCAGAAATGGTGGATTGTGCCAGCCATATGCCTGTTTGCTATCAGATCCATTCTTCACACCTCCCCTGCTCTGTTTCACAAGGGGGCCAACTCTGGCAAACTGTATTTCCAAGATTCTCTTTCTAAATGGATTCTAGTTAGGCTACCGGTTGCGGGGCTGGTGGGTGATGAAGCCCTGACAAGGGAGTAGGGCCACAGTGCTTCTCTCTCTCTCTCTGTACCTAGGACAGCATTTCTATCAGTGTAGCTTCTTCTCTATGGTTTCAACTTTGGCCGTGTAGCCCACACTGTTATTCCAGTCCCTGGCACATGGCAGCTCCTAATTTCTCCAGTCACAGGGGCAGTAGCAATTTCTTATTATTGCTAATCCAAGTTTCCTCTCCATTTTCTGCTAGCCTTCTCAATCTCTGCACCTGGATCCCCATCTCAAATTCTCTCTACTGAGCTCCCTGGCATGGGCTGTTTTCCTGACTAGAGCCTGACTAAGCCACCTTGGTCTCAGTAAATTCCTCTTCTCCTCCTGCTGCACAATTGTCTCAAGTGTCTGCTATGATTTGTCAAGGGCAGCATCAACGTCAAAACACACTTTATTTGATTAAATTACTGTATCTTGACATTTTACCTCTCAAATCCTTATCAGAGCTAAACTGATGAGTAAGGAAATGTGTACCCAACAGGCTTTCTTGGTTAAATTCTCTAGTTAAAAGAATTCATCAGATGCATCTCCGACATTTTCTCTTCCTGTTAAAACCTGTATCAGTTATTTATTGCTGCCTAACAAATTACCCCCAAACTTAGCATCTTAAAATAACAAATGTTTATTATTTCAGACTGTGTCCAAGGGCAGGGGATATGGGAGCAGATTGCCTGGGTGATTCTAAGTCGAGATGTCTCATGGAGCTGCAGTCAAGCTGTGGGCAAGACTGAATCATCAAGAAACTTGATGTGGGTTGGAGGATCTGCTTCTAACCTTGGTTGTGGTCAGGAGACTTCAGTTCCTAGGCACATGGGACTCTGTATCGGGCTGCTCATAACATGGCAGCTTGTTCTGCACAGAGAGGCAGCTCAGAGGCAGAGAAAGAGAAACAGGGACAGGAAACCTTCAGCATTCTATAACCTCATCTTGGAAGTGATGCACCATCACTCACACAGACTAATCTTGGAACAATATAGGAGTGGACCACTGAAGGATGTGATGCCAAAAGGAGGATTCATGGGGGGCCCATCATGGAGTGCCTACCACAGAACCTGTGATCAGCATAAAGAAAAACCAAGGGAGTTCCCTGGAAGTCCAGTGGTTAGGACTCCACACTTTCACTGCCAAGAGAGTGCATCAGGGAAGTAAGATCCTGCAAGCCATGCAACATAGCCAGGAAAGAGCAAAAAAATTTAAAAGACCAGTTTCCTTCCCTTCCTGATATTTTATATATAATTTTTACTTTAAGAAAGCTGAGGTTAGGAGAGGAAAGAGGAAAATGGAATATAATTTTATCTTAGTCAGGTAAATGCTTTTACATCTCAATAAATCTATTGCAACCTTCCAAAATATCTTTTGCTAAAATTCATGATTTTCAAAGGGAAATTTCATATTCTTCTAATTTCAAATTAGAAAAGTACCACACAAAAAAGTACCTCACAAAAGTACCACAATCAACTAATAGAAAAAAAAAATACCATGAAGAATGCAGGGCAGATGTTTTTCTCTGCCTTTCATAGATGAAAAACTGAGGTTCACAGCATGCTGGGGTTACTCGGAGTGGAGAGAACGCAGTTTTCTGACTCCTGGTCTGGCAGGCTCTTTACTATACTTTGCTGTTTTATCTTTGAAATGTAAACAGATTCCAAATTCATTTGGTTTTTGTTTTAAAACAACACCTTGTGAAGGACCCAAGGTGGTTATTTTTACTGGTGTAAGATCACTAATGTAAAATAAGACTCGTAATTGGTCTTATGGATTCTCTTTCCAAAGCAATAGTTAAAGTGGTTATCTCCCTTTTAAGAGGGCCAGTCTGTATACTTAGCAAATCCACATAATTTATTCTAAGAGGTCTAAGGGGATTTTCATTTTCAGGTTTCTTTTACTCTGCAGCCTTTTAAGCTGGAAGGTTAATCATTCTGCATTATGGTAGAATCAAGTCAGGAATAGAANAAGTGGTTATCTCCCTTTTAAGAGGGCCAGTCTGTATACTTAGCAAATCCACATAATTTATTCTAAGAGGTCTAAGGGGATTTTCATTTTCAGGTTTCTTTTACTCTGCAGCCTTTTAAGCTGGAAGGTTAATCATTCTGCATTATGGTAGAATCAAGTCAGGAATAGAAAGCTCTCTCTACCCAATTCTGATAAGTTCATTTGTTTTTATTTTTAGTACGAGAAGGTTGCTTTTCTCTATCAACATGACTTAGTTAAATAAGTCTAACCATTTAACAACTTTCAAGATAGCCTTTCTAAAAATTCACTTTCACCTACTCAGTTTTTTCTTTTCCTAAGAAATTCCACTAATTTAAATAAAAATAAAATACCCATCGGGATCCAATATGAAGCAAATAAAACTTAATAATAGATTAATAGTTCTGCAACCTGCCCAATACTTCCCCGCAGGCTTTAAAAGGAACATTTACTTCCACCCTCCTCTCCATGCCCCCATCTCCTATCAAGCTCCCACAAGAAGCAGACAGTACTGACAGGCCTGGCTTATATGACCAAGTGCACAGATTGAATTAGGAAGCTGACTTTGGGTCATTAGCAAGTATAAAAGGAAGAAAAGGAACAGTGCTTTTCCACTCATGTGACCACAGTGTCGTGAATGCTGTTTGAACAGTGTCTGAGACATCACACATCACAACACAGATTCCCCACTCGATTAGGGGTGAGAGTGCTTTACTTCCAGAGCTGCTCAGTCTCCACCCTTCAGGGCTCTCAGGTTGGCTGCTCCCAGTTGTCCTCACATTCTGAAAGCCCCAGATCCCACGTCTGGTAAAGATTCTCCATTATCCCCCTTTTTTCTTAGCTCTAATATAAAAGCTGCATGTTTTTTGATTGTTAATGCTTGAGAAGTTTACTAAAGTTGGAAATAAAAAAATGAAGACGATGGCCATCAAGAAAAGGAAAGAATGGAGGGAAGAAAGAAGGAGAAAGTCAACAAAGAAAGGATTCAGTGGGGTTTTACTGAAAGTTTACCTTGCTACTACATCAAGAGCAGATAAAAACCCAAGCCTTACTCTTTAAACCCATCTGTACATTAACTGGGGCTTCCCAGGTGGTGCAGTGGTAAAGAATCCGCCTGCCAGTTCAGGAGATGCAGGAGAAGTGCGTTCAATCCCCGGGTCAGTAAGACCCCCTGAAGAAGGAAATGGCAACCTGCTCCAGTATTCTTGCCTCGAAAATTCCATGGACAGAGGACCCTGGCAGGCTACAGTCCATAGGGTCGCTAAGAGTTGGACACAACTGAGCATGCGCATGAATGTACATGAGCAGATACGGCGGATCATAAACATATAACTAAAATGGGGAAAATATGGTGTATGTGCCAGTCAACCAGTAATCAGTATACCTAAATCACTGTCTCTACAGGAAATCAAGATAGTATAAGCAGCGTTCATTCCTTGGAGACTAACCAACAAACAAATAATCTGTGTGCTATAATAAATAAAAATTTTAAAATATAGTATTAATCCTTGGTTGAACAAATGTCACCAAAATCTCACCAGCTCTGAAGTCAATTATTAGGCTAATGCTGTCCTTGGTGAATTTGTTACTGAATTTTCATTAAAGCATCTACATTAATCCTTCTCAAAAAGAACCACAGAGTCAGAATCTGTTTATGTAATATGCAGATCCCTAGCCTTCTGAAAAAATGATTTTAATTCAACAAGTGGGTGTGGAGTGAGAGAGGAGTTCCTCTCAGCTTTCTGTTATAGGAGGCTTCAAGAAGGATTGAAAAAAATCCTCCAAATGTGGGCCATCTCAGAACTTGCTGAAATGCAGACTGACCCAAACTTGCAGAATCAGAATCTGTATTTTAACAAGATCCCCAAGTGCTTTGTATGCAAATTGAAGCATGAAAAGTATCACTCTAGAGTAAGCAGCAGCAAAGTCTTTTAATACACAACTGGTAAATATTTTAAGCTTCCTAGGCCATGTGGTCTCTGTCACAGCTACTCAGCTCTGCCGTTGGCCTAAGGCAGCCAGTAAAATGGGCCTTCAAAGTATGGCCCATGGGCCAAATCTGACCAACCACCTGTTTGGTGGTTGAGTAGCCAAGAATACCACTTTTCCAGGTGGCACTAGTGGTAAAGAACCTGCCTGCTAATGCTGGAGATGTTAAGAGACGCGGATTCAATCCCTGGGTCAGGAAGATCCCCTAGAAGAGGACATGGCAGCCCACTCCAGTATTCTTGCCTGGAGAATCCCATGGACAGAGAAGCCTGGCAGGCTACAGTCCATAGGGTCACAAAAAGTTGGACACAACTGAAACAACAGCACAGCACAGCCAAGAATGATCTTTACATTTTAACATGGTTGAAAAATATCAATATAAGAAAAATATTTTGTGACAAGTGACAATTTTATGACTTTCAAATTTCAGTGTCCATAAATATAATTTTTATCAGAACACAGCCACATTTGTTTGTTTACATATTGCCTATGGCTGCTATTATTTTACAATGGCAGAGTTGAAATATTGTAACAGAGACCATATGGCTTGCAAGCCTAAATATTTATTATATGGCCCTTTACAGAAAATGTTTGCTAACCCCTGCAAATGGGTTATTTGTGGACATTGAAATTTGAGTTTTGTATAATTTTCATATGTCCCAAAATACTATTATTCTTTTGATTTTTAAAAAACTATTTGAAAATGATAAAATTTATTTTTGTTGTTGGAAAGATGTACAAAACTAGGTAACATCTGNTGATTCTATACCTTGAATGGGTAGAAGTGGACTCTGAAATGACTGATAAGACTTTGTGTCTCCTCTTCTAAGTAGAGTGAGAGTCTTTATTTGTGTGAATGATAGAGCCATGTGGTTGATAGTGTCTGGGAAATAAAAATGGGTGGGAATATGGAACAGCTGTTGATTAGCAGAAATGGTGGATTGTGCCAGCCATATGCCTGTTTGCTATCAGATCCATTCTTCACACCTCCCCTGCTCTGTTTCACAAGGGGGCCAACTCTGGCAAACTGTATTTCCAAGATTCTCTTTCTAAATGGATTCTAGTTAGGCTACCGGTTGCGGGGCTGGTGGGTGATGAAGCCCTGACAAGGGAGTAGGGCCACAGTGCTTCTCTCTCTCTCTCTGTACCTAGGACAGCATTTCTATCAGTGTAGCTTCTTCTCTATGGTTTCAACTTTGGCCGTGTAGCCCACACTGTTATTCCAGTCCCTGGCACATGGCAGCTCCTAATTTCTCCAGTCACAGGGGCAGTAGCAATTTCTTATTATTGCTAATCCAAGTTTCCTCTCCATTTTCTGCTAGCCTTCTCAATCTCTGCACCTGGATCCCCATCTCAAATTCTCTCTACTGAGCTCCCTGGCATGGGCTGTTTTCCTGACTAGAGCCTGACTAAGCCACCTTGGTCTCAGTAAATTCCTCTTCTCCTCCTGCTGCACAATTGTCTCAAGTGTCTGCTATGATTTGTCAAGGGCAGCATCAACGTCAAAACACACTTTATTTGATTAAATTACTGTATCTTGACATTTTACCTCTCAAATCCTTATCAGAGCTAAACTGATGAGTAAGGAAATGTGTACCCAACAGGCTTTCTTGGTTAAATTCTCTAGTTAAAAGAATTCATCAGATGCATCTCCGACATTTTCTCTTCCTGTTAAAACCTGTATCAGTTATTTATTGCTGCCTAACAAATTACCCCCAAACTTAGCATCTTAAAATAACAAATGTTTATTATTTCAGACTGTGTCCAAGGGCAGGGGATATGGGAGCAGATTGCCTGGGTGATTCTAAGTCGAGATGTCTCATGGAGCTGCAGTCAAGCTGTGGGCAAGACTGAATCATCAAGAAACTTGATGTGGGTTGGAGGATCTGCTTCTAACCTTGGTTGTGGTCAGGAGACTTCAGCTCCTAGGCACATGGGACTCTGTATCGGGCTGCTCATAACATGGCAGCTTGTTCTGCACAGAGAGGCAGCTCAGAGGCAGAGAAAGAGAAACAGGGACAGGAAACCTTCAGCATTCTATAACCTCATCTTGGAAGTGATGCACCATCACTCACACAGACTAATCTTGGAACAATATAGGAGTGGACCACTGAAGGATGTGATGCCAAAAGGAGGATTCATGGGGGGCCCATCATGGAGTGCCTACCACAGAACCTGTGATCAGCATAAAGAAAAACCAAGGGAGTTCCCTGGAAGTCCAGTGGTTAGGACTCCACACTTTCACTGCCAAGAGAGTGCATCAGGGAAGTAAGATCCTGCAAGCCATGCAACATAGCCAGGAAAGAGCAAAAAAATTTAAAAGACCAGTTTCCTTCCCTTCCTGATATTTTATATATAATTTTTACTTTAAGAAAGCTGAGGTTAGGAGAGGAAAGAGGAAAATGGAATATAATTTTATCTTAGTCAGGTAAATGCTTTTACATCTCAATAAATCTATTGCAACCTTCCAAAATATCTTTTGCTAAAATTCATGATTTTCAAAGGGAAATTTCATATTCTTCTAATTTCAAATTAGAAAAGTACCACACAAAAAAGTACCTCACAAAAGTACCACAATCAACTAATAGAAAAAAAAAATACCATGAAGAATGCAGGGCAGATGTTTTTCTCTGCCTTTCATAGATGAAAAACTGAGGTTCACAGCATGCTGGGGTTACTCGGAGTGGAGAGAACGCAGTTTTCTGACTCCTGGTCTGGCAGGCTCTTTACTATACTTTGCTGTTTTATCTTTGAAATGTAAACAGATTCCAAATTCATTTGGTTTTTGTTTTAAAACAACACCTTGTGAAGGACCCAAGGTGGTTATTTTTACTGGTGTAAGATCACTAATGTAAAATAAGACTCGTAATTGGTCTTATGGATTCTCTTTCCAAAGCAATAGTTAAAGTGGTTATCTCCCTTTTAAGAGGGCCAGTCTGTATACTTAGCAAATCCACATAATTTATTCTAAGAGGTCTAAGGGGATTTTCATTTTCAGGTTTCTTTTACTCTGCAGCCTTTTAAGCTGGAAGGTTAATCATTCTGCATTATGGTAGAATCAAGTCAGGAATAGAAAGCTCTCTCTACCCAATTCTGATAAGTTCATTTGTTTTTATTTTTAGTACGAGAAGGTTGCTTTTCTCTATCAACATGACTTAGTTAAATAAGTCTAACCATTTAACAACTTTCAAGATAGCCTTTCTAAAAATTCACTTTCACCTACTCAGTTTTTTCTTTTCCTAAGAAATTCCACTAATTTAAATAAAAATAAAATACCCATCGGGATCCAATATGAAGCAAATAAAACTTAATAATAGATTAATAGTTCTGCAACCTGCCCAATACTTCCCCGCAGGCTTTAAAAGGAACATTTACTTCCACCCTCCTCTCCATGCCCCCATCTCCTATCAAGCTCCCACAAGAAGCAGACAGTACTGACAGGCCTGGCTTATATGACCAAGTGCACAGATTGAATTAGGAAGCTGACTTTGGGTCATTAGCAAGTATAAAAGGAAGAAAAGGAACAGTGCTTTTCCACTCATGTGACCACAGTGTCGTGAATGCTGTTTGAACAGTGTCTGAGACATCACACATCACAACACAGATTCCCCACTCGATTAGGGGTGAGAGTGCTTTACTTCCAGAGCTGCTCAGTCTCCACCCTTCAGGGCTCTCAGGTTGGCTGCTCCCAGTTGTCCTCACATTCTGAAAGCCCCAGATCCCACGTCTGGTAAAGATTCTCCATTATCCCCCTTTTTTCTTAGCTCTAATATAAAAGCTGCATGTTTTTTGATTGTTAATGCTTGAGAAGTTTACTAAAGTTGGAAATAAAAAAATGAAGACGATGGCCATCAAGAAAAGGAAAGAATGGAGGGAAGAAAGAAGGAGAAAGTCAACAAAGAAAGGATTCAGTGGGGTTTTACTGAAAGTTTACCTTGCTACTACATCAAGAGCAGATAAAAACCCAAGCCTTACTCTTTAAACCCATCTGTACATTAACTGGGGCTTCCCAGGTGGTGCAGTGGTAAAGAATCCGCCTGCCAGTTCAGGAGATGCAGGAGAAGTGCGTTCAATCCCCGGGTCAGTAAGACCCCCTGAAGAAGGAAATGGCAACCTGCTCCAGTATTCTTGCCTCGAAAATTCCATGGACAGAGGACCCTGGCAGGCTACAGTCCATAGGGTCGCTAAGAGTTGGACACAACTGAGCATGCGCATGAATGTACATGAGCAGATACGGCGGATCATAAACATATAACTAAAATGGGGAAAATGTGGTGTATGTGCCAGTCAACCAGTAATCAGTATACCTAAATCACTGTCTCTACAGGAAATCAAGATAGTATAAGCAGCGTTCATTCCTTGGAGACTAACCAACAAACAAATAATCTGTGTGCTATAATAAATAAAAATTTTAAAATATAGTATTAATCCTTGGTTGAACAAATGTCACCAAAATCTCACCAGCTCTGAAGTCAATTATTAGGCTAATGCTGTCCTTGGTGAATTTGTTACTGAATTTTCATTAAAGCATCTACATTAATCCTTCTCAAAAAGAACCACAGAGTCAGAATCTGTTTATGTAATATGCAGATCCCTAGCCTTCTGAAAAAATGATTTTAATTCAACAAGTGGGTGTGGAGTGAGAGAGGAGTTCCTCTCAGCTTTCTGTTATAGGAGGCTTCAAGAAGGATTGAAAAAAATCCTCCAAATGTGGGCCATCTCAGAACTTGCTGAAATGCAGACTGACCCAAACTTGCAGAATCAGAATCTGTATTTTAACAAGATCCCCAAGTGCTTTGTATGCAAATTGAAGCATGAAAAGTATCACTCTAGAGTAAGCAGCAGCAAAGTCTTTTAATACACAACTGGTAAATATTTTAAGCTTCCTAGGCCATGTGGTCTCTGTCACAGCTACTCAGCTCTGCCGTTGGCCTAAGGCAGCCAGTAAAATGGGCCTTCAAAGTATGGCCCATGGGCCAAATCTGACCAACCACCTGTTTGGTGGTTGAGTAGCCAAGAATACCACTTTTCCAGGTGGCACTAGTGGTAAAGAACCTGCCTGCTAATGCTGGAGATGTTAAGAGACGCGGATTCAATCCCTGGGTCAGGAAGATCCCCTAGAAGAGGACATGGCAGCCCACTCCAGTATTCTTGCCTGGAGAATCTCATGGACAGAGAAGCCTGGCAGGCTACAGTCCATAGGGTCACAAAAAGTTGGACACAACTGAAACAACAGCACAGCACAGCCAAGAATGATCTTTACATTTTAACATGGTTGAAAAATATCAATATAAGAAAAATATTTTGTGACAAGTGACAATTTTATGACTTTCAAATTTCAGTGTCCATAAATATAATTTTTATCAGAACACATCTACATTTGTTTGTTTACATATTGCCTATGGCTGCTATTATTTTACAATGGCAGAGTTGAAATATTGTAACAGAGACCATATGGCTTGCAAGCCTAAATATTTATTATATGGCCCTTTACAGAAAATGTTTGCTAACCCCTGCAAATGGGTTATTTGTGGACATTGAAATTTGAGTTTTGTATAATTTTCATATGTCCCAAAATACTATTATTCTTTTGATTTTTAAAAAACTATTTGAAAATGATAAAATTTATTTTTGTTGTTGGAAAGATGTACAAAACTAGGTAACATCTGAAGCAACCTCGGTTCTCATAAGCTTCCTTTGGGAAACCATACCCAAGTTTCCTGAAAAGCAAAAAAAAACAAACAAAAAAAAAAAACCTTTCTTTAGCAAGGTTTCCCAAGCTCATGTTGGCCAATAGTAACCTCATTTCTCCTTAATGAAGTCACCTCTTTTCTGGTCTCAGTCACATGGTTTGGAAGGACTTCTACTACCTGGAAACTTCAGGGGTTACAAACTCCCAAACAAGCCAATCAGTGAACCCCAATCCTTTGGATCATGGTTTGAGGGGTTCAAGGCACATTATCCTAAATCAGGGCCAATGAGATATAAATGACATTTTCTGGACTCCTTTGATGACTATTTCCTAATAGGTAGGTATCGAGAAGGAAGAACATAGCCACGAGACCAGCAGACAGCTATCTTGTGATCTCAAAACAAACAAAAAAAAAAGCCTAAGAAAAATTACCACCAACACCAAGAAGCAGAAATGAGAAAAAGATTTCCTTTGTGCCTTGAATCACACTTTACCTATTTAAATAGATAGGCTGACAAATTCCTTTTATTGTTAAACTAAGTTGAAAAAAATTGCCACTAGCAGTCCATGGGGTCACAAAGAGTTGGACAAGACTGAGAGACTGAACTGAACAACATAGAATCCTAACCAGTGTATACATTATCTCAACCCCTCCCCCTTCCTTAAAATTGTGTTTCATATACTTGCATTTTATCTGGTCATATGTAAATCCCTCTCTTCTACTCCCACCCTCCCACCACCCCCAGCAAAATGAGCAAATCAATCCTGTATGCCTGGCAACCTGAAATCCAAAGATGACTGCCGTACAATACAATCCAGATGACAAGGAACTGCTCTAGAAGTCAAATCCTGATGCCAAGGGCAGGACTCTTGAGTTTTCTTCTGTGCTCACGCCCAGATGAAGCCTTGCTGCAGAATTCAGGTTGGGTCCTTGGGACTTTATGAGTATCACCAAAACCTAATATGTGTGAGCCTTGACTGAAGGAGTGTAGCTACATAAATTAGGAAACAATGATAGACAATGAGAAGGCTTTCTTGCCCCTAAGCAGAGTCCCTGTCAGAGAATCAACATTAATTAGAAGTCAGGCAACCTGGTTCAAGGATATGACCAGCAGCATAAGTGACTTTGGGTGTGTCACTGTATGATCTAGGCTTCAATTTTCCATTTCCTCATCCTCAAGATGGGAGAGGCTGAATTTTATTGACCCTGCTGGCCTTTTCAAACATTCCACAATGTCCTGGTCCCTGCAATATAGTAATCCAAGCTAAGGACCTCACAGCCCTCTAAGTAACATGTTTGTATGTGGTGGGGTGGGCTGGGATGGGGGGTAATTGCTGGTGGTTCTGTTTTTTCAACTTTTGCAGAGTCAGTCATGCTTTTTCTAGTATTTACCCTTGACAGAAACAACAGACATATCAGAATAAGAAGCCACCCTTTCCTGTTAAAGGTGTGGTGGGAAATTATGAAAGTTGTAAGTTTCAGTGTGGGACATCTTGATTAATCACAGATGGCTTCTCAGAAGTGCTGGGAATGTCTTGTTTCTCACTGGCTCTGGTCAAATACAAAGCTAAATGTGGTCAATAGGAAGACTGTAATGCCAAGAAAAAGACTGGAATTCAGGAGTCTCTTGGGGTGCTCTATTAGGCACCAGGGGGGCTGAGTCTAGTCACTCTGAGTAGAAGAAAGAAATACACAGAATTCTTAGGTGCTTTGGATTCAGGTAGACTTTGAGCCACACAGTGAAAGAGCACTGTCCCAAAAAAGTATTTTTTTTCAGAATTTTTCAAGAATAGCCATTTATAATGTCGTATTTTTTTAATACTTCCTAATTATGTGATCCATTGGGTCATCACAAAAGCCCTGTGATGTAGAAAATATTTCCTATCAAATAAAATCTATGAAATGTATTTTACAATGAAATGATGCATATAAAAGCACTTACTACAGACTTTGATATACATTCAGTTCAGTTCAGTTGCTTAGTCGTGTCCGCCTCTTTGCGACACCATGAATCACAGCACACCAGGCCTCCCTGTCCGTCACCAACTCCTGGAGTTCACTCAGACTCATGCCCATCAAGTCAGTGATGCCTTCCAGCCATCTCATCCTCTGTCGTCCCCTTCTCCTCCTGGCCCCAATCCCTCCCAGCATCAGAGTTTTTTCCAATGAGTCAACTCTTCGCATGAGGTGGCCAAAGTACTGGAGCTTCAGCTTTAGCATCATTCCTTCCAAAGAAATCCCAGGACTGATCGCCTTCAGAATGGACTGGTTGGATATCCTTGCAGTCTGATATACATTAGGTCTAGGTAAATGTTACTTAGGGCTTTCCTGGTAGCTCAGACAGTAAAGAATCTGCCTTGCAATTCGGGATACCTGGGTTTGATCCCTGGGCTGGGAAGATCCCCTGGAGAAGGGAACAGTTTCCCACTCCAGTATTCTGGCCTGGAGAACTCCATGGACAAAGGAGCCTGGCAAGCTACAGACCATGGGGTCACAAAGAGTGGGACACCACAGAGCAACTTTCACACACACACACATGCTACTTATACACTATAACTAGCAGTTACATAAGAAGCACCCAGTCATCTTCCAGAAGAATGTACTGTGGCACAAAGGACAAGTGACTGACAAGAAGTCATCCTGACTGGTAAAGGCCTTCAGAATCCTGCCACGAATGGTAGCTTCTATCCCTAGGTGCCTCCTTAGAAGCACAGAACTTTCTGAGGTATTTTGTTTGCTTGATTTCTTCCAGATACATTGGTTTTAAAGTGTTTTTGGAGTTGCAAAAGAGAAGGGGCAATAAGTGCTGGGAGATGGGGGCACACGAGAAAGGAAAATAAGAATTTAAACCTATACTCCACCAACATTAGCTGTGTGATTTATAGTAAGTTAAATAACTTCTCTGTGCCTTTGTCCATGAAATTCTACCATCTCTTCATCTGTAAAGTAAGGAAAATGAGATAATGCAGGTAAAGTGCTTAGGATATTGCCAAGCACATATAAGCACTTGAAATAACCATTCTATGGGCCGTTTACTTCATGTCAGATGAAGAAAGTCAATTCAAAAGCACCTCTAAGATTTTGGGGAGACCGATGAGGTGAGACCAGTGCTGACTGAAGCTGAACACAGTCCTCAAGTATTGGGCTCTGTGCCCAGCACATCCCACTTAAGAATATTCACAAACATTCACTACTTAGGTCACTTTAATAATTAGTGTTGCTTTGTTAATTGTATTTTACTGATTAGAAACTACTGCTGAGAATACTGGGGTTGCTGAGAGTGCTAATTTTTTTAGCAGCCATCTGAAAATAACAGTGACTGATTGTGCTGTTGGGACCTTTACCTTTAAATGGACCACGTCAATAGGGCATTGTGATGGGAATGCAAAGAGGCTAGAAGACACAGTTGTAGGATTCTCTTTCCTGGCATTTCCAGACCTGACATTCAGCTCTAAACCTGACACCCCAACCCCAACATGAATACTCCTTAACCTCAGGAGACAGTTGCTTCCTTGTAGGAAGATTAAAAAGAAACCTAAAGAATGTGGTTTGTAAAAACACTTTGCTAATAACTAATAACCTATGCTTAAGGAGACCCTACTCTGTGCTCGGCATTCTACACGTGCATGTGTTAGTCAGTTGTGTCCAGCCTTTTACGACCCCACGGACTGTAGCCAGCCAGGATCCTCTGTCCATAGGACTCTCCAGGTGAGAATACTAGAGTGAGTAGCCATTCCCATCTCCAGAGGATCTTTCCCTACAGGGATCAAATCTGGGTCTCCTGCATTGCAGGTGGACTCTTGACCATCTGCCATCAGGGAAGCCCCATGCATCATCTTATTTAATGTGCCCAACAGTCTAATAACAAAGATGGTAATATTCCATCCGTTTTACAGCTAAGGTAAAGAGGCACTAAGAGACGTGAAGTCCCCAAAGTCACACGGAGAGCAAGTGGCAGGGGAGAAGTTAGATCCCAGCAAGTCATGAATAAATCCAGCAAGTCCTTAAGTAATCTTTGGACTTCTTTGGTCGTCTACACTTTTTTTTTTTTTTAATTAAACAGGCGGGGGTGGGTGGGGAATGCTTTTTTTAAAAAACAGATATAATTCTAGTGTAATAATAGTATTAATCAGACCACCATTTGTGGTCTGAACCTTCTTAGTTTCTCTTAGATGCATCACCTGAGCTTATCTTCAAGAGGACCTTGAGTTAAGTATCTAAGCAGATCCATTTTACAGATGAAAAACTGAGTCTCAAAAAGTTCGGTGGTTTGCTCCAACGCCAAAGAGCTAGTAAAGGTCGAGTTGGGAGGTAGGAAATAAAAGTCTAATAAACTGTCAGCTTGAGAAGAACTGGTTTGAGACAGCGCTAGCTGCCACCAGACCCCGCTGCTCGGCCTTTCTCAAAGCGCCCCAGAAGTGCTGCAGCTGCGTTGGGGCAGACGGCGGTCTGGGGACCCAGCCCCCACCCTGCCCTACGCTAATGGGGATAAAGCTCAGCCGGCGCCATCCTGCAAGCCCAGTCTGATAATAGCCCTGATTAAATAGCGGGGCAGCCAAGGGAAGGCCCTCGCCGCCGCCAGCGCCACCGTCACCGCGCCGACTAGGCAGGGACTGGCAGTGGCGGGGGCTCTAACTTTAATGTCTGCGTCCTGGCCGCAGGGACTGCGGCGGTTGGAGCTGAGGATACTCTCTTGGGCCTCGGGTCCTGGGTGGGAGCCGCGTGCGGGAGGGTGGTCCGAGGACCGCTAGCAGAGAAGCGGTAGGGTCTGCTTCTCCACCGTTCGGTTGTTCGCAGGGACCCCCTACGGCGTCGTTTCAGGAAGCATCTTTAGGAATGTGAATCCACCTCTAGCGTCCCCAAGTGATGAAACTTGGTGGAGTCGGGCGTACAGTGCGGTTGTCCCCTTCACTCTGGTCTGTCGTGGTCTCTCCAACGTGGACGTCTGGCCCTATGACAGCCGCAAAGGAGAGGGTGGGTTGGACGGAGAGAACCAGCGGATCCGCAAGGCGACAGTGAGCCTTGCAAGCCCGAGGGCTCGGTGAGTCTGCGCCTCTCTGTTGCGGAGTGTCGGCTTCCTGCCATCGCATCTGCATTACTGGGGCCGCGGCTCAGCCGGCGTCGGGCACTGTGCGAGCCTCTCGCTTCGCGCTAGGGAAACTAAGGCTTAGAGCAGTCCAGATAGCCCAGGGTCATTTGACTAGCAAAGGACAAAGCTGCTTCGAATCTCCAACGCTTGCAAGTCTTTCCCCCATACTTGCGGGGTACGCAGAGGCCAGTCAAGTTGTGCACGATCTCCAAGGCCGCCCCGTCTCCATCCCCCTCGCCGCCTCATCGAAACCTGTAGATTAATCGGTAATTAACCTCAGAAAAGAAGAAAATAGTTACAAAGCGCCTGGACTCGCGGTCTACGTGCGACAACGAAGGACCTTTACTTGGCCCTCCTTCTTCTTTGCGCGCGGGGAGAGTGGACCATAGGCAAGCGAGTTATATTTGCCCACATTTGGAATATCAACGTTCTCGAGCAGGTGGACCAACGACAAAGACAGGCAGATGTTTACGGGTTTCTGGAGCTGTTATTTACAAACAGATGATTGAGAAAATTCAGCCCTTTCCTCCGAACTGCCTCTGTTTCCTAGGTTAGCGACAGCATTCGATGTGGGTTAGAGGTTAAGACTGTGGAGCCGAAAAACTCGGCTGGCACAGTCCAAGATCAACTGCTCTTCCCCGTGAAACTACCTATTCGTGTGCCCAGATCAAGTGAGTTACTTCGCTTTCAGCGTTCGGAGCCTCATTTTCTGCAACTTTAAAATGCACAGGAGAATGCTACGCGACTGATATTATTATCAACATTACCTATTTCTTGGAAAGCCTACTGCAGAGACAAACACATATTAGTAGGCAATAGCCCTTTGTAATGCATTGAAAAACTAGCATCCAGGCTTGAAATGTACATAGAACGTCTTCCAATCAGTGAGTTAATGGAAGGAAATGCAGTCCAGAGGCCAACTGTGGACCTCCAAGCCTTTCCAAGGAGGGCATTCAGGACAGAGAGGCCAAGTGTCTGAGCATCCCTAGGGACCTGGCCCCTTCCTAGTGGCAACCTATGGGTTTCTCTTACACCACAGAAACTGAATGAGACCCAGACACTTTCACAGACCCCAGAGAGAAAGCTGTTTCTTACATTCCTTACAATTCCAATGTGGAAACTGGGGCTCTTGAAGACAGTTCTCCATCAGATTTAATCTGTATCCACTACAAATGTGTAAATATATATTAAGTTCAGGAGTTGGCTAATACTAATATCTGTGAAGTCCTTTACCCTCACAAAGACATTAATCTTCATAACACACTTAATGTAGTTTGTTTTTACAGATATGGAAATGGAGGCATTTTCTCCAAACTGGTGTTTCTAATGTTTCTAATGCCAGGCCCTATACCTTCTTCTGCAAGCTTTTTTAATTAAAGTTGTTTAGTCTGCCTTTATGCCCCTACATCTTTTAGTTCAATGTTGAGAAGACTGTAATGTATACTTTTCACAGTGATGCTCCTTTATAATCTCCAGCTAGGTTTTGAATCCTTGATAGGCAGGAATCATATGCAAATTATCCAACACCACCCCCCCCCTCCATAAGCCAGTGCCTTGTCCAGAAGAAGGAATGTCCATAACCAAAACCAGGTTTAATCAGCAATGATTGGTGCTTCTTGTTTCCTCAAGTCATTATCACAAGCTCTATTGTGTGTGTGTGTTGTGTGTGGTTTTATGTGCTTATTATTGTTGTCTGCCACCACACTGTGAGTTGCATGAGGCAGGAATATTAGGGTTCTGATCAGTGGTTTATTCATCCAACTAAGCACAGTACCCAGCCCAGGGTAAGTACCAGATAATATCACATAAATGAACAAATACTCTGCACTGTTTATCTTTTGTGAGATACATACATCTTTGTTCCCTTACATTAATACATGCTTCAAGTCGTCTAGAACATGCTGACATTTGAGAACAGGCACCCAAGTCGTTACTGAGTATATTTTGCCCTCCACAGGGAAGAGACTAAGATGAGCTTCAATCAAATTGCTTCTGGGTAGACTCGCAATGGGAGCAGGCTGCAGAGACCATGCAGGACTACTTTCTGCCTGGGTCTTCCCTGCTTTGAGCTCCCAAATCTCTTGATAAGGACCTGGACAAGTTGTCACCAAACAGCAGGTTTCAGCTCCTGAAAGGCAAAGGCAGAACCTCCTCCAGCAATCACTTAGTTGCTGGAAGGCTGGCTCACCTTCCAAAATGCAGTAACCGCTGTAAGTTTCATTAGGTGATATCTGCAAAACTGACGCTGCTTTGCGGGAGGAGAGGTGCTCGCAAGAGAGCTGTGGTTGCTCTTCTATGGAAGTTGCATCATTTACTTTCGAGTTTGTTTTTAAACATCTAAGAAACCACAGCTCAGGAAGCACGCTCAGTCGTCCTGTCTGGCTACTGCCTTCCCTATCCACGCAAGCCTCATGCCTCCACACTGCCAGACCAGGTCACCTGGCCAAGACCTTCATCCTGAATGAAGCAGGGGACCATCCTCTACCGCTTTCCTCCTCCTAGGGGGAGTTCCCATTGAGTCAGTCTCATGTGCGTGATAATAGCGACGGGGGAGGGGATGCTTTCGAAACTAGAGATTTGCGTGGGAACCTCCGCTCTACTGCTTATTATCAGTATAATGTCGATCAAATTCTTAACTTCCCTAAGCAGGCTGAGATTATGATGAAGCCTAAAATTTAAGGCTAACAAAAAATAATATTTTATTGCAGTAATTTAAAGAATCAAAATTCATGCAAAAATTCATGATGTACGAAATATCTAAGTGTTAAACACATGATTGGTCAGCAGACAGGCCTTGAGAGACAGAAGGTGAGGATATCCCAAAAGGAGGATTGGAAAGACGGGCGGGAAGAGGAGGGAGGTGAAGAAGGGGTGAAAGAGAACAGATCTGGATTCCTAGCTCACAGGATCAGAAGAGATCTTTCTTTGCTGTTCTTGGGATCACGCTGCGAGTTGTGTACCCAATTGTAGCGCACAAGTTCTTCCCTGGTCAGGAGGAGGCCTGCGGCACTTAGATCCAGCAGCCTCGAGCTCCTGGGGGATGTGCAAGCGAGTGGTCAAGGGAAGGAGCTGGAGGGTCGCAGCACTGAGGGAACAGACTGTGAGGAGGCTCTGGGACTCCGCACCTGATCTCTGCGTTTAGGCTCGGTGGTGCAACGCAATGGGAACCCGAGAAGGCCCCGAGAGTGCAAGTTCCTGTAGCCTGGTGGTGGCGCGCACCCACAGTCGAAGGCCTCCTTGAGCCTTAGGATTGCGCGGGGCTCTGGCCTTCGAACAATTTTCCCCTTCACTGTCCGAGGGCGTAGGCCCTGGAGATGCGTGCGACCTGCCTTAGGCCCATATGACATCCCTTTCCTCGGTTCCATAGCTAGGCGCCAGAGTGAAGTCCCGGCCGCATATTGAGCCCGCGTGCCTACACCCACCCAGCCACCCACCTACCCACCCATCCCCACACAGGGACCGTCAGATGACACACTCTGGAGAACTGATCTTTGCCTCGCCCTTAGAAACGGAATTGGGTGGGGTGCCTTGCTTCGCCGGGTCCTAGGGCCTCCGGGGTGGACCAGAGCTCCGGCGGACTGGCCCGTTCTTGCAGCCAAAGCTGAACGGGGAGCTTCTCGCAGACACTTGAATTAAAGAAAACTTAACTCCATCAGGATGTGCACATGTAACTCCAGAGGAACTCTGCGGTTTGTCTGAGGAAATGTTTGGACCACTCTATTCGTCGCACAATGATATCCGAGGCTGCACTGCGCGCTCCCTACGCTGTACGACGACGATGCGCGCTACTCTAGGCGCGCCCCCGGGACGTGTAGCAGCTGCTTTCAAGGGGTTGCGGCCGCGCTCCCCACACTTCTTCCGGTGGGTTTCCTGTTAGGTAAACCGAATTTAGGAATCCAAAGGCACCGAAGCCCATTTCTTTTGCTTTTAAGTCGTTGACCAAAAAGAGCGGAGGACAGGATAGGGACGGGATCTCGAGAGCAGAGCTGCCCGGGTGTTGAGAAACCGGTCTTCTTTCTCGCCCTCGGGTACCCGGCGGAGCTCTCGGTCGAGCACCGGATCCTGCAGCTCCGACTGTCAGCCGAGGGCTCTGTATTAGCTTCAACATTCATTTAAGCGAGAAGCCATTGGCCGAAATCGTGAAACCGTTTCTTCCTGCACTGTTCTGAAGTCGACCAACTTTTGAGTTTCGGAGGTTACAGAGGAAAATTTGAAACGGCGCTGTGTATAAGGAGACATCTTCCGTCCTCCATATAATCAAACTTTGTATAACCAATTTCAGATATATAACCTCAAATTTTAATTCCTGAGTTCCAAAGTTTAGCAAGTTGTAAATAATCGTCCATTATCACCATGAGACCCCAATCTATACACTCCCAAAACTGTCTGCACAGATACCTGCATGTGAGCACGCGAAATAAACATTTCTGAAATCGCAAAATTGGAGTTAAAGACAATAAAATTCTGCATTTATATTTCATTTATACTGGGGTAACTGTTCAGGCGCTTTATGCACTTTATCTAGTTTAATCCACAGCGATATTCTAGGTAGAAATTAATTAATTAATTTAAGATGATGAAACTAAGGCTTTAAGAAATTGAGGTAACTTATACCGAGTCTCAGGGAGGGCTAAAGCGGGTTAAAGTCAAGATTCAAAGTCTTCTCCAAGTGCAACGGACATTCCGGACCCCTCTCTCCTCAGACTCACCCCTACCCCCACTCCCCCCTGACGTCAGCCTAAGAAGGACCTTCTGGAAAGTGTTAATGTGATTACTTAGTTCCAACTCCCTCGGTGGCTTTACCTATTAACCCGCGCTAACACGAAGGGACCTCAGAACCGGGCGATCTTCTCTTCGGGTGGGCTTTTAATCACTCTGTGATGGTACCTCCCTGCCAAGTACCGGTTCTCGGCTTTTACAGCACAATATTGATTTGCAAAGGCAATAAATCTAAGAGCAGGGACAGTGCGCCCCAGATAATTATGTTGCAGTATACATTTTATTGCTGTGGTTTCAACACCAACAAGATGCATTGCTTTTTAGGGATCCCCAAAAGGCTCACCTCTCGAGCCCCGAGTTTGTTTAAAGTGCACTTTTCAGTTTCTCTTATTTGTCGCCTCCCTCCGCGCACTAGCTTAGCTAGCTTAGCTTTCTATTTTGTCTTTAGAAGGATGAACAGTCCAAGTTCGTTGCCCGCCAAACCCAGAACCGGACTAAGAGTGCCTGGGCAATTGGAAAAGTGGAAACTAACCGGGGGCAAAGCATTTTTCCCCTGGTCTGCCAAGTTTTCCAAAACTGTCCCTGTCATGAAATTATTCAAATTCCAGCCTCAAGATAATTAAGAAAAGATATGATGCTTTCTTTGTGTAGAAATGCATTTTTTAAATAGAGGTATAATTTCACAATAAGCTTTTGAAAACTAAAACCAGCAAATAAGATTTTCGATGCCCAATTGAAGCGTAAAATTCTAGACTAACTATGCCATCGCTCATCCCAACAAACAATGCTACACACACCCCCACTCCCCCTCCCCAGCCCCCCAAAAAAAAAAAAAAAGACAACCGGTCTTGACAGAAATCTTCCTTCCTGGCCAAACCCTAAGCATTTGAGACAGGACAGGAACAAGCTTGTGCGCCTTACTTTTAAGTAAGGGAAATGTCACAGTTGCATTGATTGAGGTGGAGTGTGTTTGCCTGCTGGGGGGAAGATTTATTAATCCAATGGTCTGGGTTGTCCAAAAACAGCAAAGGACCAGAGACTCAAGCACAGAAACGAATCTTCAGGCACATGAAGTGGTGCTGCCTCTATTCTTACTAAGGTTTAAGCTGAAAGCATTCTCAACCAGCGGTTACTTTACTATGGGTCTCCCATGTGAAGAAACCAGGCACAGCTACAGGGCTGGGGTGTGATCAAGGTCTCTGCTTGAGTGCAGGTCCTGTGCCTCTAGCTGGCTGGGTCGATTTTAGGGGAGATGCATCACCCTGCTAGCTAGACTCGATTTCTCATTGTCAAAAGCAAATGGACATGGGCTAGACAGTATAAATCGTTTCCAGCACAAAAATCTATAGTTTTACGAATTTCCCCCAAATTTACACATACACTCTCTGTACACAGAGATATTTCAGAATTGTTCGTTAGTCACTGTTATGCAGTCTGTTGTTAGAAACTATTCACATATGGTGACAAGACAGGCTTAACTCACAAGTCCCCCGTCTGTCATCATGTTACTTATATGGCTGATTTCAACTTTTGAATTTCAGCTTTTTTCCCTCATAAGTTTATTTCAAGGGGTGAAGAATGTCTGTGCCATGGAGAGAGGAAAATGTGGGGGTGAGAAATGGGGGGCTGTTTTTCTTCTCTTTCTTCTTTTTCTTTTTTTAAAGACTTACCAAGAGGCTCCTAATCGCCAGACCAACTGGAAAGGGGCGCAAATATTTACATGTACAGCTTGAGGGTGTGTGTCAGCCTGAGTTTACACGGCTTCGAGTGAAGCGGATTACCCCGCGAATTTGGAGAATTTGAGTTATTCAAGCTTAGCAAGGCCAACAAGACGACCCCCACAAGGCCGTGGGAAGTCCGAGTTCGTGAAGACTGACGGCTCGGCGTGCGCCGCGCCCGGGCGCTGTGGGGCTCGCACTCTCCCACTGCGCGTCGCATGGTCCCCGCAGGGTGCCGCGCCACCAGCTCGTCCACCGCTCCTCACCTTCCCTTCCGTCAAGGCCCAGTTTTCGAGTCCCTTTCGGGAATAGGAGCCCCGAATGAGAGGCGCACCAGTGTGCAGAAGCAGCCGTGGTTTTGAGAGCATCCCTTGCCAAATGCTTACAGCCCGCTCTTAGCGCATCGTTCTCATGGCTGTTTCTCTCTAGACCCATTGTCTAGCAGTCAGATTCTGAAGCCCATCGGGTTCTAGGATCCAGCCCTTCACGCTGCCCGGCAAATGGGATCTATCCCGTTGGCGCCGACTCTGCGGCGCCAGTTTCTGTCCTACTTCTAGCACTCTCCAACTTTCTTTTGAAACTTTGATTACCAGTAAGAAAAAGAATGGGAGAATCAAGAACTCTCGGAGGCTTCTTCTGGTCTAGATTCCTGCAGTGGGCCACTCCTAGGATCCCAGGTCTTAAGACGAGACAAAAATGCCCCCTCCCAACAGCGAGCACCTCCCTCCCACACCGGAACTGCGAGGCCTGACGGGCTGCATCCGCGGTCGCTGCACTAGCCTGGTGGTGGCACCCCATTCCCCGAACGGATGCCAGGTTCCAACCGGCTGTGCGTGAGGCCACACCGGCACCGCGCCCCGGGCGCACCCTCCCCACCAGGGCCGCGGCCCCGCCCCCGGCGGCGGAATCAGGAAGCGGTGACGTGTGGCAGCGCTGACTGGCTGCGGGCCGCCGGGATCGCCGTTGCCAGCAAATTAAGGCGCAGGGCTCGAGCTCCAGGGCGCAGTGTCCTCCGCGCCCCGCCGCGCTCGCACGGCTACGCTCGGGCTCCCAGGCATCCGCCCCCTTTCAGCGACTCTGAGCTGCTCCGACTGTCCCCAGAGTGGGGAGGGAGGAAAGCGTGGAGCGGGTGCTGCAGGACCTCTGGGCTTTGCGCAGCTCATGTTAGTCTCCAGCTTCCAGCAGCGCAGCCTGTGCTCCTGCGGAGCGTCCCTGTACTTGCACACCCGGTTGAGCCCGCAGTTGGTACTCTGGCTAGTTTGAAGTCTCAGCGGCTAAAGACTCTTGCGGTGGGGGAAAGGAGACACCGGTGTGGAGCTCTTGGGAGGCTGAGGCTGACTCATCTAGAGTCCCTGGCTCCCCTCCGGCTGCACTTGGAAACTTTGCGCTGTGTTTCGGTTTTTGTCTCCTTTGGGGAAGCTGGACAGCAGTTCGGCAGGCCCGGTCCCTGGCCAGGACCGCACACTGGGGGCCATGGAGTTCACGGCATCGCCCAAGCCCCAGCTTTCTTCCAGGGCCAACGCCTTCTCCATCGCCGCGCTGATGTCGAGCGGCGGCTCCAAAGAGAAGGAAGCTACGGAGAACACCATCAAACCACTGGGTAAGTCGGGCTGCTAGACTGTCCGGGATGGGCAGGCATGGAGGGAGGGGGCG
>SJYA01000694.1:265806-306764 GCA_006410615.1 Neotragus moschatus | reverse complement strand
GTCAGGTGCTGTAGAATAAGCCAGCTCTACCGGAATGAACCATTTTCTTCAGAGAAGCTCCAGATATATCAGTAAGACATTTCATAGCTGCTGTCACTTTCAGTGGAGGTTGGCAAAAACATTAGCCAGTAATCATTTCCCAGATTCCTCAACTTTTAGCTATACTGTTTATTTAACAACCTTTACCATTTATAGAAGACACTATGCTCAGAGAAAAGGGAGAAAAGTGACTATACTCCCCTTAGCACGAGTGAATTGTTTGAGAAAGAAACTGCTGGAGATGTGTTTCAAGTCACTTCACAACTGGGAGAAAGAAGCATTCTCATCATCACCTTCTGGGTCCCTGGGTAATAATTAGTTCACATCCTGATCATCTGGTAGCCCTAAAACAGTGAAAAGCATCAAGTAAACTTAGGGTAATTTTTTTAAAACTTTTTAACTTCAATTTTTTTTCCTTCTCCCTGCCTTTCTCAACATTTTAACATCTCACACCTTGAAACACAATAATAATATAGAAGATGAAATGTTAGAGAAGAAAAATAAGGGGCCTCAGCAGAGAAAAGAGAGAACTAGAATCCCTGCAGAAACTTAGCACCAAGGCAAAGGAAACAGGAAGATCTGCAGAAAACGTGTCAAAAAGTCTCTCCTCCAGGGTTTTTACTCCCTTTCCCTGGTTCTTCCCATCTAACCTCCCGTGTAAATCTNCAGCAGAGAAAAGAGAGAACTAGAATCCCTGCAGAAACTTAGCACCAAGGCAAAGGAAACAGGAAGATCTGCAGAAAACGTGTCAAAAAGTCTCTCCTCCAGGGTTTTTACTCCCTTTCCCTGGTTCTTCCCATCTAACCTCCCGTGTAAATCTAAACCTGCTAAAGAAATGGAAATAACCAATCAGATAAACTCCAGCTGTTTAGAAAAAAATTCACCACCAATTTCAAAGTTAACTTTGTGACCCTTCCCAACATTATCCACTCCTAATTAGGAGGCCTCCAAATTCTTTATAAATAAATGCCCCCATTACTGTTTGGTAGCTAGCAGGAAAAGAGAATTTCAGGTTAAAATTCCTGACAGATGTACAGTAGACTGGGAAACATGTTAGCGTCAGCTCTACTGTCATTTCAACATTGCTTCCTTCTCTACTTTCCTGAGGGGGGAAAAATACCTTCCTCCGAATTCTAAGCTATAAAACCATTGGCAGCTCAAAGCACCCCCACTTCATTCCAGTTTGTAAAATGAGCTTCCTTCCTCCTCTGGGGCTTTTGAGACAGGCTCTGAAAGAACCTGAAGGCCAATTCAACAGAGCACTATTACTGACTATAAGCCAAGGACTCCAGCACGTAAAATGCCTGTTAAGAGAGAATGCCGCACTAGCGAGATGCTAAAGAAGCTATAGGACGGGAATCAAAGGTGTCTCGTGATTGCTCATTTAAGCACATTAGGTCTATTTAAAAAAACATCTCAGACAACTATGTCATAAAATTTTTTTAAATTGAGATATAACTGACATAAAATATTGTGTTAGAACATTTCTGTATCATTTCCTTCTTCCATTTCCCAACCCTGACACACTGGTTAGTTTGGAGCTTAGGGAATTTGCCTTTTTCAATTGTCAGAAAAATTTTAAGGCTACTTAATTCTCTATAAAGATGTTATGTGAATATGTTTCTGAAAATATTAGTAGAAAATATAATTTTTGTGACCGCATGATTCTCTTTGAATTTGAAAACAAGGATATGATAATTAATTTGATTATTCTTATTTAAAAATTTTTCCATGAATTGGATTATTATTGTAAGAGAAGGTTAAAATTCTCTACCTCTTGCTTGCTGCCCCAAGTCAAAGAGAAATAAAGTATTATATATATGTGTGTGTGTGTGTACTTAGAACTTGTTTCAGTTCCTTGAGGGCACTTAGAACAGAGTTGTTTTGGAGTTCAGTTTCACATTGTCGATTCAAGTAGTTTCTTTTTTAAGGGACGCAAGATAATTGGGCCAATTACAAAACTCCTCCTGTATTCCATCAAAGTGACTGGTGTATTCCCAGGCCCTTATCAGCTGTGGAGGAGAATGCTTGGTTCATAGGCAGTGGTATTCCAGCCTGATGGTTGATGGAAGACTGGTCTTCCTACTTTGACACTCTGCTGGTCTGGGTTTGGGGTTCTTTTCCTCACAGAACATTTTTTGAGAGAGACAAAATACACACATTGTCCCTCAAGTTATTGTTTCAAAAAATTGGAAAGCGTACTCCCGTGATTTAACAAGCAATATGTTAGTCTTTCGTAAGATCTCAGACTGGGAGGGAAATTATAAAAATGTTCCAATCTAACATCTGAAAGTCTGGGAAACTGAGAACTGGGCAAAGAAGTGAAGTGACTTAATTTTTTTTAAAAAAACCACATCCCCAACACCCCCTTTTCATTTTCTCTTATGGGGAGAGGGCTTCAGGAGGGAAGGGAGGTTCCTCTCAAAGTGAGGAAGAAGCTGATATTTTCTGCTGCTTTGATCTCCGTGGAAAAAGTCTCCTCTTTGTCGGAGAGGAAGAACTGGTACCAGGGCCCACAAACTGAGAAGAATGTGGAGGGATAACAACAGGAATATTTGTTTTTAATTCTTTATGATCACTGTCGTCCCCATTATCCACTCCTCACATTTTTTCTTCTTCAAAGTGGGGTTCAAGTACTGGTAACAAGAACTGGTTCTAGAACTCACTCATTTGGTTCAGTAAGCAAGCAAGCAGGAGCCATGCCACTCCACAGGACTCTCAGGCTTGGTTTATATAGTGAATGGTTTTCGCTGCCCTCCTGGAGACCCTGAGCATAACTTTTCCAAAGTCAAATCTAGGTACCTATTTTAGTTGCGCTGCTGTCCTTCTATCTCTGATGGGCAGAATTGGCTGTCATTCTCAATTCTTTTTGCCTGCAGAACAATTTGTTGAGAAGTCTTCCTGCGCTCAGCCCCTGGGAGAGCTGACCAGCCTAGATGCTCACGGGGAGTTTGGCGGCAGTGCTGCGGGCGGCAGCAGCCCCTCCTCCTCCTCTCTGTGCACTGAACCACTGATCCCCACCACCCCCATCATCCCCAGCGAGGAAATGGCCAAAATTGCCTGCAGCCTGGAGACCAAGGAGCTCTGGGACAAATTCCATGAGCTAGGCACGGAGATGATCATCACCAAGTCTGGCAGGTAGCAGGAGGGCCTTGTCGCGGAGAAGTGGGGAGGAGGGAACGGTGCCCTGTGTGGCATAGGGAGTCTCCAGGACCTGGGTGAAACTGCTAGTACTGAGCTTGAAGAGGAAGCTTTGCTCAAGGAGGGTTTCCTTCCACTGACTTGCTTTTGGTAAGATGTACTGAGACAGATGTCCAGGCATTTGCTTTCTTGGGATCTGGCTATAGGAAGCCCTACCCCCACCCTAAGGACAAGAGACTGGGCTCCCTTCCTCCCGGCAGCCCAGTTGTGTCTTTTGGGTTCCGAGTTTGCATCTGGAGGGAAGCGGGAACTTGTGCCTGCTGCAGTGCAGGGCGGGCTGCTCCGTGTTGTGAGGGAGGCAGGCGGCTTCCTTTTTATCACCTTTTTATCTTCCTTTTATTTGCAGAAGCTCCCACTAAAAACAAAAATTAAAATTAGGGAGAGAGAATGAAATTTGAAGTGACCACACTCCTGGTAGGAAGGAGCTCTGGTGCGGGGCCCCTAGACGCCGAAGTCCGGGCTGATTCAGGGAAGGCAGGAAGGCAGCTCCTGGGACTGGGGCTAAGGCTCTAGGGACCGGTGGCCCCTTGGTGCCGGACTGCTCCAGCTCTAAGGTCTCTGGGATGCACCCTCTCAGAGTCTCCCGAGAGGAAAACCAACCTGAGAACTCCGCCCTGGCTTTCTACTAAGGCAGGGGTGAGTTTTCTCCCTGCAACATAAGGAGGTTACAGGACTCTCTCTGCTCTGGAGACTTCGGTTCAGAGCCTAATGGGCTTGATGATATAGCACAGGATTTTCCCTCATTGCAGACCNTCTCAGAGTCTCCCGAGAGGAAAACCAACCTGAGAACTCCGCCCTGGCTTTCTACTAAGGCAGGGGTGAGTTTTCTCCCTGCAACATAAGGAGGTTACAGGACTCTCTCTGCTCTGGAGACTTCGGTTCAGAGCCTAATGGGCTTGATGATATAGCACAGGATTTTCCCTAATTGCAGACCTTTGGGTATTAATGAGGACTCCTGTAGAGATGACACTTAAGATTATCTAGGCTTGGGAGAAGGTCAGTCCCTGTGTTCACATCTCTGTGGCTTTACAGAAAACAGAGAGTTTGAGGGCTGGGTAGACAGGGAAGGGACCTCTCTTCCTCTCTAATTCTGGCGATTCTCTTTGTCTCACTGTGTCAGGAGGATGTTTCCTACCATCCGTGTGTCCTTTTCCGGTGTGGATTCTGAGGCCAAGTACATAGTCCTGATGGACATCGTCCCTGTAGACAACAAGAGGTACCGCTATGCCTACCACCGGTCCTCCTGGCTGGTGGCTGGTAAAGCGGACCCTCCACTGCCAGCCAGGTTTGTGTCTCCAGATTTTCAGCCAAGCAAAATGTCTCCTGCCCTGGTTGTTCGAATTTTCAGCAGGTCTGTTTTTAAAGCCGTGAGTTCTGGTAAGAAAGCGTTCCAAACCCAGGCACTCCAGGATTAACTAGACAAAATATGGATTAGTCTCTGAGAAAGGAAGAATTTCTACTCAGAACACTGCCTTTAATTTTATCTTTCTTCATAATTCATTTCAAAGTTTTTCTTAAATTTCAACTGGAATGTTTGTTAGAAATCTGGACCCATTTCATATGATACCCCTCATTTCTATCTGGCTGACACCCAGCAGAATAAACCTACTGGTGAAGTGACTGCCCTAAAATTCTTTTTAAAAGTGTGCATTTTAGTACATTCATAGCTTTTAGTAGATATTTGTTTTAGTGTGGTTATAACTTCACATAGTAAACACCATTTTGGTAAATGTGGGTTTTTTTTTTTTTTTTTTTTGGACTAATAGGCTCAGAGATGTTTAAATATGAAAAACAAACTCTTTTTCCCCCCTCTCCATAATTAGTGGATAAATGTAATTCAACATCAGGTTAATATACTTTTACTGAAAAATTATTCAATTAATATGTTAGGTAATGACCCAAACAAAACATGTCCATTTTTGTGCTAGTCATTGGTAATGTTTTTCCTGGAGAACCCTGTTTAACAAATCACATGCAAACCTTTATTGCTGCTGCTTTGCTCAAATGAGCATTCTGGAGGGAAGAAAACTGCATTTTTACTTTATGTGACTATGACTAGCTAAAGAACAGAAATCTAACAGGCACTCTTTAATACAAACAAAATCTTTACATTTTACACTTTACATTTAATAGCTGATTATACATTTAGGGCTCTAAAACCCAAACTTACAGCTTTAAAGTTGTTTTATGATTATGTCATTTTTATAATTGATAGGCAGTTCATATCAAGGCTAAGAATTTATTTAAATGTACGGGTTTAGGAACTTGGATGTTATGGTTCAAAGTGTGGCTCTTTGTAAGTGTATAGTTTGGAGTCTTAAATCAAGGCACAGAATCAACACAGATAATTTACACATACAGTTCAATGGACTATTAAGCTTACTTAGTAGTCAATCACATTATTAAGCTTACAGTCTGTTAAATACACTAGAGAAGAGATTAAAAGGAGCCTCTCTGAGTTTTCCATTCCCACAAAAGACTAGGAAGGATCCCAGCCTTTCCAAATCGATATATTAAATAACAATCAGGACTAAAAAAAATTTTAATGACACTCATTTTGAGTGACTGTAAATAACAAATTTACAATAGATATTTAAATAAATATAATTAGCGTTCTCTGCTATTTACTGTTAACTAGCCAGTTCATAATAATCTAGAGCTTCTTTCCAATATTTACAATTTTTTTAAAGGGGAAAGAGAGAGGAAGAAAGAGACAGAGAGCAGAGTAATTTAGCAGATTCCTAACTATTTTTACAAGCAGCCTCTCCCACCCCTTTTCTTTTCTTTTTTTTTTTCCTTTAAGTCTTTCCTCTAAGAAGTTAATCACTCTTATTTAGCATACATTTTCCTCCTATCTAAAGGTATGGGGAACTGGTTTAGGCCAGTTGGGAATATGACATGCCTTGTTTATATTACTAATCTGTTCTGGCTGGAAAAAGAAAGCATGTACCAATACACTATCTTAACTGAAGCATGTTTAAGCTATTGCTGGAATTTTAAGTCCCACGAGACTTGAGAGAAGCGGGGCTTCCTGTATGCTTTTTCGTTCATCCTAGTTCAGTTTATTTATATTGATATTAGATTAAAATGTTTGTGCCTTATAGGATAAAAATATTCTAGATTATACAAGCAACTATTTTTATTGCTATTAAAAGACACTGCTATAATTTCTAGCTACATATGGGAAAGGTAAAGAATTTGGAAGGTGATCATTTTTGTACTTATGGTAGAAATTCCTTGCAATTCTAGCTCTTTGAAAGACTGTATTTTAGACTAAAATTCATTAGTCAGTTATTTCTAATCAGAAGAAATGATGCTTGACAGTATCATTTGGTCATAGTAATGGGCAAGACATTGTATATAACCTAAATAAAGTTTTATTTTCATAAATAAATTTATGAAATAAATTTCATAGGACATTTCCTTTTTTTGAAAAGTTGATATTTAAATAAATTAAGATTAATCTTATTATATGTGTTAAATTGATACATAAAGAGGGACCATCTCACCAACTTTTAGGACTAAATATTTTTAGTCCTTTTTGGAGGAGTGGGTAGGATGTGGTGGTTGTTGTGCAGGCCCTTAGTCCTGTCTGGCTCTTTGTGACCCCATGGACTGCAGCACACCAGGCTTCCCTGTCCTTCACCATCTTCCAGAGCTTGCTCAGACTCATGTCCATTAAGTCAGTGATGCCACCCAACTATCTCGTCCTCTGTCATCTCCTTCTCCCCCTGCTTTCAAGCTTTCACAGCATCAGTGTCTCTTCTAATCAGGATGTGGTACTTATTAGTAAAACAACTGTGTATATAGAGTAATAGCCTTGGGAGGGTGATATTTGAAAAGCTATTTAATATTATGGTTGTGTCATTGAAGGATACTTCAATTAAAAGGCAATTCTGAGCACTCCTTTAAAAAATTATTCAGGCAGACAAATACCTAAAACCTTTAAAGTTCTTGTATGGGTCTGGTAAGAATCTTTAGTACTGTTAGCCTGTTTTTTGCTTAGATTCTGGTGGGCTTTGTGAGTAGAAGCCTGTGATTCCAATTCTTCTATTGTTAGTCCTCTGTGTGACAAACCATGGCATAGACTTCTTATTCTTTACATGAATATTGTTAGGAAAGGTTTTGTTTTTTTTTTTTAAACTTTTTCTCTTTCCTTTGTTCCCTCCATAATATGTATGTTTAATGGTAGTTACAAAGATTCTATACAAAATATAAATATAAATAACCTGTGGCATGGATAAAGGAGTTTATCCCATTAAATCAAGGACATTTCCTTCCCCTGTTATTAGTTCTATAATCTCCCATGACTTCAGAAAAGCTTATGTTAAGTGGATATTAGGATTGTGATTTACAAAGAGCTGTACTTAGTTTAAAGCTTTGCAGGTAAAGCAAGTGACTTGCATTTAACTGTCAGTAGGTAAAAGCTAGCCAAAAACATAGCAGCTTATCAATAAATGACAAATACCTGATAAGTACATTTTACCCCCATCACAGCTGGTTTTTGGGGAGGGGGGAGTGCTTAGGCTATTTACAGATAAATACGCTAAATAATTTGAAGCTTACCCAGCTTGTTTTCACTCTCATTAGCGAGCACTTAACTAAGTAATGATGAAAGAAGTAATATTAAGGTACCCGGAGAAGCAAATAGACTATATGATCTATTAAAAGTTCCCCGGGTCACTGTATGAAGCGCTGTCATGCTTGTAAAGGAAACAAACTTTAAACTGAGCCACCTTCGAGTTTAAAGGGATAGATTCTCTAGAATTGTCTCCTCTTTTGAATTACTTGTCTTCACTGCTTTTTAGCAATGTTTATGCTAGGAACTCATTATGCAATTAGTATAACCTAGACTTTCCTTTGAAAATATCCACAATTGAATTTTATATTTGACAGAAGCAGACCAGTAGTTGATTAATTAGATGGAAAAAAAAAACCACCTTTAAAAAACAACTTGCTCAGCAAATAATACAAAATGTATTAAGTATTATACCTTGAAAATCAATAATAGAAAATATATTAAATATTACCCCTTTAAAATCATTGGTACACAAAGAAACACATTTGTATGTTTTAGCATTATTTTGGCATTGCTGTGTTATTAAATTTGAGATTAAATGAGGCAAATAAAAATTCACCATTTATGTGAGATTTTTGTGTTCCGTTAGAATCAGGATATTTTAAAACCCACAGTGAGATTTTTTTTTAAATGTCTCAATAAAATTTTGTCATAATTTTCTTAGGTTGTATGTACATCCAGACTCTCCTTTTACTGGCGAGCAGCTACTCAAACAGATGGTGTCTTTTGAAAAGGTGAAACTCACAAACAATGAACTGGATCAACACGGCCATGTAAGCAGTGCTTGGACTACGCGGATTCCCTGGGCTGGAATGGAGAAGCCACGTGAAACCTTCTCTGTTGAAGTCTCTTCCTTTTCTCCCTTTTCCCCTCCAACCTGCCAGCTCTGAGTCATTCTGTGAGAACATTCTTGTGTTCTTTGGGGAACCCTGATACATACAGAGATGCTGTATGCCATTTCTATGTAAGAGGGTCAGGGACCTTTGGCACGGTGGAATCCCACTTCTGCAAATGCTTTACCACCTGTGCCAACTAAACAAAGGGAATGTGCATTTTGGAGGATACTACAGCCCATTCTTGGATTAAATATTTAATTTCTATCAGTGATAGATAACACAGCATAAAGGGAATGGGGCAGAGACCTCCAATGGCGGTTTCCCAAAGTGTGTTCTGCAGAATACATTCTTGTAAGAGACAATGGGACCGAAGGGTTTTACGTACAAATACATTTGGAAAAGTGCTGTTCGCTTATTACATATCTCTTCTGTAGTGAATCTTATGAATATTAGAACACAGAGAAGTCTTGTAGTTAAAAACAAAATGATTTGATTTTATATATCAATAAGGAATTNTTTCTATCAGTGATAGATAACACAGCATAAAGGGAATGGGGCAGAGACCTCCAATGGCGGTTTCCCAAAGTATGTTCTGCAGAATACATTCTTGTAAGAGACAATGGGACCAAAGGGTTTTACGTACAAATACATTTGGAAAAGTGCTGTTTGCTTATTACATATCTCTTCTGTAGTGAATCTTATGAATATTAGAACACAGAGAAGTCTTGCAGTTAAAAACAAAATGATTTGATTTTATATATCAATAAGGAATTCATCAAAATGTGGAGAAAAGAGAAACTGGAATTCTGAACTTGTGTCAACATTTAATAGAACAGCCATTGACACAGGCTTTTACACAATTGCTAGGAATGCTTTTTAAGGAACTATCTGTGATGTTATTTCATGTGCTTAAGTAAAGATTTACATTTTAAAAAATGTTTTAGATTTTATGCTAAGGAAACTTCAGACAGACATGCATGCTTCTTTTTAATTTCTCTCCTTGGCTTAGATATTCTGATATAATTATTCTCTTATCCCTTTTATTAAGGCTGTTGTTACTTAAGGTTTGAATTTTTATTGGATAAAAGTCTCAAAACTTTTCAAAAACAATGGTTACATATACATAGATAATACATTAGCAAGCTCTACACATGGTTTCAAAAAATTGGAGTGAACCTAAAACCAAGTAAATCACTTCAGGCACTGCCACCATCCTTATGCCCACAGGAGACCTTGTTTATCCTGACCAAATCAGAGTAACTACGTTAACCTACAACTCAGTTGTCCAGAATTGGTGTGTTTTCCTGTGTTTCATGGAGAGGAATAGCACTAAGCCATACTTCAGGAGCTCTGGGTTCTAGTCTGATTATGCCAAGATCAGACCATGACAGATTGTTTGCCTAAATCTTAGATGACTGCTGATATCCATTTTGGCTTTAAATTTTTATTATTTAATATAACTCTCTTTTCAACAGAAACAGTATGTTCTGAAAACTACAGAGAAATTTTTTCGATCTTGTGTTGTTTAGACAAGTTCTCTGAATCAGCCCTGATGAAGCCCCCTTTTACAGATACATTTTTGGTTTTATAATAGGAAAATTTCTTATTTCCAGGAATTTATTTCTCCAATGAAATAAAGTCTACATTTCTATCAGTGTTTCTTAGATCTACAAAAGCCTGAGCATAGGTTCAAGAAGCCCTGGGGTATGAGACTCAGTCTCGGGTCTGAGTCTGTCCAATAACCTTTCCTAAAGGAAATTAACCTAGTGCTGGTATAAATAAGGAAGAGGGGACCTTATTTAAAGCTTAGGGCTTTTTCCAGCGTGTATGTATGTGTGTGTGTATGTGATTTGAAACCTCTTATCTTCTTAGTAGAACATATAGTGAACGCTCAAGTTTTTCTTACACCAGTTTCAGGAGGCAAATGTTTGGCTTTATCACTTCAAGTTTATTCCAGTTTTAGGACTGAGCACAGATATCTGAGTTCCTTGGAATAAATGCATTATACAAAGAGATAACTTTTTAAAGTTTATTTTGATTCATTTTAAGCTCCCATTTGCTTCAGTAATTCCTATTCAGATTTGGGATCATAAAAAGATGGCATGTTCAAAATTCAATGTCAGTTAATGCCCTGTAACTTTGTTGGTATATATCTCAGTACAGAGACAGATTGATTCTCCGTTATTTCACAGTGACTAGTATTTAACTCTCCTAACGTCAACCAGCATTAACATTCACCCACACACCCAAGTTAGCCAAGGAAACGAGAGCGACAATACTGTATGCTGTTGAGCCTGGTCCTGCCACTGCATGTGTCAAACACCTCCTCTGAGAGCCGTGCTCTCTGCTAGGCTCCTGGGGTGAAGGGCATACAGTGTGAGCCCTGTTATCCCAAGAAAAACATACTCAATTTTGTATACTTAGGTAGCTGTCTGGGTGTGGCATTGGGGGAGATGTAGAAAATCTTTAATATCTGAAAGTAAATTTGTTGCTCAAATTTCATAATGGCAATTGTATTTTATTTAAATGATACATGAAAAATAGTACCTTTGTAAACAGGGTATGTTTCTAAGTATTGGGCAACGTTTATTAGCTATAGAATGGAAGACAGCTGTCATTGTCGTTCCTATTTAGTTTGTAACTGGAAGTTGGAATCAATGAAGCTATCAGACATGATGATGGTGATGACAATACAGTTATATTTACTGAGCACTTCCTATTTGCTATGTGATTCACAAGAGTTACATCATCTGATTCTCACCACAACTCCTGTGAGTTTAAAACAAATGCTTTTGCATTTAAGAAAATGGGGTGAGAAAGGTAAGATCACTTGGCCCAATATTAAAAGAGCGAGAAAGTATCAATTCAGTATTCCAACCAAAGTCTATCTCACACCTCACTACCTTTTAAGTTTTATTTCCCTACCATCCGATCTGCCCCCACTGTCCCAAGTAACAATCTGGCTTCCTCGAATATGTAATTTCTTACTTTAGAAAATTTAGAGACATACTGCCTTTGGTCTAACCAGACTGAAAAACAAAAACTATTTTTTTTTCAAAATAAACCTATCCTCCAGAAGACTTTTTCCTCTATAATTTTAGAAAGAACACTTGAAACAACCTGTGTTATTTGCAGTTGTTTTGGTAAAATGTGATTCACAATGATGACCCTGCTGTATTATGTACAAATTACTTGCCTGGAGAATGGAAAGGGTAGATTTTAATCTTAAAACTACATTTGAAACTGCAGATTTTATGATTTTTTTCTTTGCCTCATTGTAATTGGGCCTGTTTAGCAATATAAGAAGGAGAAGGAAATGGTAACGCACTCCAGTGTTCTTGGCTCGAGAATCCCAGGGATGGGAGAGCCTGCTGGGCTGCCGTCTATGGGGTGGCACAGAGTTGGACACGACTGAAGCGACTTAGCAGCAGCAGCAGCAGCAATATAAAAACCTAAAATTCAGTACTGTACTTTCCATTCTCTGTTATAGATAATTTTGAACTCGATGCATAAGTACCAGCCACGAGTGCACATCATTAAGAAGAAAGACCACACAGCCTCATTACTCAATCTGAAGTCCGAAGAATTCAGAACATTCATCTTTCCAGAAACAGTTTTTACAGCGGTCACTGCCTACCAGAATCAATTGGTGAGTGTACCATTCACAATTTTTTTTTTTGCCAAAAAAGATGAGGTTTTAGCAGATGCTTATATCTTCTTGGAGAGAAGGGCCATCCCAGTACTCAAAACAGAAGTTTACTTTGAAAAAAGCTATGGAGAATCAGCCTCGGGACCTCCAAGTATGTTGAGTGACTGCAGCTCAGTGTTTTAAAGGTCTGTGTTTCCTAGAACCTTTATCTTCCCAGTCAAGCTGTTTACTGCCCATTCTCCTGCCAAAACCTATCCCAAACTGATTTCTTACCAGTTTCCTTTACCTCCTCTTGGTAGGGCCTCATGATGTACATAACCATATACTCACGACTTCATGAAATTTATAATATTGTGTTTTGTATTNTCTGTGTTTCCTAGAACCTTTATCTTCCCAGTCAAGCTGTTTACTGCCCATTCTCCTGCCAAAACCTATCCCAAACTGATTTCTTACCAGTTTCCTTTACCTCCTCTTGGTAGGGCCTCATGATGTACATAACCATATACTCACGACTTCATGAAATTTATAATATTGAGTTTTGTATTTTCTACTCTGTTATAAATCATATTTAAAATTTATGCATCACTCCAGTACTTTTGCCTGGAAAATCCCATGGACAGAGGAGTCTGGTAGGCTGCAGTCCATGGGGTTGCTAAGAGTCAGACACGACTGAGCGACTTCACTTTCACTTTTCCCTTTCATGCATTGGAGAAGGAAATGGCAACCCACTCCAGTGTTCTTGCCTGGAGAATCCCAGGGACAGGGAAGCCTGGTGGGCTGCCGTCTATGGGGTCGCACAGAGTTGGCCACGATTGAAGCGACTTAGCAGCAGCAGCAAGGCTTAGACTAAGTTGGTAAATAATTATCAAAATATTGCTAAGGACTGGGTGCTATTAAGATTCTTCACAATTTATTCTTCTTTCATGGTCAGCATAAACTTGAAGGCTTTCTATATGACTATGAGTAGACTTCAGTTCATCACTGTGGCTGCCATTTTCTTTGCTTGTAAATTGGGACTAAGAACTGGACCATCTTAGGGAATTCCTGTAAAACTCAAATGAGATGCTGTGCATAAACATGCCTTTAGAAACTCTAAGGCACTCTATCAAAAAGGCATGTTGTGACTATTAGACTGTCTGTAATGTCCAAAGAGGATTTGTCACCATATGGATTTTTAAAAGTTAATGGCATTTAAAAAAATGAAATAATGTATAAATAATGAAATCAATGTATGAATGTTATCATATTATTTACCTTTAAGTGAAAGCAAAGTACTATAACTTTTTTATTATCCCTAAAATAACACGAGTGGCAACTTTCAGAGAATGCCCAAGCTAAAAATTTGGGTATAGACTGAAGCCCACAGAGGCCTAAAACACTAATGGTACTTTTCTTAGAATCTAGAACACTGCCATCAACAATCCCATTTTCAATTTATTTGAGGACACATGTAATGTAGATATCACAGGTTCAGAAAAGATTCCTGAAACATTCATTCGACTTACACTAACTGNAGATTGAGTCTAGTGATACTGCAGTGAGCTCATTAAGAAGTTTAACCCACCATTCCTGTGTTGCTAATCAGGACTTCATAAAGCCTGTTCAAGACTGGAGTGGTTCGTTCAGGGCCCCCAAACAATTGTAGTAAGAGATCTATTCAGCTTTTATCCTCTAACTTTCAAAAGTAATTATTAGATAACAGGAATTAGGAAACATGGCCCATAGAGAAAGTAAATACTGGGTTAATGTCCTGAGATGCTTCTCTAACTAGCACACTAAAGTTAAATCACTGCTGAACCAATTGGTAAATCTAGCTGTATATACTATTCTTGAAGCTACAGTTTGAAATTATATCAAACTATAAAGTAGAAAAGTTACCATTGATACTCTTGGGGATGCTGAAAGAAAGACTAGAAAGATACTAGAAAGAGAAAAATTCTAATAAATTAAAGAAAATTCCAAAGAAATCTGAAAACCTGTGTTGAATTGGATTTACTTCTCATTCAAAGTTATGGTGGTAATACGAGATATGGTGACACATTAGCTGACAATGCACACTGAAAGTATTTACTCTCTATAGTAACTCCACAGTCATCACATTCTAAGCTGATAGTCTTTACCTTTTGGAAATACAAATAACAACAAATGCAATTCGCAAAATCCTTTTCAGGGACAAAGTGGATAGAAGGTCTTTAGTTATTATATGGATAATATTTTATATTCTTTTAGTTTATGAAGACTCAAAGAAAGCTTGATGTGGTTCACATTTTTTAAAATTGTATTTCATTTATTTATTGCTGCACTGCACAGCTTGCATGATCTTAGTTCCCTGACCACAGATTGAACCCAGGACCTGGCTGTGAAAGCACTGAATCCTACCCACTGGACTGCCAGGGAATTCCTGAGCTGGTTCACATTTTAGAGGGATGGTTGCATAAGGACTTTGTTGAAAATTGTTTCTCCATCAGATATTATTTGCTTCTGTCTTCAGAAAATTTTATCCACCGGCATATCCATTCACTTTTTAATCTTATAAATGAGTTTGTAGGAACTAAACTTGAGAGGAGCCTTGACTTTATTCATGTACCTCACAGTTTCAGTTTGAAAGTTCCTAGGTTGGGTTCACCCCTAACGTCACTAGCACTGCAGTGGATATGGTGTCACCCTCTTTGCTGCTGCTGCTGCTAAGTCGCTTCAGTCGTGTCTGACTCTGTGCGACCCCAGAGATAGCAGCCCACCAGGCTCCCCGTCCCTGGGATTCTCCAGGCAAGAACACTGCAGTGGGTTGCCACTTCCTTCTCCAATGCACGAAAGTGAAAGTGAAGTCGCTCAGTCGTGTCTGACTCCTAGTGACCTCATGGACTGCAGCCCACCAGGCTCCTCTGTCCATGGGATTTGCCAGGCAAGAGTACTGGAGTGGGGTGCCACTGCCTTCTCCGCTACCCTCTTTAGTAACACTTAAATGACTTCCAGTTCCAGTCAGCTGTGTATCACTTTGCCTGCTCCATGGAATTTTAGGGACTGCACGTTCTCAGTCTTGTTGATGAATTATTTTGAAAGTGTTTTCATGATCTGTAAAGCAATTTAGAAATCTGAAATATTTTCATTTATAATTATTCAGTAGAAAGAGACAAAAAAATCCTGTCTTTGAGGATTCAAAAAGCTTGTTGATAATTTATAATCCTAGAATATATTGATTGCTTGGGCTTTATAAGATGTTTATAATTTATTTCAAACAAAATTTTTTGCCTTGCCCTGAAAATTGACCTTCAGTACTAAATCCTAGTCTGAAAAGAATGATTAAAATAGACTTCACCCTTTAGAAATTCATGCCCTTAATTAATGAGGTGGCTGAGTGTGAAGAGAGGTTCTCTACAAACTACTGATGGCCATATATTAGGGACAGCCTCAGCAGTTCCTGTATAATTCTTTCAACTTAAAGTCCTGCTGCTGTCCATTAGGAACAGGTTTCTTACTTTAGGTTATTTTCTTCACTGTTTACCATTTTCCATTAACTAAGCTAAAAAGGAAATTTATTTTTGGCTGCTCTAGAGTAAATGTCACAGGCTAAAAATAAGAATTTCTGAGGTATTGCCAAGTGTCCTTAAAAATAAAATTTAAATAAATAAATCAATCTTACAACTTGCCAATATTAATGATAGAGAAGTAGCATCTCTCTGGCCAGGACAGTGTGGGAAGTTCTATTCTGAGTGAGGCATATAGCTTTTTGTAGTGTGCACATTGATTAGCACATACTGAGAAAACTTGAGAAAGAAAAACAATGATTTTCTTTTGTAATGAATAAAGCAATTCTTCAGGTGTTAATAGTTCAAAGTGAACAGTAGATACATTCTGATTAAAGGAAAAGTACTGGCAAAACAATATTTCAAACTGTTGTTGATTGTTGTTCTGTTTTTAATTGTGTTTGCCATTTACTTTGAAAGAGGAAGGCATGCCTCCCTCAACCTCTGACTTTTTTCTCGGTTAAGACTATTGTGTGTGTATTTCTCTCTCTTTCCAAAGATGAATGTGAGCTCTCATTCGGACACAAATGAGCTGTGATTGTCTTTAAAGGTGTCTGTGGTTCTAACTTAGATACTAACTAGTTGTGTGGTACATTCTCCTCCATGCCTTTCAGCTCCAATACTCAGGAATTTTGCAAGTCAATCATCTTTTAATTAGTATTTCCTTTATTTACTTATTTTCTTTGTACCTAATATATTTTTCCTGAAACATGAAGTGCATATGTTTTAATAGATCTTTCTACATTAATATTATGTACTGTGGGAATTATGGCTAGCACAGCATAGACACTTAATACTTCAGACTTTCCTAATAAGAATCAGACTATGATTCTTATTAGGAAATAAGAATATTTTTTGAAATGCTTTTTTCCATATAAGGGTAGAATCTGTAAGTAACATTCTATGGGAGGGTAACAGGAGACCCATTAATTTGATTCTAATTTAGTCAGATGGAAAGGGGAATGGGGTAAATTTATATGCTGAAAATTTTATATCACGTATTTATGTCATATTTTTCAGTACAGTATTGAACATGAAGCTACTACTGAGGTATCTATTGTGGTATATATAGGTGCCCATGGTGTTAACAAATGAGGCTGTCAAGTCGGCATGAGGCAACATTCTTGTTTTTATTCCCCATTACCCACCAATGCTGGCGAGTATTGTCCAGTTCTGGACAGTTTCCTCATTCCCTAGTCCAGCTCTAGCCTTTCACTACTCTAAAATACTTCTCACATCAGGCACACTGTTCATAAAAGGCCCCCATTTCTAACTGTCTCTATTTATTGACTTCCAGCCTGTTTTAGGAACAGATACTCTTTCCTCAAATACTTCCTTTTCCTTGATGCCTTCTCTGACCAGTTCACCCAAATTTGTGAATTTCTTTAGCAATTTCAACCTTTATCACAATACTGAGTGACATTAAGATATTCTTAGACATTCTTGGGGTGCTATGATGGAAAAGGAACAAATTTTTTATTTCTGATTTTGTTTCCTTGACCACAGACATGACACTGTTTTGTTACTCATCTTCCCTTTCCAGATAACCAAGCTGAAAATAGATAGTAACCCTTTTGCCAAAGGATTCCGGGACTCCTCCAGGCTCACGGACATTGAGAGGTAATGAGAATTTTCTGTTTACTTTTTTGTCCAGATAAGATAAAGAAAAGCACCAGTTTGTAAGAGCACCCTCCTTGCAACACCAAAGAGACATAACTTTACTGTATATAGTCTCCAGCACTCTGTAGAGTCTCCCATTCTCTGCCCCGCCTTCACTTCCAGTTATAAACCCTACAGATATGCAACTGCTGAAGTTCTGACAGCTGCTGCAGCTGGATCTATCCTGTGCTCCATTTCTGAGTGAAGTGGTTTCTTTGAACAGGACATTAATTCAACTGCAAAAAATAGGGCTTGTTTGTTATCAGAGACTCAGTCCTCTTGATGATATTAAGCTTCATGTCTTAAGTGGCAATCCACAGAGGAAATAGAATCTTAAAAGCCTTTGCCTTCTGAAGTGGATATATTTGCTAACATAAAGACCATAAAGGTAGCTTGGAATTCTGAAGCAAAAAAAGGCAGTTTAAATCAAGGTGCATATTTTATCTACAGTGTAGAATGCTTATATTTAATAGGAAAGCTATTGGATATCAGGACCTTTAAGGCAGGTGACAATCATGTGCCTTTAATTTACCCTAATTTTTAATTAAAATGGTTCACACATTTATGTGATGAGTAATGACTATATTGAGATGTATAGTTGCCCAATATGAATGTAAAAAAGTTTTTTTCAAAGAAAAGATTTTTTTCAACCTAATTGATTATTTGTACCCCTAAGTGTACTAGGCAACTTTCTGTACTTACTCTGTTTTGTTTTGTTTTTGGTGAGCACATTTAAATTCTACTGTCTTTGCAAATTTAAATTATAAAATAGTCATCATTTTATAATTAAATAATCGGATTTTATCATCAATCTGAAGCCAAACTATGATGGAGGTAATGAAGATATCAATCCACCTTTACAAAGACTTTTTGCAACCCCATGGACTGTAGCCTACCAGGCTTCTCTGTCCATGAGATTTTCCAGACAAGAATACTAGAGTGGATTGCCCTTTCCTTCTCCAGGGGAATCTTCCCAACCCAGGGGTCAAATCTGGGTCTCCCACATTGTAGGCACATTTTAAATCTGATAAAAATCATCAGATTTTCATCCTCTGTATTTAATCTGTTATATGTCCTGGAATCTTTACGGACAGGTGGAGTACCCTAACTACCAGCCCTCTGGTTTCTTTTATCTCCAGATCTTTAGGTGTTTTCCCCACCAACTGCTACATGGTTCTGTTACATTCTTTGTTACCTACCAGATGGTCATATGTCCTGACCTCAGCACGTCTCTCTCCTGTCCTGGCAACTCAAATTAAAGGATTATTACAAATTTTAGCAACATCTGTCTGATTATTCTATCATCCTTCCCAATGCCAGAGCATAAGGGTGTGGTTTTGATTTTGGGGGGAAAGATATAGAAGCTCAGTGGGGAGGCAAAGAATCCAGCAGGAGAGACTGCAAGTTGGGTAGGCATTTGAATAGAAAAGATTAGTTGGTTGAAGAGCCTGACAGGTGACTGGGGGTGCTGAGATCAGGGAAAGGAACTTGAGCTTGTGGTTGAAAATCCCTTGCCAAATGGGTGGCAAGGAGGTAACTCTTCGATTAGGTAGAACGTAGGCATGCAAATAGGCCATAAGATCCAAATCAGTGAGAAAGTGGCATCAGCAGCGTGGGTGACAAAGGAGTGCACATTTACAAAGACTTTTTGTGACCCCATGGACTGTAGCGTACCAGGCTCCTCTGCCCATGGGATTTTCCAGACAAGAATACTAGAGTGGGTTGCCATTTCCTTCTCCAGGGGAATCTTCCCAACCCAGGGATCAAATCTGGGTCTCCCACATTGTAGGCAGATACTTTACCATCTGAGCTACCAGGAGGTGTTTTAAAAAGGCTACTTCCATTTAGCTGTGATCTTTCTCACCTCCTGTTTCTAGAGTTCCAAAGGCACTGATTCACACTGGATTTATGCAAGTGGGATTATAATAGGTGAATTTTTTCTCCTTTCTAATCAGGTATCAGGCAAAAATGAAGACAGTGGTTCAGTGGGGCAGTAGTGATGTGTTTTTATAGTGTACCTCATATCTTCTGTTTCAGGTCAGGGGTTGAGCATGGTATATGAAGACAAAGCCATGGGTTAGAGTCCCTGCTCTGCCTTTTCCTGGCTGAGTGATCCTAGAGAAGTTACCTAAGTTAAGTAGATCACTTAAGTAAGATCTTAAGTAAGTAAGTTAAGTAAGATCACTTCTAAGTGATCCTCAGAAGTTATCCTGAGTCTGTTTCCTCATGTAGAAAATGGAGAACATAACACTGCTCACTTTATTATGAGGACCATGTAAGATGACATTTATGAAAGCACTTTCAAAATCTGAAAATGTAAAATAATTATATTTTACTAGAAGAGCATCTGGCAGAGGCGTGGGTCGGCAGTGGCCTGCTGCAGGCTTGGGGGCACTGCCTGTAGCAGTGCCTGGATGGGAACTTTTAAAGGAGGTCACCATGTTCTTCATTGCCTCCATCATAGTTTGGCCTCAGGTCAAACAACAAGGAGGGAACACAGCCCCGCCCATCAACAGAAAATTGGATTAAAGGTTTACTGAGCATGGCCCTGCCCATCAGAACAAGACCCAGTTTCCCCCTCAGTCAGTCTCTCCCATCAAGAAGCTTCCTTAAGCCTCTTATCCTTCTCCATCAGAGGGAAGACAGACTGAAAAGCATAGTCACAGAAAACTAACCTATCTGATCACATGGACCACAGCCTTGTCTAAATCAATGAAACTATGAGCCATGCCATTTAGGGCCACCCAAGATGGACGGGTCATGGTGGAGAGTTCTGACAAACCGTGGTCCATGGGAGAAGGGAATGGCAAGCCACTTCAGTATTCTTGCTTTGAGAACCCCATGAACAGTATGAAAAGGCAAAAATACAAGACACTGAAAGATGAACTCCCCAGGTCAGTAGGTGCCCAATATGCTACTGGAANGGGTCATGGTGGAGAGGTCTGACAGAATGTGGTCCACTGGAGAAGGGAATGGCAAACCACTTCAGTATTCTTGCCTTGAGAACCCCATGAACAGTATGAAAAGGCAAAATGATAGGATACTGAAAGAGGAACTCCCCAGGTCAGTAGGTGCCCAATATGCTACTGGAAATAAGTAGAGAAATAACTCCAGAATGAATGAAGAGATGGAGCCATAGCAAAAACAACACCCAGCTATGGATGTGACTGCTGATGGAAGTAAAGTCCGATGCTGTAAAGACCAATATTGCATAGGAACCTGGAATGTTAGGTCCATGAATCAAGGCAAATTGGAAGTGGTCAAACAGGAGATGGCAAGAGTGAACGTCGACATTTTAGGAATCAGCAAACTAAAATGGACTGGAATGGGTGAATTTAACTCAAATGACCATTATATCTACTACTGTGGGCAAGAATCTCTTAGAAGAAATGGAGTAGCCATCATAGTCAACAAGAGAGTCTGAAATGCAGTACTTGGATGCAATCTCAAAAACAACAGGATGGTCTCTGTTCATTTCCAAGGCAAATCATTCATTATCACAGGAATCCAAGCCTATACCCCAACTAGTCTTGATGAAGAAGTTGAATGGTTCTATGAAGACCTACAAGACCTTTGAGAACTAACACCCCCCAAAAGGTGTCCTTTTTATTATAGGAGACTGGAATGCAAAAATAGGGAGTCAAGAAATACCTGGAATAACAGACAAATTTGGCCTTGAAGTACAGAATGAAGCAGGGCAAAGGCTAATAGAATTTTGCCAAGAGAATGCACTGGTCATAGCAAAACCCTCTCCAACAACACAAGGGAAGACTCTACACATGGAAATGACCAGATCGTCAACACCAAAATCAGACTGATTATATTCTTTGCAGGCAAAGATGGAGAAGCACTATACAGTTAGCAAAAGCAAGACTGGGAGCTGACTTTGACTCAGACCATGAACACCTTATTGCCAAATTCAGACTGAAATTGAAGAAAGTAGGGAAAACCACTAGGCCATTCAGGTATGACCTAAATCAAATCCCATATGATTATACAGTGGAAGTGAGAAATAGATCCAAGGGATTGGCTCTGATAGAGTGCCTGAAGAATTATGGATGGAGGTTTGTAACACTGTACAAGAGGCAGTGATCAATACCATCCCCAAGAAAAAGAAATGCAAAAAGACAAAATGGTTGTCTGAGGAGGCCTTACAAATAGCTGTGAAAAGAAGAGAAGCAAAAGGCAAAGAAGAAAAGGAAAGATATACCCATTTGAATGCAGAGTTCCAAAGAATAGCAATGAGAGATAAGAAAGCCTCCCTCAGTCATCAGTGCAAAGAAATAGAGGAAAACAATAGAATGGGAAAGACTAGAAATCTCTTCAAGAAAATTTGAGACACCAATGGAATATTTCATGCAAAAATGGGCACAATAAAGGACGGAAATGGTATGAACCTAACAGAAGCAAAAGATGTAAGATGAGGTGGCAAGAATACACAGAAAACTATACAAAAAAGATCTTCATGACCCAGATAATCACAATGGTGTGATTACTCACCTAGAGGCTAACATCCTGGAATGCAAAGTCAAGTGGGCCTTAGGAAGCATCACTATGAACAAAGCTAGTGGAGGTGATAGGATTCCAGTTGAGCTACTTGAAATCCTAAACGATGATGCTGTGAAAGTGCTGCACTCAATATGCCAGCAAATTTGGAAAAGTCAGAAGTGGCCACAGGACTGGAGAAGGTCAGTTTTCATTCCAATCTCAAAGAAACGCAATGTCAAAGAATGCTCAAACTACCACACAATTGCACTCATCTTACACGCTAGGGAAGTAATGCTTAAAATTCTCCAAGCCAGGCTTCAACAGTACGTGAACCATGAAATTCCAGATGTTCAAGCTGGAGTTAGAGAAGGCAGAGGAACCAGAGATTAAAAGACCAACATCTGTTAGGTCATCAAAAAAGCAAGAGAGTTCCAGAAAAACATCTACTTCTGCTTTATTAACTATACCAAAGCCTTTGACTGTGTGGATCACAACATACTGTGGAAAATTGAGAAAGAGATTGGAATACCAGTCCACCTGACCTGCTTCCTGAGAAATCTGTATGCAGGTCAAGAAGCAACAGTTAGAACTGGAGATACAACAACAGACTGATTCCAAATTGGGAAAGAAGTATGTCAAGGCTGTATACTGTCACTCTGCTTATTTAACTTGTATGCAGAGTACATCATGAGAAACTCTGGACTGGAGGAAGCATAAACTGGAATCAAGATTGCCAGGAGAAATATCAATAACCTCAGATGTGCAGATGACACCACCCTTATGGCAGAAAGTGAAGAAGAACTAAAGAGCCTCCTGATGAAAGTGAAAGAGGAGAGTGAAAAAGCTTGCTTAAAACTCAGCATTCAGAAAACAAAGATCATGGCATCTGGTCCCATCCCTTCATGGCAAATAGATGGGGAAACAATGGAAACAGTGACAAGACTTTATGTTTTTTGGGACTCCAGAATCACTGCACATGGTGACTGCAGCCAGGAAATTAAAAGATGCTTGCTCCTTGGAAGAAAAGTTATGACCAACTTAGACAGCATATTAAAAAGAGACATTACTTTGCCAAACAAGGTCTGTCTATTCAAAGGTTTCGTTTTTCCAGTAGTCATGTATGGATATGAGAGTTGGACTATACAGAGAGCTGAGCCCTGAAGAAATGATGCTTTTGAACTGTGGTGTTGGAGAAGACTCTTGAGAGTCCCTTGGACTGTAGGGAGATCCAACCAGTCCATCCTAAAGGAAATCAGTCCTGAATATTCATTGGAGGGACTGATGCTGAAGCTGAAACTCTAAAACTTTGGCCACTTGATATGAAGAATTGACTCATTTGAAAAGACCCTGATGCCTGGAATGATGAATTTGGAAGGAGAAGGGGATGATAGAGGATGAGATGGTTGGATGGCATCACCAACTCAATGGACATGAGTTTGAATACATTCTGGGAGTTGGTGATGGACAGGTAACCCTGGCATACTGCAGTCCATGGTGTTGCAACGAATTGGACACGACTGATGACTGAACTGAACTGAACTGAACTGAGATGAGCATAGTTTTACTCCATCTAAGTTACTTTCAATAATCTTAATAAAATACTTCTAGAATAAAAATAGCCCCTTAAGTTTTACTTATGTTTATGAGAGACAAGTACCCAGACTGACTGCCCTTTAGAGTGACTGACTGCCCTTTAGAGTGACGAAATTGATAATGCATGCAGCCACATTTTCCACTTAACTGAGTAAACATCCTGATGTCGGGAACACTCACATGTACATGAAACTTAGAAGGTTTCAGTGGTCTGAGGGCTAAAAGAGCATCTTATGAGACTAGCTGCAAGTTTCCAAGATGACCTAAGCAGTGTGAAATTGGCCAAGGTTTTGGATTTCATTTCCAGGTATTTAAGTCTGAATTTTTCCTAAACAGCCTTTGGGGATGGAACAAATCAGATCAATTGATCTTTGGAGACCTAAAGAAATTAAATTAGTCTGGAGTCAGTTACTGCACTAAACCATCTAGTAATTGAATTGCCCCTTGTAACTGATTGAAAACAGCCCTATTTGTAACAATATAGAGAGCTTTTGTGAAATAAGAGATCTGAGAGAAAAACACATCTTTTTATGACATGATGACAGAAATTGCACTTTTCTAACCTAATTGAATATGGTGTTATAAATATGTGACCTTAATGATTTCAAGTTTCCTGTCCCAGATTTACAGCTACTGTATGGGATACCCAAACAAAAATGCCTTTAGGACTGGATCTGTATGCCTTATACCTCTAAACTCACAGTATTATTCCTTCTCCATCTGCACAAGCTTTGTAGATCCTCTAAAAGCCATTCTGGTTTCTCACTCTCAGTTTATGAAGTTCTGTTGAGGTGCCTGAATGTGTCACATTCTTCACGTGTAGCCTGACTCCCAGGGACAACATCACCCTCATTTGTAAAAGAAAACGAGTGTCATTAACAAAAGTAGAAGGTATTTTTCATTAGATGTTTTGTACATATACCTACAGTGGACAGCTAAGAAGCAGATCAAAAGTCCAAAGGGTTTCTCAGTATAATCTGATTTATAGCTATTTAGTTCCAGGAGAGAATTACCTGCTAGTGCCATATAATAAATATAACTTACAGATAGTCTGTCAGCTGGTGTTTTCTTTTTTTTGGGGGGGGCGGAGTGAAGGGACACTTTCTAAGTGAAAGAAAGATAGGAAGTGAAAGCATGGTATTACTTCTGAGAAAGGACAGATGAAGATATTTAAAGATATGAAGATATTTAAATGTTCAAAATTAAGTTTCTTGTTTTTCTTTTTTTGTACAAATAGAGTAAGTGGGAAAGGTTTTTTGTTTTTCTTTTTTTTGTACAAATAGAGTAAGTGGGAAAGGAATATGTTAGAAAATATATAGTACTGAATACTGACAGAGAAAGTAGAATAGACATTACCAGGCTACAGGAAAAAAGAGGAGTCAGGTATCTGATATGACAAACTCCAGATCTTTTTACTTGTCATTCTCAAATTTTCTTGATATTGTTTGACATTTATACTTCCAGTGTTTGGAATCATTTTGTCCAGTCTTCTAAAAAAAAAAGTCATTGGAATTTTGACTAGGCTTGTGTTGAACTTGTATAATGATTTGGGGGGAGGGGAAATGATGTCTTTACAGTACTGAGACTTCTAGGAATACATCATATGTTTGTCTTTTTACTGAAACTTCTTATGTTCTATAGAAGTTAGGGTATTTTCAAGTCTCTAAGTCCTACACATTTTTTTCAGGAACATAGCTACGTTTATTAGAATTAAGTTGTCCAGTTTAATAGCCAATGGCCACAGATGGTTAGTGAAGAAATGTGGCTATTCCATATTGAGAAGTACTATAAGTTCCAAAAAAAACAAAAACCAGACACTGATTGTCAGGATTTAGTATGAAAAAAGATGGAAAATATCTCAACAATAGTTTTAGGATATTGATAACATGCTGAAATAATATTTTGCAGGTATATTGGGTTAAATAAATTAATAAAATTAATCTCATCTGCTTTTTAAAACTTTGGCAGCTAGACTATTTAAAATTACATATATGGCTCATGATAGCTTTCATTTGTCTTGCATGTACTAGAAGGTTATTTTAGGGGTGGCTTACTTTTGAAAATAGAATTTTCTAGGCTATGAAAAGTTATTGATTCCTATATGTCATTGGCATCCTGCCATTTTACTGAACTTAAAAAACATTAGTTTTAATAATTTTTCTTTTTAGTCTCTTGAGTTTTCCACTTAGATCTCCATATTAACTGCAAAAATGACAATTTTATCTTTTTCTTTCTAATATTCATGCTTTTTACAATGTCTTTTTCTTGTTATATTACATTGACTAAAATTTCCAGAACACTATTAAAATGTAATTGTGATAGTTAGCATTTTTCTCTTGTTCTTGACTTATTTAGTAATGCCTCTAGTTTTTTATCATTACATATGGTTTTCATTGGCTTTTGGTTTTGGATTGATATGCTTTATCATACTCAAGTAATACCTTTCCATGCCTAAATTAAGAACTTTTTGCTATTCTGAATGTTACTGAATTTAAATGCTCTTTTAACATGCATGGAGACAATTTTAACTATTTTTCTACTGTAAATAACAATAGGATTAATTGTAGTCATATTGTGTATGGTGAGCCATCCCTCCATCCGTGTATTTCTGGAATACATCCTATCTGGATTCTGTTTTTCTTGTAATGCATTGCTGAATTTAATTTACCCATATTTTATTAACATTTAAGACTTTTTGTATCAGTCTTCATAACAGAGATACATTTCTTCTTCCTTCTTTGTCAGCTTTTAGTATCAGGTTTCTGCTAGTCTGAATGAACTGAAATACCTTCCTGCTTGTTATTGCTTGATCAGTTTAAATCCAAAGAAGTGGTCCTTTACGATCTTGTGCATAAATTCATCTGGGGAATTCTTGGGGTGGATTAACTACCTTTAACTACTGTTTTGGTTTGTTCCATAGTTTATCAGTCAGATATGCATTTACTTCTATTCCATTTAATGCCTGTCTTGAGTTCTGCTTTGTCTAACCTTATATTGCTATACCTTAATATTTGTTGGTTTTATTTGCCTTTTAATTTTTAAAAATCTTTGTTCTAACAGCAAGAGACCCCTCTTCTCTTGCATCATATCTTGACATTTCTTTCGTCAAGTGAAAAACAGCCTCCTTTTGATGCCATGTGTCTCTTGAGTTACTGATTCTCCCAGTTTCCTACTCCTTCTTATAGTGAAGCTCCTTAAAAAGAGTTCTGTGCATTTTCTTCTCAGTTCTTCTCTTCCCTTTCTCTCTTCTACTCTGTCTTTTAGAGTTTCATCTACTACTCCACCAGTTCACCCATGTCCAGGTCACCAGTAAACTCCCTACTGCTCAGTTCAATGGTCACTTCTCAGTCCTGTTCCACCTATTACAGGGGTTTGACATTGTCATTTATTCCCTCCCTTTTTCCTCTTTGCCATTTATTCTCTCCCTTTTCCTCTTTGCTTCCAAGACCTCTCACAGTCTCTGATTTTTATTCTACTCCACTGGCCATTCTTTCTCCATCAACTTCTTGGTTCTTCTCCTTGTCCTCTATCTGTAAGATAGTAATATGGTCCAGGCCTTAGTCCTTGGACTTCTTCTCTTCTCAGTCGACATCCCCTTCCTGAGTGATATGGGCAGTTAGTTTCCTGCCTTTAAATGCCGTTGTATGCTGACTTCTATCAAATTTACGTCTCTGGTTCTGGTTTCTCTAGAGTCAAAGCTCTGGCTGTCTCTTTTCTTTTTCCCTCTCCCTTAAGGGTACCTTAAATTTCACACATCTATGACAGGATGCCCAATCATACTCTTCTACATCTGTGCTTCTCTTACAGTTCCCTTCTCAGCTGCATCCTTCCCATTGCTCAGCCAAAAGACTGGGAGTCACCCTTCCTGGCTTGTCTTTATCTCTCACTTTCCCTTGTGGCTTCAGCTGGTAAAGACTCTGACTGCAATGTGGGAGACCTGGGTTTGATCCCTGGGTTGGAAAGATCCTCTGGAGAAAGGAAAGGTTACCCACTCCAGTATTCTGGTCTGGAGAAGTCCATGGACTGTATAATCCATGGGGTCGCAAAGAGTCAGACACAACTGAGTGACTTTCACTTCTACATACAGTTGACTACTTTTTCAAACTATATCCAGAGAAGTCCAACTACTTCTTACCATTCCTGCTGCTACCACTCTTATCTAGGACACGATCATCTGTTTCCTAGATTGTTAATTTTCTGTTGATTTTTCTGTGTCCATTCTTACTGCTCTTAAGTCGGCTTTCAGTTCACCAGTCAGAGTGATCTTTTAAGAAAAAGAGTCAGTCAGATCACATCAGTCTTGCTCAGAACTCTCCAGTGACTCATCTTCCCGTTCACTTGTAAAACCCAAAGTCCAGACAAGGCCTGGAAGGTTCCATAGAGTCTGATCCCGACCCTTCCAGTTATCTTTCTGAACTCATCTACCTTTGTCTTGCTTGTTTTTTTTTTCACATAGCCAGGTCCATCTCAGCCCCATTTAGGGCCTTTATATTCACATATCCAGCCCCTATATCCGATTGGTCCAGTGCTTTGCCTTTTGTTTCTTACTATATCCCCAGAACCTAGAATAGTGCCTGGTACATAGTAAACACTCAAATATTTGTTGAGTAAATAATGATATGTATTTTTGTAAAATGTCATATAGAATATCTGTATCTTAAAAAATTTGTCTGAAGGTCTTTGTGTTTTAACAGAAAAGTTTTGTCTATCTCCAAGTATTACAACTGCTGATATGTTTGGTTTTGTTTCTTTGTAACTGTTTCTGCTGTTTGTTAAGTTCAGCTATTCATTTTACCTTTTATTTTCTCTTCCTGTCTTTTGTTGAATTTATCAAGTCTTCCCCCTCTTTATTATGGTTAACATTCCATAGTCACCACGTGTTACAGGCAGTGGGCTATATAGTTGACAGATTTTATTTCAGTTATACTTCAAAATAATTCTATAATAAAGAATGATTATTATTCCTATTCGGCTAAAGCTTAAAGAGATTAATACTTTATGCAAATTCACATAGTGTAATTTGTGACAGCTGAGCCTCACACCCAGGTTGGTTTGTCTGAAACCAAAGTCCTTTCTCTTATTCATTATATTTCTTTTAAATATGCTTTTAAATTCTGAAAAACTTAATTGTAAAATTGATATTTCTATGTTATCGTTAGGAATGAAACTATTTATTTTCTTTTCTTGTGAAATAGGAGATATTTGAAAGTGAAGTGAAAGTGAAAGTCATGTCCAACTCTTTGTGACCCCGTGGACTGTACAATCCATGGAATTCTCCAGGCCAGAATACTGGAGATATTTATTATGTGATTATTTCCTTGTAGTGCCCCTCCCTCAACCTATAGTTTTGTTTTAAATAATCTGGGACTTAAAATCCAGCTTCTTATTCATGTATCTTCTTCATCTTCTCTTTAAATTCTTTTTCTTAATGTTAATGTAAGGATCAGAAATCCATCAACTGAAATCATTTAAATTTAATTCTAGCCCTATTCATTTCATTGTTTAATGTTCACTTCTATTGCACTCATTACTGAAATTGTGTTCAGACTATTCTCAGCTGTTGATAAATTTTGAGTAACTGGTTGAGGAAGGATATATGGGTTATTCTCTTTATTAGTTCCTATATATCTGAGAGGATCTGTTGCCATTATTATAAACCTGACTAGGGTCACAGTTTTTCCTCCTCAGAACTCTTTCAACCTTTCTTTGTTGTCTAGTTTTTAAATACTGTAGATAGGGTAAAAGCTGATGTTAAACCCACTGTCTTTCCATTGTGGGAAAATTGCCTTTTTTTTTTTCTGTCTGATAAAATGCTTTTAGAAAGTTTTCTTTGAAATTCAGAAATTGTACCAGTATTTGTTTAACTGTAAATTTTTTTTTCATTCGTATTTACAATGTAATTGAGCCCTTCAATTTGAAAAATCAAGTTGTTGCTCATCTCAAGAAAAATTTTTTTCTCGTTTTTGGCTTCTAATCTGTCTGCTCTATTCAGACATACTAAAATTCCTATTATATATATGTTACATCAATTCCCTAATTCTGTTATCTATTGTTTAATAATTTTTATCTTTTTAACTGTTTACTCTGATACTGGAAGGATTTCTTATATGAATCCTCTAATTTGTTGAGTTTGTTTTCCATGGCATCAGGTATTTTGTTTGCTCTCCTTATTGAGTTCTTTTAAAATGTGTTAATTACTATATTGTCATTTTTCAAGTATACTTTTACATTTGAGACTCTTTCCTTTGCACGTCTGCTAGTCCCTGCTTTATCAATACAGCATGTTCTTAAATCTCACTGAAAACTTGAAAGTACAGTTAGAGACTTAAAATACTTCTCCCTGTTTCTTGGAACAAGGCAGTTTCAAAAGAGATGGCTTGTTACATTTTCTAAAATTAGTTTTCTTCTTTTGGATTGCAGAGTATTTTTGTAATGTCCACTTGCCTTTCTCTAGCTCATGTAGAGAATGGAGTATCCGTTTAGTGTTAGGAGCTGAGAGTAATTGTGAATGAAGCCATGTGAATCTATGAAGTCTTTCAGGTGCAGACTGAAAAAGGGGTAATAATTTAAATTTATTGTGAGTATGCTCATGTGGAAATATGATTATTCTGTTTGGGTTAGGAAGTTGTTGCAGGTAGGAGGAGATAGCCTTGGAAAAGGGAGTTTTAACTTTACATCAACTTTGATCAAATTACCCTGTCTGCCTCAGCAGCTAGAAACCAGCAGCTCCCTCTCCATGCCCAACAAAGCAACCTCATGGCCCTTTTCCAGAGTCCATGGTGGTCACTGGCCCCACACCTTTCAGTGTACCAAAGCCACGGTGTGTGCAGCTGAGAGCGTGCTGGTGTGGGATTCCTTCCTCCAAGCCTCCAGCAGTGTGAGAATCTGCCTCTCATCAGCTGCTCGAAGACCTGCCTCTATTGTTGATCTCTGCTGCTCCAAGGTGGGGTTTAGGTTAAGCTCTGGCGGAGGGCTTTCCATTTCTTCCCCACTGCACCCTCGCTCCCCCAGGTCCCCTTCCTCCGTATAGAGCAATGAACCCCCGCTGTTCGATGCTCCCTTCACGTCCTTTCCTGTGACTGAAATGTCAGTTTGCAGCTGGTACCCCGCCGTGTTTTCTCAGTCATGTCAGGGAGGCAGAGAATTAAATACATAGGCTCATCTCACCTTAGTGGTTCAGGATTCATACCGAGAGTCTCTATAAAATATGTTTAAAACTCCCTGGCATTGAACAAAACTTTCAAACACATGAAATTTGGACACAAGCCCAGTGGGAATCAGGTCCTTTTGCTCAGAGCTCAAATACTCTCTATTAGTTTAGCCAAAGAAGAAAAATTCTGGAAACAAGGTTGCAAATTTGATATTCTAAAAATCTATAGTTTTATCTATATCAGGCAATCGAGCATCAGTTATTTTTTGGCGGATCTGCTAAAGAGGCTCATAGGAGATAAGGACTTCTGATGCCAGAAAGAAAGTAGTGTTGGTTCTAACATAACTCTAAGCTGGTTTGTGGAGTTTCTGAGGCAGTAAAGTTTTCATAAAAGCTGTGGGGGGTAAGTGGGGCCCATCTCTAATATGGTAAATAGCTTAGAGCAGGGGTTGGAAAAACCCTATTGTCTACCACCTGTTTGGTATAGCCCTCAAGATAAGAATGGTCTTTACATTTTAAATGGTTGAAAAAGTTATAAAAATAACATTTTTTGTGACATGTAATAATATAAAATTAAAATTCATTGATTATAAATTTTTATTAAAGGACAATCACATTTTTCAATTTATGTATCTCAATTTATGTATATGTGGTTGCTTTCGGGCTACAGTAACAGAGCTGAGTATATGTGACAGAGATCCTAAGGCCTACAAAGCTTAACGTATTTCCCATCTGGCCTTTACAGAGAAAATTTGCTGATCCCCAGGCTTAGAGCTTTAAGGGCCTGTGGAAATGATGGCAGCAAGGAAAACTCCTACCCAGAAATTTTACCTTCTTAGAATGATATTTCGGAGTAGGCAATGGCACCCCACTCCAGTACTCTTGCCTGGAAAATCCCGTGGACAGAGGAGCCTGGTGGGCTGCCGTCCATGGAGTTGCTGGGAGTCGGACACGACTGAGCGACTTCATTTTCACTTTTCACTCTCAAGCATTGGAGAAGGAAATGGCAACCCACTCCAGTGTTCTTGCCTGGAGAATCCCAGGGACGGCGGAGCCTGGTGGGCTGCCATCTATAGGGTCGCACAGAGTCGGACACAACTGAAGTGACTTAGCAGCAGCAGCAGCAGAATGATATTTAAAATGAAGAAACTCAGAATTTCAGTTTGAGGCCCATGTGGTGATGCTAATTGACAAAGCTGGTGAGATCTGATCTCTGCCAGTACTTTATCCTTCCTGTCTTTACAGTGGTAGTTTCTGAGACGTGTTCTGAGGGTCATTTTAGCACCTGTAGTGCAAGCCAGCAGAAAGACAGCAGAGCAGGATGACAAAGTAACAACCTGGAGAGGCATACTTTTAAAAGTTATCTATAAATTTTCATATCTATGCCACTTTTATGTATCTTCTGTTTTGTGCCTCAGAAATTATGAATAATTGAAAAATAGGTTGTAATTTTTTTTTTCCCTATTTCAGAGTACTAGAAACTTGCAGGGCCTTTAGAAAACAATATAAAAAGGATTTGGGAAAATAAGTGTTATAAAAGCTTCTAAAACACAATCCAGTTTATTATTAAGGAAGTACAAAGTACTTTTCCCAATGTTTCCAAACTTGCATTATAAAATGGAAAAATAATGATATTTTAAATGTGTAAAAATCCAGTGCTCAAACTTTAAATAAGTCAAATGTGAGTCTCCACCTTTCAGAATCCTCCTCTCCCCAGACAGACTGTTCTCATATGAAGGGTATGTGTGTGTGTATACCTACATGTACCTTAAGGTAAAATCTTACTTGAGTTCATACTAATCCTTTCCACTTCTATTCAGGATGATAAGGTTTCTACTGAACCTCTCTGACCTTACACCTATATCTCTTTTCATTCATGCTGAGCCTCTAGTTCTCAGTGACACCAGGAATTATGATAGAATATTCTGTCATTGCTCCTTTGCTTTATCCCACAGCATATAGAAGTATAGCAATCTCAGAACATGTATGTCTAGATATCTCCAACAATGTGACAACTAAAAATAGTTAAAAATCTTTTTATGGTTATTTTTGTCCTTAGTGTAGATTCTACTAGAGTGTATTTGGGTGTTTTTTTTTTTTTTTCTTTTGCCTTTGAATACGCCATGTGCTCTAGATTTGTCTTGAAATCATATAAATTATTTATTAAATAACCATATAAGAAAATTATGCTTTTTTAAATTCCAAAAAATTAAAAATACAATAAAACATGAACTTAAATGTGTATCATTAGGTTGGTGGTAGGACTACCAAAACAAAAACATACAAAACAAAAACACTCTGGTAGAATCTACAGTAAAGACAAAAAGAACCACAACAAGATTTTTAACTATTTTTAGTTTCCCTATCATTATACCAGTGAGGCAAGTGGGACCTAGAGAGTGATCTGCCAGATCACACAATTCGTCAGTACAAGATTTGGGGTTAGAGCTCAGGGTTCTTTGCAACTAGTACTGGACTTTTTCAAAATGACTCTTTAAAATTTTTACTTATATTTATATATTTGTAGGTTCATAAATTGTTAGAGCCATAATAGATCTTAGAGTTCGTCTATCCAGCCCACCATTTCCCTGCCATACCTTCATTTAATGGGAGAAGGCAGAGACCAGATGCAGATAAGGAATCTGATTACAACAAATTCTTATTAAAGAAACTTTTTCATCATCTCCAATGAAGACAGAGTTAGTGTAAGAGACTGTATGTATAAAATGAAAGTTATTTTGTTTGGTAAACAGTTTAAAGCCTGCTTTTAAATAAAATCTATTAATGTAATAAATTGAAATAGTCTGATGGCAATAACCACAAAAAGGAAGGGATGACTTTTAACAGAATGATAAGTAGTTACAACAAAACTCTTTTAACTAGCAAGCTACGTTCCTGCATTTAAAATGTTATTTATTTATTCACAGCTTCTAAGAGGAAACATTTATATTACAAAACAGTGTAAAACAAACCAGTGAATTTGATAGAATACCAAAGTTATTCACAGTTGATTCATGGTCGTAATTTATCCTCCTTTTATTCTTGCTTGTGTCTTTCTATCTGTACGAAGGATATTTGTTCCCTGCCTCACAATTTACTAAAGTTTATTTTTAGAGGCTGCATAATCTGTACTTTGCTTGGGACCTTTGTTCTAGTCACAGAGGTTAGACTTAGGGAACTATTTTTTTTCCCCCACAGTGGTATAGTTTACTTAAGTTGCTAATAATGATATAAAACCAGAAATGTAGATTACTATTGAAAAGAAAAATTAGTAAGATTAAGTCAAATAAATAAAATAAAATAAAATCTGAAAGAGCTTTTAAAAAGATTAGAGTTACTGTGTTTTTCCAAAATATATTGTGTGTATTTCTGTTCTCAAATTAAAATTAATGATTTATAATACATCTCCAATTATATTATCTAAAGTTTTCATTTATTAAGTACTTTGTGGAAGCAACAAATATTGATATATTATCTAATGGTAATTTATAACATTATCTGCATAAATCTTTAGAAAAATATTGTGACAAGCAGTTATTTATAAAGGCTCAGTAAGACATGATATCAACATGAGAAAACTGATGAGCAAGGATAATTTTAAATATTTTGTTTCCTATAAGTTAGATTTGATTTTAATAAATCTGACATTTTATCCCTGAATGCAGCTTTTTTCCAGGTCTATGTTTAGAAAGAGAGAAAGTTAGAATGTAAATTGAAATAAAATTTAATTTTTACTTAATTTTCTCTGTGACATATATATTATAGGATGGTTTAAATGAAGCATAGCATGTTATAGCGACCAGAAGTATCAATTTAATTTAAAATGATTATGATTATGTAGCCAGCTTTAGGAATATGATTTTGATACTTAATAGTAACTTAATTTTGTTACCTATAAACATTTACTCTGCACTTATTATATGCCAAATGCCAATATAAACTCTGTGTGCTTAACTCATTCAATATTTTTTTTAAGTTATATTATTTTGTTTATTCTTTGAGTTCAGTCTAGTATTGACTTAATTAAATATACCAAGTCCTTCACATCTCTGTTACAACCCACACATGTAAAAGATAATTTGAAAGAAGTTTCCAGTGAATAGAAAATGAATTACCTGCACTACTTAACAAAAGTGAAATGAGTAATAAGGATAACTAATGTCTAAAGCCTGTATCACATAATCCTAGTGAGATTTTTTACAATTTTTTAATTGAAAGATAATTGCTTTACAGATGGACAAGGCAATGGCACCCCACTCCAGTACTCTTGCCTGCAAAATCTTTACAGATTTTTGTGCTTCACAGAATTCTGCTTTACAGAATTTTGTGGTTTTCTGTCATCCATCGATAAGAATCAGCCATAGGCACACCCATGTCCCCTCCCTCCCATTAGAATTAATAATAACTCTAAGACCTAAAATCCTCGTGTTGCAGAGGAGAAAACTGAGGCACAGAGAAGTGAAGTGATTTGCCCAAAGGCACAGAAAACAAGTGGCAGGACTCGGAGCTGAGCTAAGCAGGTTCCGGTAGCTGCTGCACTAGGGTGGTTGTTCTCCAGGTGTGACCTCCATGTCAGCAGCATCGGTGTTACCTGAAAACACGCTGGAAATCATATTCTCAGGCCATACTTTGGACTTGCTAAATCAAAAACTCCAGGGTGGGCTCCAAAAATCTGTGTTTTGGCCAGCCCTCTGGGTAATTTTGATGAACACTGTCTTAGTCTGGTTGCTGCTGCTGCTGCTGCTAAGTCGCTTCAGTCGTGTCCGACTCTGTGTGACCCCACAGACGGCAGCCCACCAGGCTCCCCTGTCCCTGGGATTCTCCAGGCAAGAACACTGGAGTGGGTTGCCATTTCCTTCTCCAATGCATGAAATTGAAAAGTGAAAGGGAAGTCGCTCAGTTGTGTCTGACTCTTCGCGACCCCATGGACCGCAACCTACCAGGCTCCTCCATCCATGGGATTTGCCAGGCAAGAGTACTGTAGTGGGGTGCCGTTGCCTTCTCCATAGTCTGGTTGGGCTACTATAACAAAAATGCCATAGACTGTGAGTGATTTAAACAATAGACATTTATTTCTCACAGTGTTGGAAGCTGGGGAGTCTAAGATAAATGAGCTGGCAGATTTCAGTTTTTCATGAGGACCTGCTTTCTGGTTCATAGACAGCTATCTTCTCACTGTGTCCTCACATGGCTGAGGAAAAGAAAGCTAAAGCAAACTCCTTTCTCTTCTTATGAGAGTACTAATCCCATCATGAGAGCTTCACCTTTAAGACCTAATTGTCTACTAAAGAATGCACATCCTAAAATCATCACAGTGGGGATTAAGATTTCAACAAGAATTTGGGGGACATAAACAGTTCATAAAACACTGAAGTTTGAGGACCACTGCCTAGATAAAGCATTGTTCTCTCCCTCAATCAGAGGCCAACAGTGTAGTGGCAGAGATGGTCATGCAAACACATAATTGCCATCCATCTAGTAAATGCATTTAAAGAGGACTATATTAGGTATAGCAGTGGTGCAAAGAAGAGTATGAAGGAAAGGGGAAGATTTTGCTTTTTGAGCATTAAGAAATTTGTACTGAAGTTTCAGAGACAGAGGAAGGGCAGTCAGCTCACAATACTGATGAGAATGTGTTGGTTTTGCTTATCTGGAGTTTGAACAAATAGTTCAGATGACTTCCAGTATTTCTGGAGCATTTTTGCAGAATCAACATAATAACTGAAGTTATCCTATTATCTTGCCTAACTTCTGGCTATGATTGTATATCTCACATATATATTATTCTTGGATTTGATGCTTACGTATTAGTCAGAAGAGATCTCTTAAAGATACCTAAGATAATGATGTATTCTTTTTGCCTGGAAAAATAAGTTAGTGTTAGATATTGAAAATTCAACCTTCAATAATGTTACCCATTTTATTTATCTATTAAAATCCAAAGTAACTACTGTCTCTTGCTTGGGATATAACAGAACTGAGCATTACAAGGCAGTGTCCTAGCTTGTAATACCTAAATCACTTAACTCATTAAATGAGTCATCCCTTATTTTTCAGAGCACAGTAGTCTAGAAATCCTCACAATAGTCTTCCAGGCTAAACAAATTCTTTGCACTTTCCATCCTACTGGAAACAGGGATTAGACATAAACAACATGGGCTGTCTATTCTTTGTAGCATCTTTGAAGAGATGGCCCTGATTTGCACCACTGTTTTCAATCACTTAAAAGGCAATAATTTAATTATGCCATCCTTTATATAAGAACTGCCATTGCTTTCAGTTCACTTCCAGGCCTGACACAAATAAATCACTTCAATAAAATCCTTTTTTCTTCTCGCTCTTAGAGATGAGAATAAGTAATGATACCAGTGATTTTCCAAGGAAAAAATGAATATAATATACTTCTTATAGAGAAGCAAAATATTTCACAAAGCCACAATTTATTGTGTTATTTAAACAATTTTCCTTGGGTGTATGTGAAAAAGGTTTAAATAATTTTATATTAGGGCATTTTTAGAAAGGCAGATACTACACTCTGCTTTTGAACTTAAATGCTGAGAGAGAGCAGTCTAAATGCCTCGGATGGGCAGTGGAATACACCTTAGAAATACATCATCCATGATTTCAGCCCACTGATGCTCAAGCCTTTACGACCTTACAAAGAGAAGATGTCTTCCAGCGTATCTGAAGCAAGTTCTTTCCTCATGTGAAAAGAACTAATTCTTTCCTAAATTCATTTTAAATAGTAACAGTATGACACATGGCTTAGATTAAAATCTTGAATTAGATTAATCAGATTAGACTAATCAGCTTGAATATTATAGTTGTCATTTTATTAAAGTTTGCACATCTCAATTGACTTTTTTCTTAACTACCCAAGTTACCCAGAAAGACAGTCATGCTCTGATATTATAGTAAATTAAGACCTTGAGTAAGTGACTCAGCAATTGTCATATACGCTTTGTACTTACTGGTTTGATGAGTAAACACGGAGTCTTTGTATGACTAATGATATTTTGAACTATGGGCCAGTATTTCATCAGATGTTCAATTAGTGCCGTTCATATCAGGTGAGTGTTTTTTGTTCATTAGCTGATAAAGTCACAGGACTGCAGCTCCTTGTGGTTTGCCCCTAATTTTGTAGAATTTCGGGGGACTGTCCCTATCCTGTCCTATTTGTTTCTTTGTATTTATAAGAAGCAAATACAAAGTTTCTTATATTTGTATGCTTGAAGTCATATTTCTGAGCCATCTACAATGAAATGTGCATGTTTTGAATGATGTCTGCCTCTGAAGTGGTGGGTTTTTGACTGAGAAAATGGTTTTACTGACTAGTAAATCATTTTTAAGACTCCTCTCCTCTGATTACTTAACTTTTTGGTTTACTCACCATGCGTCATTCTCTAACCTAGGGAAAGTGTGGAGAGCCTGATTCAGAAGCATTCCTATGCCCGCTCACCCATCCGTACCTATGGGGGAGAAGAGGATGTGCTGGGGGATGAGGTTCAGACAACACAAAATCGAGGTAAGACTGCGTTCACGCTATGCAACTGCCAGGAGCAAGAGTGCCCAGGGGAGAACAAAGACAGGGAGGTGATGAGACTTCTAGTCCTTGGAGGAGAGATGGCCCCAAAGTATTTTAGGAGCCTCTTCAGGAAGGGACAGCCGGAGGCTGATCATTATTTTGCCTTTACCTCTTAAGTGATTATGCTGCCTGAAGCTTTCCTGTGGCTTGTTTTCCAGTAAAAGGACACTGAGCCTCTGAGTCAGGGCTCAGGAGTTACTTCTCTGTTAGCTACTACCAAAGAACTAGAGGATATGAGGGGTAGTTCCTTAGTCTTTCTGAATCTGTTTTATAATCTGAAAATCAGGAAATATATCTGTTTTACTTATATCAGAAATATCTTATTAGGATCAATAATCAGAATGGAAAATATTTGAAAAATGATTCTCCTAGTGGAGCATATTGTGTATAGGTGGTGTCCTGGGTGGTGAGAGTCCGGGAGTATTAAAAATTTCCTCTGTTGCCGATGTTAAGAGAGGAGCTCTTTGCATCCGGGAGTTCAGACAAAAGAGACTAGAGGGTGCCTGGGCACAGGGATGTTTGTATAGGGAAAGTCTTATATGGAGATATTTTTATGTCCATGATAAGTAATAGCATAAATAGACAAAACATATGACATCTCTTGTAAATAAATCCAAATGAGCTACTAGTAATTATGCAGTTGGAAAATTCACTGTCAACCTTTGTTTAAACTTCTGGATATTGTAAATATAAGGAAAACTTACTCTTACAACTTATTAGCTAATAAAAAATTATGGAAACTAAGCTGTCATTCCTCATAGTCTGTAATGGTGTGCACGTTTGCTCAGGCTTTGAATGTTTGTTAGTCCTTCAGTCATGTCCAACTCTTTGTGACCCCATGGATTACATACAGCCCATCAGGCTCCTCTGTCCATGGGATTTTCCAGGCAAGAATACTGGAGTGGGTTGCCATTTCCTACTCTAGGGCATCTTCCCAGCCCAGGGATCAAACCCACATTTCTTGTATCTCCTACATTGGCAGGCAGATTCTTTATCACTGCATCACCTGGAAGCCCCCCCTACTATATACTAAGTATATGATAATACAGTATGCACATATATTTTATATTGTGATAGTTTGTTATTTTCTATTGATGTGGCTTCTAATCTTGCTCAGTACTATGCTAATTTCATAAACACAGTATTTTGTTTTTAAAACATGATAACATGTTTTCATATCTGGTAGGGGAAATCTATGCTTGTTACAGTTAAAAATATTTTAATATTCTAAACGTTATTTGTCCTGAAAAATTTGCAAATTCAATTGAACGTGGAAAAAATTTGGCATCTCCTTGGCTTTGAAAGTTAAGGTGTTAGTCACACAGTTGTATTTGTGACCCTATGGACTGTAACCCACTAGCCTCCTCTGTCCACGGAATTCTCCAGGCAAGAATACTGGAGTGGGTTGCCATTTCCTTCTCCAGGGGATCTTCCCAACCCAGGAATTGAACTCAGGTCACCTGCATTGCAGACAGATTCTTTACCATCTGAGCCATCAGGGAAGCCATTCACTGGCTTTATACTAAACCAATAAATTAATTTGGGAATAAATGAATTTTAAAAAGGCATTTTATTTTTCATCCCAGAATATGGCATGTGTCTCCAATTATTAAAACCTTTCCTTCCATCTTTCAGTAGTTGTGTGAAAAACTTCAAGTAAGTATCATGCATTTTTTAGAGTAATTTCTAAGTATTTATTGTTTATTTTTGGTGTTTATTACTCCCACATTTCAACTTCTGGGTATAGCTGGCACATTAAAATATGTTTGATTGTTGTGTATCTGTCTTAAATATAATCAACATAGTAAATGTTCTCATTATTTCAAAAATAAAAGGGTTATAGAAGCTAAAGAAAAGAAAAACACTCATGGGTTTTCACAATGGCTTTGGCAACCAGGTAGCTTTGTTGAGGCTTGTCTGTCCAGCCTTAATTATGGGGATGCTGGAGGTTAAGACAGTGATCAGCTATTTGGAACTTCTTTAAAGGGAATCAGGTCATTATCTTAAGGCAAGATGCTAGCACCGTAGCCACTCTCAGAGAGTATGCAGGCAATCTAATGGGTAAGTCTTTTTCTATGTATCAAGTTCTCTCTTCCATATATGGTATAAATGATATCCTCTTGTGTGGAAAGGTAGAGATGCCTCCTGATTGAACTGTTTCTCTTTTAAAACTGTAGATCTATATTTTTTTAATTGATGCTTACAGATAATGTAATTCTTGATTTGCATGTTGCAGTAGTTTCTGGTCTAATGAGATTTTTTTTTTTTCCTTTCAGGATCAGCCTTTACAACATCTGATAATTTGTCTCTTAGCTCCTGGGTATCGTCTTCATCCAGTTTTCCTGCATTTCAGCACCCACAGTCCCTGACTGCTCTCGGCACCAGCACAGCATCCATAGCAACACCCATTCCTCACCCCATACAGGGCTCTCTGCCACCATATAGCCGACTTGGCATGCCTTTGACCCCATCAGCCATTGCCAGCTCCATGCAGGGGAGTGGCCCGACATTCCCCTCATTCCACATGCCCCGGTATCATCACTACTTTCAGCAGGGTCCCTATGCTGCTATCCAAGGACTGCGCCATTCCTCTGCTGTGATGACGCCATTTGTATGACTCTTCTAAAAGGAGAGTCCAGATCCAGAATATGCAGA
>SJYA01000694.1:57169-265641 GCA_006410615.1 Neotragus moschatus | reverse complement strand
TTGGGCGGGTGGGATGTGGGGTGTTGGAGCAGGGGCTCTCCAGGCGACATGGGACCTATGAAAGAGGAGAGCTGGACTCAACAATAAAACTTACCACTGAGGGGAAGCACCGTGGACCAGGCTTCATCTGTAGCTGGGGGACAGCTTTTGAGTTGGAGAGAGAGTCAGTGTAAAGTTCTTAGCCAGCCTAAGTCCTGGAACCAAAAGGATATCAATTGACCCAGAAAGTTTAATAATACAAAGCAGATGAATCTTAAGGTGCATTATTCCTGGTGGTTAAAAATGCTGAGTCAATGCAGTAGTGTATAAAGTCAACATGTATAGGTTTTCCTTCCAGTTTCCACAGGTTAAAAGAATCTTCAAAGAGGCAATGCTGTATAACATACTGACCGTAATGCATAATGACTACCTTAAGTCAAGCCAGCAGAGACATATTTGTAGTGCTGTAGCTCAAGCATGTTTAGTTTTCCTTTGTGTTAGTTTGCTGGGGAAGGAGCTGAGATAATGCTGGCGCATCCTATTTTGTGGATGAGTAGGTGGTCATGACTTCATAAAGTTCTTTCTATACTATTGAAGGGCCAGTACCTGACAGGTTCTTTTTCACAGTCTTGTCTTCTTTCTTCCTAATTCTGTTTCTTGCAATTATTTGCCATTTATGTAGGAAAATTTTTCCATATACAATTGTGAAATAAGAGGCTCTGTACGTTACATTGTAAAACTGAGGTTTTCTTTTTCTAGGCTGCATTGTAAATACACTGCTTACTTTTTCACTGAGGGACACTCTAAAGTCTCTACACCTTGACATGTGAAGCTTTCTTTCACTTAATAGCTGTAATAAAAAGATGGTTGCCCTATTCTGAAAGGAATTTTTCTGCCATGAGTACCAAAGTCCCTTCATTTTTACTTCATCTTTGAGAGATCTTTGTTATTGTTTAATCACTAAGTTGTATCTGACTCTTTTATGACCCGCTCTAGGCTCTTTTATGTACCCTACCAGGCTCCTCTGTCCATGGGATTTTCCAGGCAAGAATACTGGAGTGGGTTGTCATTTCCTTCTCCAGGACATCTTCCCAACCCAGGGATCAAACTCGCATCTCCTGCATTGCAGGCAGATTCTTTTACCCTGAGCCACCAGGGAACCCCTTGGAAAACCTTATGGATGTTAAAATGCACCAGATCAAATTCTCATTTTCAATAAATTTGCTATGTTGTTGATCAGCCACTGCTGCTGACTGACAAGGTTTATGAATGACCGTTCTCAATGCCCATATAGCCACTACTTAACCACTTAACCTATGGTCATGAATAGTTATATGTTCATATATCTGATTGGTTCTTTTTTCTCACTGTGTTACATTCAGTGACTCAATCATTCTTCTAGGTCCATAATATGAAATTGCATGTTAACACAATGATACCCTGACTGAAATGATAAAAGTTCTTATAAGTAAATCTAAAGAATGTATCCACTTTATTTTCAACTCTTGCTATCTTCTTAAGCCTTATTTTGATATTTATAATAGTTTAACTATATCACAGTTATGCTTATATTATTTTTGAGCCATATATATGTAGGCATTTACAATCAGGGTAGTATATTTGGCATTTTGCAACAGTTCATTTCCCTAATAACAGAGGTTTAATGAAGTTTGTGGTCCTTCAGCTATAGATATAATGCACTCTAGATAAAAGATTTAACCTATCTTCTTCACAAAGCTCCCCAATACTCTTTTTTTTAATGTAATATCCATTCTACTCTGTTCTAGCTATGAAAGTATTGAATCTGTTCAAAGAGATGGGAAATCATGCTGCTGAGAGTAGAGGTGTATTTGAAAGTAAAATGTAATATATTTGTCATATCAAACTCAAGTGGGGTTTTATTTGGTTGTTTTAATGTTAGGCTTTTCCATATCAAATGCCTTTCTTGGGCATTTCCAGCCTATGAAACAAGGTATAATTGGCACAGCCTGTCTAACTGATGCTATTGTTGGACCTTGTAATTGCCTTTCTCCACTGTATCTCAAGGTTTATTTATGAAGCTGCATTAACTAAACATCTCAAAGTCCTATAGCAGACACTGTAAGCTTGTTTCTAACTTCTTGCACGTTATGCTATAGTATTCACAGGTAGGTTAGTTTCAAATATAGCTCAGATGTACATTTCTTTAAAAAGTTAGTTATGCATAATGTTTAAAGGAAATATCCACAGAAGTTAGGATAAGGATTTACTATTTAATAGTTGGCCTGTTTGTCAGTGCTTTTAATACAGAGTACTACTTCTTAAAGCAGGAATAACAAAAGTAAGTACTATTTTATATGATGCTACTTAACACTCTAATAAATGACTGGTCTACTAAAGTGCACCCATATCTGAATTTTCTTTTCAAGGAGAATGAAAGGATCATTTTAATACTATTTTGACATTTTTTCCCAACTGGTGTGTCTCAAAGTAGGTTTGTATATTTTTGTTAAATATTGTTTTATGATAGTAAATCCTGAATTCATAACTTTATTTTGTAATTAATCAATATAAGACTAAAAATAAGTAGCATACTTAAGAAGAAGCAGAGACAAAGACACCAAAGCATGCTCTTGGGAAATCACACCTGAAATTCTAAGTCAGATACTTTTTTAAAAAAGCGTTTAGCATTATTTGAACAAGAAAGTAAAAGCACAAGTGAAATGGAGCTTACCCTGATCAGTCGCTAGTCATGGGNTTAATCAATATAAGACTAAAAATAAGTAGCATACTTAAGAAGAAGCAGAGACAAAGACACCAAAGCATGCTCTTGGGAAATCACACCTGAAATTCTAAGTCAGATACTTTTTTAAAAAAGCGTTTAGCATTATTTGAACAAGAAAGTAAAAGCACAAGTGAAATGGAGCTTACCCTGATCAGTCGCTAGTCATGGGAACTAGGGATGGATGTTTGCCCCACAAGGGACCTTCTGAGCTATTCTGTTTGTTTATTATTTAACTCTTTGGTATTTAACATTTAAAACGCTATAAAGCCTGTTTTATCAAAAGCGATTGCAAGAACTAGATAATTAGTGAGAAAGGCAACTGAATGATAAAGAGCATGATTTATGGTATATCCCCCAGCTATATTACAGTATCAAAAAGCTGGGGTAATTTGTAGTGCTGCAAAAAAAAGCAGCTCTGCCTGAATGGCTTTATCTAACCCCCCAAAATTAATTCATAACTTAGTAGACCCTACATATGGTATGTTTTTAAAACATTTATCCATAATTCTGAGTAAGCTCTTTATTTCTTTTACTTAGTAAATCTACCCCCTGCCCCTTGCCTACCCTTGGCAGTATAAAGGTAAGCCTATCCAGCTTGTGTCTAACATATCACAAATTATTAGGTAACAAGGTCTACATTAATGAATTTGTATTACACTGCGGATCTATAGGAATGGTATATTGTCTGAAAGGTCACCCATCATTTCTAGTAGATGGGCACAGAGTAGGAGATATTAAGCTTCCCGATGATGAAATATTATCTACTAAATACCCTATGCCAAAACCATCTCCCTCCACTATTATCCGCATCTTTGTCATTGCACTTCTCTAGTCACAGTACCCATCCTGGGGGGTAAAATGGAAACCCTCAAAGCCCAAGAATAATAAGTATCCTTAGTAGCAAAGCATCTGCCTATTCATAGAGACTAAAATTTTTTCACAGAGATATTAGGATATTTATCCCAATTCTGAATTTCACATTAGCTTTTCAGGCTGTCCTGCTTATATTTAAGTTGAATAATATTGAGGAAAATGAACTTCAAATAAACAGTGACTTGACCACCCCATTGAAAACATGGTCAAACTCAAACCATGACTTAGTAACTAAAGTTCAAAATGTCAGTTGTATAATGTGCAGGATCAAATATTACAAGAAAAACAACATTTTTACTCAATTTTGCATTTGACTAAGGAAAACTTTTCATTATTAAATGTGTATGGAATTGATAATTACTACAAACAAAACAATATCATATTCTACATCTAGACTGGACAGAAATAAAGCACTGGACAGAAAAGAGTTTCAGCTACCTCCCTTAGAGAGCTGGGCTTGGGAGGAGGATGCATTTTATAAATTTTTATATTATTTTAGAATAAGGATTTTTATGTAAACAAGCAAAGGGAAGGTTAAAATGTGTAAAATTTTAGGAAATCATAACATCCTTTTGTCACTACTATCCCATGTCAGTTGTAAAATATTCCAGTACTTAGCTTTCTTCATCATGCTTAAATATGCAAAGGTTCATTTATTAATCTTTGATAGACCATTAAGTATTTTTCGGTCTTTATTTCTCTGTCTCTCCCTTCGATAATTCTAATCCCCCCTCCCCATAATAAGAAAATAAAAACATTTTGGTGAATAGTACATCTGGACAAAAAATACAACTTGTATTTTACTTCTGGTACTTTAAAATACTATATTTAGTTGTTGCTTTTGTTAGTTTCAGAAACCTAAAAGAAAATCTTTCATTTCCTAAAGGATAAAATTTGATCTAGCCTCTTTAGTAGACTCTATCATAGTCCTATTGTTTGCTGTGTTTATTTGCTTAATGAATTGCGTGAGAACAGTCACTGTAATGAAGTGTGTGTGTTGGGGGTGGGGGGGAAGGGCATGGGAAATGTTTTATGAAAAAAGAAGTTATAAGCCTAATACTATGAAGTAACATCTAATGAAGTTCTTTTTAAGTGCAATATATTTATTTCTGCTAGAAATGTATTATCAACATTATATAATATTTGAAGCATTACATGCTATTTGTAAACAGCTTAAAATTATATATTACTCAAAATTGTACAGAAGTACAAATGTGTGAATGTTAATTTCTTTCATTAAATATGGTGTGTTTTTGATATATATGCACACACTTACACCTTTCATTATCTCACACACTTTGCTTTGTGACTTTTGGTACGCTTTCCTCATCTGGAATAAAAAGAGGAAGATTAGGTAAGATTAGGGGTCCCCACTAGTCACTCTCAGAACAGACACAACCCACAGGAGTTCTACACAGGGTTTTTTTTGATTTTGTCTTTTTGTACTTGAAAGTCTAGAGAAGACACTACTCTCAAGTTGCTACCAGTTCCCGTTTTTCCTACACTTAGTTCTTTTCATTCATTCATTCATTCACTCTACCTGACGAATCAGTCTTTGCACTTTTCTGTACTGAACGATACTGAAGACTCCATAAAGTTTACAGAACTCCTACCTCTCATTCCAGTCATGAGCTCTTGGATGTGCTATAATGATATTACACAAAGCATACTGACACAAAATAAGATTAGTCAAATTCAAAGTCTTAATACTTCTTCCATGTAACAGTCCCTCAAAATGCTTGACGTTATCAAACCTTGTGCTTTCAGAAGTCTGTTCTATTAACCTTAATATTCTGTGCCTGCAAAACACCAGCCTTTGAAAACAAAATCCTCTATTTGGAATAATTTCAAACTTGCATAAAAGTTACATACAAAAGAAACGCTGTATACTCTCTACCCAGATTCACCAATTGTTAAGTTTTTGCTCCATTTATCATTTGGATTCATACTGAGTAGTCAGTGCATATACACATACATACAAGTTGGTTTTCTGAACATCTGACAGTAAGCTTCATGTATCATGCCCCATTATCCTTATAGTAAGCTCATATATCATGCCCCATTATCTCCTAAGTAACTCAAAGTATACTTCCTAAAATTGAGATGATTCCATTAAATATCAATAGCAGAATTAGCAACTTCAGGAATTTTGACCATGGTATGATGCTGTGATCTACCATATTACTCCCGTTTTGTCAAATGACACCAGTGATGTCCTCTGTAGCATATTTTATCCCTCACTAAGGATCAGATCCGGTTCAGAATCACATATTGCATTTAGCTATTATCTTTCTTTAGTCTCCTTTAATCTGGTACCTATCGATTCTCAGCCTTTCTTTGTCTTTAACAGCAAAATAATTCCTATTTTTCAATGGCTTATAGTTTATTACGATCCTTATTTTGGTGCCCAAAACATCCCAGATTTGGTCATTGGGAGCCCCTTAAGTTGGCTCCTGTGTCCTCTTGACATGTCCTAATTTGCTTTTTTAAAAGTATTTCTTCAGTTTCTGGCATAACACACTCCAGGTTCATCTTGTACCTTTCCTGTCTTGGCCTTGGAATTAACAATTCCTGCCGGAGCCTAGACTCCTTTGTTAGTTTGGGAAACTGTATTAGGAACCAATTATCTGGGTGCCAGATGCACTCACTCTGGTATGTTTCTGGGCCTTTTCAGCTGACAGAGTTAGGAATACGTAAGTGTATGTAAGCATACACATTCAAATATATGTATGTGTTTGACTGTGTGTATTAGAAATGTATTAGAAGTCATGAGTTTATGCTGCTATATCCAACTGCAATGTACTGCCATAGGGTATTATTTTTCCAGGCTTTTCCCCATTTCATATCTGTATCTGCCTTCTTCCACAGTGAGAATCTTGGCTCTCAACAACATCAACATATTTATTCACTCAATTCTACTATTCACTCCAAATAAGTTCATATTACATATTTCTTACAACTACAATAAATCTTCTAAAAAGTTTAGGATTTGTTTGTAGACATTCCCTCCTCACTCAACTAAGGGTATTCAGTCAAATGACATGTTTAGTAGTTAATTAGATTAGTTTTCCTTCCTATATGGTTATGCTATTCATTTGCAGTACAACTGGGTTCATTTTTTTCAGTTTGCTTACAGTTTTAAGGATTTTTCCCTCTCATTCTTACTCAATATTATATATATAATATATACATGCTACCAACAAAAACAGAACAAAGAACAATAAGCAATTATAACACAGTCACAGGATGCAAGGTCAATAAAAATAATCAAATAATTTCTAATCCACCAGCAATGAACAATTGTAATTTGAAATTAAAAATANTTTTACTTCTGGTACTTTAAAATACTATATTTAGTTGTTGCTTTTGTTAGTTTCAGAAACCTAAAAGAAAATCTTTCATTTCCTAAAGGATAAAATTTGATCTAGCCTCTTTAGTAGACTCTATCATAGTCCTATTGTTTGCTGTGTTTATTTGCTTAATGAATTGCGTGAGAACAGTCACTGTAATGAAGTGTGTGTGTTGGGGGTGGGGGGGAAGGGCATGGGAAATGTTTTATGAAAAAAGAAGTTATAAGCCTAATACTATGAAGTAACATCTAATGAAGTTCTTTTTAAGTGCAATATATTTATTTCTGCTAGAAATGTATTATCAACATTATATAATATTTGAAGCATTACATGCTATTTGTAAACAGCTTAAAATTATATATTACTCAAAATTGTACAGAAGTACAAATGTGTGAATGTTAATTTCTTTCATTAAATATGGTGTGTTTTTGATATATATGCACACACTTACACCTTTCATTATCTCACACACTTTGCTTTGTGACTTTTGGTACACTTTCCTCACCTGGAATAAAAAGAGGAAGATTAGGTAAGATTAGGGGTCCCCACTAGTCACTCTCAGAACAGACACAACCCACAGGAGTTCTACACAGGATTTTTTTTGGTTTTGTCTTTTTGTACTTGAAAGTCTAGAGAAGACACTGCTCTCAAGTTGCTACCAGTTCCCATTTTTCCTACACTCAGTTCTTTTCATTCATTCATTCATTCACTCTACCTGACGAACCAGTCTTTGCACTTTTCTGTACTCAACGATACTGAAGACTCCATAAAGTTTACAGAACTCCTACCTCTCATTCCAGTCATGAGCTCTTGGATGTGCTATAATGATATTACACAAAGCATACTGACACAAAATAAGATTAGTCAAATTCAAAGTCTTAATACTTCTTCCATGTAACAGTCCCTCAAAATGCTTGACGTTATCAAACCTTGTGCTTTCAGAAGTCTGTTCTATTAACCTTAATATTCTGTGCCTGCAAAACACCAGCCTTTGAAAACAAAATCCTCTATTTGGAATAATTTCAAACTTGCATAAAAGTTACATACAAAAGAAACGCTGTATACTCTCTACCCAGATTCACCAATTGTTAAGTTTTTGCTCCATTTATCATTTGGATTCATACTGAGTAGTCAGTGCATATACACATACATACAAGTTGGTTTTCTGAACATCTGACAGTAAGCTTCATGTATCATGCCCCATTATCCTTATAGTAAGCTCATATATCATGCCCCATTATCTCCTAAGTAACTCAAAGTATACTTCCTAAAATTGAGATGATTCCATTAAATATCAATAGCAGAATTAGCAACTTCAGGAATTTTGACCATGGTATGATGCTGTGATCTACCATATTACTCCCGTTTTGTCAAATGACACCAGTGATGTCCTCTGTAGCATATTTTATCCCTCACTAAGGATCAGATCCGGTTCAGAATCACATATTGCATTTAGCTATTATTTTTCTTTAGTCTCCTTTAATCTGGTACCTATCGATTCTCAGCCTTTCTTTGTCTTTAACAGCAAAATAATTCCTATTTTTCAATGGCTTATAGTTTATTACGATCCTTATTTTGGTGCCCAAAACATCCCAGATTTGGTCATTGGGAGCCCCTTAAGTTGGCTCCTGTGTCCTCTTGACATGTCCTAATTTGCTTTTTTAAAAGTATTTCTTCAGTTTCTGGCATAACACACTCCAGGTTCATCTTGTACCTTTCCTGTCTTGGCCTTGGAATTAACAATTCCTGCCGGAGCCTAGACTCCTTTGTTAGTTTGGGAAACTGTATTAGGAACCAATTATCTGGGTGCCAGATGCACTCACTCTGGTATGTTTCTGGGCCTTTTCAGCTGACAGAGTTAGGAATACGTAAGTGTATGTAAGCATACACATTCAAATATATGTATGTGTTTGACTGTGTGTATTAGAAATGTATTAGAAGTCATGAGTTTATGCTGCTATATCCAACTCCAATGTATTGCCATAGGGTATTATTTTTCCAGGCTTTTCCCCATTTCATATCTGTATCTGCCTTCTTCCACAGTGAGAATCTTGGCTCTCAACAACATCAACATATTTATTCACTCAATTCTACTATTCACTCCAAGTAAGTTCATAGTACATATTTCTTACAACTACAATAAATCTTCTAAAAAGTTTAGGATTTGTTTGTAGACATTCCCTCCTCACTCAACTAAGGGTATTCAGTCAAATGACATGTTTAGTAGTTAATTAGATTAGTTTTCCTTCCTATATGGTTATGCTATTCATTTGCAGTACAACTGGGTTCATTTTTTTCAGTTTGCTTACAGTTTTAAGGATTTTTCCCTCTCATTCTTACTCAATATTATATATATAATATATACATGCTACCAACAAAAACAGAACAAAGAACAATAAGCAATTATAACACAGTCACAGGATGCAAGGTCAATAAAAGTAATCAAATAATTTCTAATCCACCAGCAATGAACAATTGTAATTTGAAATTAAAAATACAACACCATTGATATTAGCAACAAAATCTAAGAGAAGAAATACTTAGGTATAAATATAATAAGATATATACAATATCTATATGAAGGAAATGATGAAACTCTGATGAAAGAACTCAAAGAAGATCTAAATAAATGTAGATATATTCTATGTGTGCATACAGATACTCGAGTGAAAACCAATTGGATTTACAGACTCAACACAATTCCAGTCAAAATTCCAGCGAGTTTTGTGCCCATCAACAGACTGATTCTAAAGTTTATATTCAAAAGACCCAGAACAGCTAACCAAAATATTGAAAAAGAACAAAGCTGGAGGACTGACAGTACTCAACTTCAAAATTTACTATAAGGCTACATTGATAAAGACAGTATGGTATTGGTGAAAGAAGGGACAAGTAGATCCACGAAACACAAAGCAGAGCTCAGAAAATAAACCCATATGAATACAGTCAACTAATCCCTGACAATGAAGCAAAGGCAATTCAGTGGAAAAACTGTAACTTTTTTTAATATAAAAAATTATTTAATTGGAGGCTAATTATTTTACAATATTGTATTGGTTTTGCCATACATTGACATGAATCTGCCACGGGTGTACATGTGTTCCCCATCCTGAATCCCCCTCCCACCTCGCTCCCCATCCCATCCCTCTGGATCATCCCAGTGCCCTAGCCCCGAGCAGCCTGTATTATGCATCGAACCTGGACTGGCGATTCGTTTCACATATGATAACATACATGTTTCAGTGCCGTTCTCCCAAACCAGAAACTATAACTTAAAAAAAATTATGCCAGAACAACTGAATATCCACATGTAAAATAATGGATCTAGACAAAGACTTTTCACCCTTTAGAAAAAGTAACCCCAGATGGATCACAGATCTCAATGTAAAATGCAAAACCATAAAACTAGAACATGACAGGAGAGAATCTAGGTGATTTTGGATTTTTAGATACAACATCAAAAGCATGCTCCATCAAAGAAAAAGTTAATATGATGGGCTATATTACACTTAAAAAAATGTTATATGAAAGACATTACTAGGAAAATGAAAAGATTGGCCACAACTGAGAAAATGTATTTGCAAAACACATATCTGATAATGGGCTTGTATTAATATACAAAGACCTATTCAAACTCATCAGTCAGAAAACAATCCATATTTTTAACAGGCAAAAGATCTATCTGAATAGACAACACACCAAGAAAATATATTAAGGTGGCAAATAAAAATTAAAATATGCTCAACATCACATGTCATTTGGAAATGCAAATTCAAACAACCATGACATACCATTACACACCTGTTAGAATGGCTAAAATACAAAACACCAACAATGCCAAATGCTGATAAGGACAAAGAATAACAGTTATTGCTGGTGAGAATGCAGAATGGTATAGCCACTGTGTATGACATTCTGGAAAAGGAAAACTATGGAGATAGTGGACTTCTCCAGTGGCTCAGGTGGTAAAGAAACCGCCTGCAATGTGCGAGACCTGGGTTCGATCCCTGGGTTGGGAAGATCCCCTGGAGAAGGGCATGGCAACCCACTCCAGTATTCTTGCCTGGAGAGTTCCCCCACGAACAAAGGAGCCTGGTGGACTACAGTCCATGGGGTCTCAAAGAGTCGGACATGACTGAGTGACTAAGCACATGGAGACAGTAAAAAGGTCAGTGGTTTGCAGAGGCTTGGGAAGAGAGAGGGATGAAAAGGTGAAACATATAGACTTTCTAGGGTGATGAAACTATTCTGATGATATTATAATGGTGGATACATGACATGATGCATTTATCAAAGCCCAAAGAACCATACAGCTCAAAGAGTGAGCCACAATGCAAACTATAATTACATAAGTTAATAAAAAATATGTCATTAATTTATCAATTGTAACACATGTACTAAACTAGTGCAAAATGTTAATAACAGGAAAAACTGTGTGCAACAGTAGAGGGGAAGGGTATATAGGGACATATAGGAATTCTGTACTTTCTGCTCAGTTTTTATGTAATTCTAAAACTATTCTAAGAATTAAAGTCTATTAATTAAAAAAAAATTAGCCCTTTATCACTGAGCTGCTAAAGAATCTAGCTGCCAATGCAAGAGATGCAGATTCAATCCCTGGGTCAGAAAGATCGCCTGGAGAAGGAAATGGCAACCCATTACAGTATTCTTGCTTGGGAAATCCCATGGACAGGAGGAGCCTGGTGGGCTACAGTTGATAGGGTCACAAAAGAGCAGAACAGGACTTAATGACTAGACAACAACAATTTAAAAAAGCCAGTGAGCTACCACTTCACACCCACTATGATGGCTATAATCAAAAGATTGAGAGTAACAAGTGTTGGCAAGGATGTAAAGAAATTGGACCCCTTGTACATTGGTGGTGAGAATATAAATTGATATGGCCACTTTGGAAAACAGTCTGGTGGTTCATTAAAATGTTAAAGGTAGAGTTACCGCATGACCTAGGAGTTCTATGCCTGGTATACATCTAGGAGAAATGAAAACATATGTTCACATAAAACCTTGTATATATATATTCCTATTATTCATAATACCCATAAAAGTAGAAACAACCCAANGCAAAATGTTAATAACAGGAAAAACTGTGTGCAACAGTAGAGGGGAAGGGTATATAGGGACATATAGGAATTCTGTACTTTCTGCTCAGTTTTTATGTAATTCTAAAACTATTCTAAGAATTAAAGTCTATTAATTAAAAAAAAATTAGCCCTTTATCACTGAGCTGCTAAAGAATCTAGCTGCCAATGCAAGAGATGCAGATTCAATCCCTGGGTCAGAAAGATCGCCTGGAGAAGGAAATGGCAACCCATTACAGTATTCTTGCTTGGGAAATCCCATGGACAGGAGGAGCCTGGTGGGCTACAGTTGATAGGGTCACAAAAGAGCAGAACAGGACTTAATGACTAGACAACAACAATTTAAAAAAGCCAGTGAGCTACCACTTCACACCCACTATGATGGCTATAATCAAAAGATTGAGAGTAACAAGTGTTGGCAAGGATGTAAAGAAATTGGACCCCTTGTACATTGGTGGTGAGAATATAAAGTGATATGGCCACTTTGGAAAACAGTCTTGTGGTTCATTAAAATGTTAAAGGTAGAGTTACCGCATGACCTAGGAGTTCTATGCCTGGTATACATCTAGGAGAAATGAAAACATATGTTCACATAAAACCTTGTATATATATATTCCTATTATTCATAATACCCATAAAAGTAGAAACAACCCAAATGTCCATCAGCTGGTAAACAGATAAATGAAATTTGTTCTATTTGTGTAACTAAATATTATTTAGCTATAAGAAGAAATGAAGTACTGATACGTGCTACAACATGGATGAACCTTGAAAAGATTATCCTAGGTGAATGAAGCCAGACACAAAAGAAGACATACTGTGTGATTCCATTTATATGAAATGCCCAGTAGAAAGATACTCAGAGAGACAGAAAGCAGACTGCTAAGGGATAGAAGGAAGGAGAAATGGGAATGACAGCTATAGCTCCTATGACATATTTTGGGGATGGGGGGTAGTAAAAATGTGGAATTGGCTAGCAGTGATTGTTCCACAACACTGTGAATATACTAAAGTCACTGAATCCTACACTTGAAAACAGTATATTTCATGCTATGTGAATTATATATCACTAAAGCTGTTACTTTAAAACATAAAAAAAAGCTATCCAGAAAATATTTCATTTCCATTTTTTAGGGCCCAACTTGTCAACTTTGAAGACTTCCAGGGGAGTAAATCATGTGTACTTGTGAGTTGAGAGTGAGCAGTCTAAAATCTTCTCCCTGCCTCAAAATTCCTTTTTATCTGTAAAAAGAAGATAATTCTGCCTATTAGATAGCATTGTATGGTTTTAGGCTCTCAATTTAAATTGGGTTATTTTTATCTCCTCTTTTTTTTCTCTCAGAAGAACTGTAGCTATTTCTTTGGACTCCCTGGAAAAGAAAAAGATGATACAAATAATTCCATTTCCATCTTGAGCCTTGATATGGTAATAATTATTTACTTTTATAAAATACCATATCTATATACTTTATATACATTATCTTACTTAATCTTTGCAACAACTCTTTGAGGTATGTGCTATTATTATTCCCATTTGAGGTATGAGAAAATTGAGGCTTAGAGAAATTAAATGCTCAGTGACCTACAAAGTAAATGAGATAGCCAGGTTTCAAACCCTGTCTGTATTCATAACTAAGACTCTATGCTAAACCCTATAACAAATATGTCTAGATTTTAGAAAGAAAAATTAAGGCCTACATTGCCTTTATTTTATGTTTCTCTGAATATCCTTCTGACGGACACTTCATATACATGGATTTATACAATACATTGTCTTCTGTGTCTCCAGGTATGTAATCTTAATTAAGAAACATAAACACATAACTCAACAATTTTTCTCCTACCGAATTTTACACTGTCACTGATGAGTCTCAAGAAGAGTTTCAGATTGTAGCAATGACAAGAAGGAAACTCTAAACTTCCACATTTACCTTTGTAAGAATAGGTCAATATTTATGTGAAAGCAGGATCCAGATGTCCAAAGCAAGAGCTTGGTGGTCTTCATAAAAACACTTATTATTTAGGGACGTTTCCTCTTCCCTTTATATACTAGTTGCCATTTAGGCTTCTAAAGGATGGGCGTAATCAGAGAATAGGAACAATGAAGTCAACTGTATCCAAGAGACTGGACATCATATAGAATTAGGAAAGAACCAGAAGAGTTTAGGGACACAGTGGAGGCCAGGTTGGGACTGGGCTGAACAGGTGGAGTGAGATAGGCTTAGCTCATCTGAGTTGGCAGTGAGAGGTGTAGCAACCGAAGGACAGGATAGGGAACAAATGGAGGGGTATATTACAGAGAGTAAGACCATCAAGGTGGAATCTGAACACATAGCTAGAGACAGGTAAGGAGAGAAGTTAACAAGGTTAACTTGTTAACTTGCGCAGTTAACAAGGGAGTTTGGTACAAGGCATTGTATAACTCAACATGTATATTTTTCCAGCTACCTAAACATATGTTCAAATACTAACTGGAATCAAGTTTAAAAGACTTAAACAAGGCTGTGCGTGCATGCTAAGTGGCTTCAGTTAGGTCTGACTCTTTGCAACCCCATGAACTGTAGCCTACCAGGCTCCTTTGTCCATGGGATTCTCCAGGCAAGAATACTGGAGTGGGTTGCCATGCCCTCCTCCAGGGGATCTTCCCAACCCACGGATTGAACCTGTGTCTCTTAATGTCTCCTGCACTGGCAAGTGGGTTCTTTACCACTAGGGGCACTTAGGAAGCCCTTTAATAAGGCTACGTAGTCCAAAGTCTTTATTTCATAGTTGAAGAAATTAGAGCTGGTGAAGTAAACTGCCAAGACATACTGGCTAATATCCTACTGTGATATTTCTTTACCACTGTGTCATAATCAAAGTTAAATCTTAAGTCAGTCTAAAATGAGATATAAAACATAGCACACATGTGTCTTATGTTTCACTTCCTTTTTTGCTATATTTTGCATCTAACCTGCTCATACATAAACAACAGTCCGTTCTTTAATATGGTCTAAGACTTTTGCTTATTTGTAGTAGTTCTTGTATTAGTTACTTTGGTTATAAATTTTTAAAAATTCATGTGTTGAAAATTATTCAAGGAACTATCATCATTGGGTTCATGGAAAAGTGGATTTTGGGGGTATGACATAAATACATGCCCGTGGTTGTGTATGTATTGGTTAAGTCATTTAAAAATGATTACCAAGTACCCTTCTGCTCAAATCAGTGTGTACATATTATGTGATCAGGTGGTTTCTCTGTGGGGGAGGTGAAGGAATTCTCCCAATTAATTAATGGATTATCTTCCTTCCTCTGAATGAAATATTTCTATATAAGGCTGTTTAAGGTCAAGCAGATCTCATTTCATCTGATACAGGCCTGGGGAACTAACCAGTATGGGTGGTTGAGAGACATAGTTTTAAAAGGAGAATAGGACCCTCACAGAACAGAAGGACTAGAACTTCCAGAAATTTCAACTTATTACAAGATATCTTTTCTCCTGTGGATGAAAAGGCAGTGTTTACACAAAGTGTCACATACAGATGTATTTACATTCAAGCTGTGTGCTTCACTGCAATTTGATGACTTTCCATTTTCCTCTATGAACAAGCACCTGCATAAAACTAGAATCAAAACAGGCTCTATAAAGTAATTCATAGCAGCAAATGCACTATGTAAAAATGAATCAATACAAGATATGTAATGTTTTTAGACTGAAGCTGTTGTTTCATAAAACATACATGTGCAAAGACATTTCTTTTAGTGGAAGTAACTTGCTGCAGATGAATTTGAAAGGACCTATTAAAATATATGAAACAGACCAATCAGAAAATAAACAGCCACCAAGAAAACTGAGTCTATGGTTATTCTATTTTTGAAGCATATACAGAGATACATGGATAAACAGAATTTTTTTCATCTTTGTGAATTTATAGGAAGTCTTACAAAAGTATAGAAAATGAATCTCATTCAGTTCATCTTTTAAAAACTTAATTGAAATGAATAAAATCACTAAATCTAAATGCTCTGAAAAAATCTTGGATATGTGGCTCAATAATAGTTAACATAATCGTGAGATCCTAAGAATTTTGCTCTCATCTTTAGGACTAGTTAATGATGACAGACTAGAGGTAAATACTTTGATGCCAATTCCAACTCTTTGTTCCATAAAGAGGGGGGAAAAAGTAATGTATAAGAAACTGTGAAATAGCACGAATAAAACCCCATTTTGTATGCATATTATTAAAGTGCAATTAGTATTTTAAATTATCAACTTGTATAACATTTTCAAAGCAATATTCACTTAATTATCTCAATCTTTCCAGATCCATATAACTAAGCTAGATATAGATGTAACTCAACTATCAACTTAAATTTATATCTAGATATTTGTGCAAAGTTAAAACACTTGAACTTGATTAAAAATATCTGACTCAATGAAAGCAAAATCATTATTATTTGTGAAAACTGAACACTGGCCATGATGAATATCTTAATTATTTTGATATATGAAATACACAATGTAATATCTTTATGATGGATTAATTTGGAATGTCCCTACATTTCCTATTTAGTTAACTGATGTACAATAACAGTGATTTTTTTTCACATTTAAAAAAATGAACTTAAAAACTTGCTGATTTTTAAAATCCTGATTTACAAGTCATTACTGCCATCTGCTGGTTTTACAGTTTCACTGCATTTTGGCATAAAGAAGCAATTGCTTTACTAAAAGAAAATTGAGACAAGTTTTAGAAATAGTTCAGTTCAGTTGCTTAGTCGTATCCGACTCTTTGCGACCCCATGAATCACAGCACGCCAGGCCTCCCTGTCCATCACCAACTCCCAGAGTTCACTCAGACTCACGCCCATCGAGTCAGTGATGCCATCCAGCCATCTCATCCTCTGTCGTCCCCTTCTCCTCCTGCCTCCAATCCATCCCAGCATCAGAGTCTTTTCCAATGAGTCAACTCTTCGCATGAGGTGGCCAAAGTATTGGAGTTTCAGTTTTAGCATCATCCCTTCCAAAGAAATCCCAGGGCTGATCTCCTTTAGAATGGACTGGTTGGATCTCCTTGCAGTCCAAGGGACTCTCAAGAGTCTTCTCCAACACCACAGTTCAAAAGCATCAATTCTTAGGCGCTCGGCCTTCTTCACAGTCCAACTCTCACATCCATACATGACGACTGGAAAAAACCATAGCCTTGACTAGACGGACCTTAGTCGGCAAAGTAATGTCTCTGCTTTTGAATATGCTATCTAGGTTGGTCATAACTTTTCTTCCAAGGAGTAAGCGTCTTTTAATTAGATAACTGGAAAATCTCTATGTGAGGGAAACAATTTGCTAAATCACAGAGATAGAAATAATTTGATAATATACTGCATTATATAAAATTATAATGCACTGTCAGTTCAGCAGAAAATAAGTATCAGGAATACTCATTTAAATGTCATTTTCATTAACAAGCATGTAGCCAAATATGACTGCAACAACTGTGTCCAAAACAGCTAGCTCAAAATAAATGAACACTGTTAGGAAAGTTATACAAGATTAAAACATGCCATGATTCTGTTCAATAGAATAAAACTGAGTGTCATGTTTCCCCTCACATACACAATCTATCCCTCCCCTTACTGAGAGAATCCAAAATCATTTAGGCCACTCTCAGTTTTCTCAGTTAACTAGTGAATACAGAATCCTTATTACTGTTTAACAATAGAACTAACATAAAACTAATGACAAAAATACAGGTGAGCAAAACATTAATTGGAAGTAATACTCATCAGTATACTCTAAATATGGTCACTCTAGAGCACTTTATCTTATTTTTGGTCACAGTGTACAACATGTATGATCTTAGTTTCCTGACCGAGAATCAAAGCCCTGCCCCTTGCAGTGGGAGCTTGGAGTCTTAACCACTGGACCACCAGGTAAGTCCCCAAGATACAGTAACAATTTTAAAAGGAACCATGTACTCTTTTAGATGCTTTACTATGCATTAAGTGCTTCAGCATTTTTCAGATCAGGAGATAAATATTAGAGTGACTAAGTTACTAACAAAAGGTCACACACTGGTAATTTTCCATATATGAGTCTTCTATGTAAAAGATTTAGAGGGGAGTATGTGAAGTCACTCAATTCATATCTGACACTTTGCAACCCCATGGACTGTAGCCTATGGGGTTACTCCTATGTTAAACCTACGTAGGCTCCTCTGTCCATGGGATTTTCCAGGCAAAAGCACTGGAGTGGGTTGCCATTTCCTTTTCCAAGGGATCTTCCCGACCCAGGGAGCAAAGCCAGGTCTCCTGCATTGCAGGCAGATGCCTTACCATCTGAGCCACCAGGAAAGTCCATGGGACACAGTTAATTCTGTGTTTACTATACACTGAATCATATATACACTGCTTATTTTACCTTTAACACCATATGCATGCTAAATCACTTCAATTGCGTCCAACTCTTTGTGACTTTACTGACTGTATTCTACCAGGCTTCTCTGTCCATTGAATTTTCTAGGTAAGAATACTGGAGTAGTAGGCATGCCCTCCTCCAGGGTATCTTTCTGACTCAGAGATCGACCCACATCTCCGGTATCTCCTGCACTGGCAGGCAGGTTCTTTACCACTAGCTCCACCCGGTAAGCCCATCTTTAACACTATAAGTATTTTCCTATACTGTTAAATTGGAGAAGGCACTGGCAACCCACTTCAGTACGCTTGCTTGGAGAATGCCATGGCTGGAGGAGACTGGTAGACTGCAGTCCATAGGTTCGCTAAGAGTCATACATGACTGAGCGACTTCACTTTCATGCATTGGAGAAGGAAATGGCAACCCACTCCAGTGTTCTTACTTGGAGAATCCCAGAGACGGGGGAGCCTGGTGGGCTGCCGTCTGTGGGGGTCACACAGAGTCGGACACGACTGAAGTGACTTAGCAACAGCATACTGTTAAATATTCATTTAAAATTACTTTTTTGAATTTAGTAATGCTTTACCATCATCGGTGTTCTGTAATTCACTGTTTGACATGGGAGCTCTAANGAATCCCAGAGACGGGGGAGCCTGGTGGGCTGCCGTCTGTGGGGGTCACACAGAGTCGGACACGACTGAAGTGACTTAGCAACAGCATACTGTTAAATATTCATTTAAAATTACTTTTTTGAATTTAGTAATGCTTTACCATCATCGGTGTTCTGTAATTCACTGTTTGACATGGGAGCTCTAATTTTCACTTATGTAAATAATAGCACAATGAACATTATAAAAATTATTTTTTAAATGGAGAGCATGACCAGATTTGAACCTTTGAGGGCTAGACTAAGGGTAAGCATATGCTTTATTCTGTTTGCACATGGAGTGATCCAAAAGACAACAGGAAACTTGAAGAAACAAATTCGCAAAGATAGAAACATAAGAAACAGAGAAAACAGACTGAAGAGAAGACCAAAATCAGAAATTTCAGTTCAGAGTTATACAAGAAAATCCCAGTAGCAGCCACTCTTTGCTCCCAGAAAACTACCCACTCCTCACAAAAAACAAAGACGTTGAAAAGGTAGATGGGGCAGGCTTCTAAAGGTGCCAATAAACAAGCCAAGGAGTTTAACTTTTATTTATGGGCTAATGGGAATCCTGAGCATTTCTGAGTGGTGTGGCATCTGGGAAATTAACCTAGCCGCAGGGCGTATAGACCAGATTGGGGGAAAGGAGTTTTAGGGAGTTGGATCCATTGGGAAACAGATGGGATGTGAGGCGATGTGGGATCCGGCCGCAGGGCGGGGAGCAGAGGACATAACAAGCGCCAGGGTCCCTGTGCATCTTTGCCAGTTGCTGTGGCGTTGCGTATGGCTCTGCAGTGACTGTGGGTTTCTCCTTTTATGTGGTCCCGGGTGGTTTCTAGTTCAGAAAGGTGAGCGTGCTGAGCACAGCTCCGCGCTCAACTGCTGAGGAATTCTGAGCAATCTGGTTTGGGACACAATTTCACTTAAGAATAGATGGATAAACTTTGACCTCAAAGGGAAGAACACTGAATTTGCATTCAGCCTGAGGTGTGTGGTTAGACTCACCGGGCTCACGCCAGCTCTGCCACCTGCTGCCTGCAGCCTCGGGCCACTGCCTCGGTGCAGGAGATGAACTCTAGGTGTCCCATACCAGCCAAGTGTTCCAAGGAGGCGAGGAGAGACGCTCCTAATAAGTGCGAGGCTCATCACAGGCTCTCGCTTCTTTCCCTCATTTTTGTTTTTCCTACTGTTACTTTTGATTTAGGTCATACCTGAATGGTCTAGTGGTTTTCCCTACTTTCTTCAATTTAAGTCTGAATTTGNTTTTCTCCTTTGCTTTTCACTTCTCTTCTTTTCACAGCTATTTGTAAGGCCTCCTCAGACATCCATTTTGATTTTTTGCATTTCTTTTCCATGGGGATGGTCTTGATCCCTGTCTCTTGTACAATATCATGAACCTCCATCCATAATTCATTAGGCCCTCCGTCTATCAGATCTAATCCTTTGAATCTATTTGTCACTTCCACTCTAAGGGATTTGATTTAGGTCATACCCGAATGGTCTAGTGGTTTTCCCTACTTTCTTCAATTTAAGTCTGAATTTGGCAATAAGGAGTTCATGATCTGAGCCACAGTCAGCTCCTGGTCTTGTTTTTGTTGACTGTATAGAGCTTCTCCATCTTTGGCTGCAAAGAATATGATCAATCTGATTTCGGTATTGACCATCTGGTGATGTCCATGTGTAGAGTCTTCTCTTGTGTTGTTGGAAGAGGGTGTTTGCTATGACCAGTGCATTCTCTTGGCAAAACTCTATTAGTCTTTGCCCTGCTTCATTCTGTACTCCAAGACCAAATTTGCCTGTTTCTCTAGGTGTTTCTTGACTTCCTACTTTTGCATTCCAGTCCCCTATAATGAAAAGGACATCTTTTTTTGGGTGTTAGTTCTAAAAGATCTTGTAAGTCTTCATAAAACAGTTCAAATTCAGCTTCTTTAGTATTACTGGTTGGGGCATAGACTTGGATTACTGTGATATTGAATGGTTTGCCTTGGAAACGAACAGAGATCATTCTGTCATTTTTGAAATTTTATCCAAGTACTGCATTTCAGACTCTTTTGATCACCATGATGGCTACTCCATTTTTTCTAAGGGATTCTTGCCCACAGTAGTAGATATAATGGTCATTTGAGTTAAATTCGCCCATTTCAGTCCATTTTAGTTTGCTAATTCCTAAAATGTTGCTGTTCACTCTTGCCATCTCCTGTTTGACCACTTCCAATTTGCCTTGATTCATGGACCTAACATTCCAGGTCCTATGCAATATTGCTGTAAAGAGCATCAGACCTTGCTTCTACGACCAGTCACATCCACAACTGGGTGTTGGTTTTGCATTGGCTCCATCCCTCCACTCTTTCTGGAGTTACTTCTCCACTCTTCTTCAGTAGCACATTGGGCACCTACCGACCTGGAGAGTTCTTTCAGTGCCCCATCTTTTTGCCTCTTCATACTGCTCATGGGGTTCTCAAGGCAAGAATACTGAGTGGTTTGCCATTTTCTTCTCCAGTTGACCACTTTTTGTCAGAACTCTCCACTATCACCTGTCTGTCTTGGGTGGCCCCACACGGCATGGCTCATAGTTTCACTGAGTTAGACAAGGCTGTGGTCCACGTGATCTGATTGGTTAGTTTTCTGTGATTGTGGTTTTCAGTCTGTCTGCCCTCTGATGGAGAAGGATAAGAGGCTTATGGAAGCTTCCTGATGGGAGAGACTGACTGAGGGGGAAACTGGGTCTTGTTCATTACTTTTCTAGTGTGTGAGATGAATGCAACTGTGCTAGTTTAAGCATTCTCAAATAACAGTGAGGGAATGCAGCCATGCCCATAGACAGAGACTTGGATTAAAGATTTACTGAGCATGGCCCCATCCATCAGAGCAAGACCCAGTTTCTCACTCAGTCAGTCTCTCCTATCAGGAAGCTTCCATAAGCTTCTTATTCTCTCCATCAGAGTGCAGACAGACTACAAACCACAATCACAGAAAACTAACCAGCTGTCACAGGTACTGGGAAATTTGGCTCCATCTGTACTGGAAGAGACCACCAAAGGTGTTACTGGTCAACTGAACCTTGAGATGAGTATAATATTCAGAAAGCAGACACATGCAGAGCTAAATTAGTTTCACTGTAAAGATGGAAGCATGGTTGATTGCCTTTGTCCTAAGCCTATAATATTCAAATTTCTTATATATCTATGAAAGAGACTTTACAGGTATCAGAAAGAACTTTTCAGCACAGTTTCCAAATCCCTTTTAATGAGAAGCAGTACAGTTGCTAGGAATTCCATCTTGGGAGCCAGACTTATCTGGGTTCAAGTCCAGGCTCCTTACTAGCTGTGTAAGTGCCTCAGTTTCCCCATCTATACAACCCAGGTGGCAACCATAACACTTACTTGATAAGGTTGTTGTAGGGATGAAAAGAATTGGTTTTTGTCCAGCACTCTAAACCTCTCCTGGCACACAGGAAGCACTGCGTAGGTTTTAGCTAGTATTATTGTTGAATGAAGACATCTATGGAATCTGTAAAGAAATCTGTGTCTGGCCTTTGAAGAAATAAAAGTGATCAAATTGGGGGTTACATTTACATCTAGGATGATGGAAGAACTTACTGTTGGAAAGAGCACTTGGGAAGTTTCTAGAGCTGATGCTATTTTGTTTCTCAACCTGGGTGGTAATCACACAGGTATTCCTTTTATAAAAATTGACTAAACACTTCTCTGCCTGTGTGTGTGTGTTTTTCTAGTGTCCCATTAGAAAAACCAACGTAGATGAAGGAAAAGGAAAAAAGAGGAAGAAGAGTGGAGAAAGCAGAGACAGAGGGAGAAGAAGAAAGAGAAAAGGAAACTGTTCAATGGGAGTCCTCCCTTCTCCCTTCCATGACCAAGCACTTTTGCAGCAAATGCCATTTCATAAAATATGTAAACCAAGGTTTGTTTTTAGCTCATTTTTCAGGTGAGAAAACCGTGGCATGGAAAATGCTTATGTAGCATCTTATTCAAAGTAAATGAATAGCTGAGTTGAAGTACAATTCCTGAGGAATAGAATCTTAACCATCAGTGTGCTGACAGGTCTACATGGAGACAGTGAGTCCTGGGGCAAGGACTAGGACAGGGACGTCATGAGCCCAGCTTGAAAACTAGACAGCCCGTGTGCATAGTCCATGAATCACTGTACCCCTTCCAGGAGGCGTCTGGAAGAATCGACGTCCAGAGGAGACACACACAGCCTGCAAGAGGAGGTCCTCTTGTAGATTAAGTTTTCTCTTGTAGGGAGTCTCTTTGTAGAGCATCAAAGAGCAGTCGAGTCTGAAAACATCTGAGTGGCCAACTTGTAGGAGAGGAAGACTAAGGTCTCAGCAGGCCTGGAGAATTATCTTGACAACCTGCCCATCAGCAGAACTGGAGAGCATAAAGCTATTGCAGTTGGTGGCACTTCCCCTAAAATCATTGTGGAGGGCAGGGTGGGCAATTCAGGTAGATCGTGGTGACGTATTATGGCTATTTATCATCCTTAGCTCCAGAAAAGAAACTCCTAGCAAATTCCCACTGCCCATAACATCTCGTGCAGAAACCCTGCAGAAGTGACTGGTTAACTGAATAGGGTTGGCCTTTTAGAGTTACAGGGACCTACAGAATCACACAGACCAATCAACTACTCCTTCCTGGAGGAAGGTCAGAGGCCAGTGAGGCAAGGGAACTCACTCAAGATTGCTTAGTTACTTAGAGGGAGAGCCAGGAGCAGAATGCAAGTGTTCTGCTCTGAGGAAAACTCCTGAAAAAGGCAGTGAGTCCTCATAATAAGACACATTTTCTCCAAAACTTGAGATAATAGTGTTTAAAATATTGGTCAGGGTCGTGTTATGCCATAAATCTCAAAAACAAACCTTATCTGCCCCAAAATAAAACATCAAACACATAAGTTTTGGAGGTCTAAGAAAGATCTCAGGATTTATTCCCCCACCTCGCCCCTGACTTCAGTTTTAAGAGTGCCACCCTGTATCAGGCACGAAACTTCTAGAGATAAGGAGTGAGCAAGACAAAGGAAGCCCTGCCCTGATGAGCTCACAAATCAGGGAGGGAGAGAAAGAGAGAGAGGAAGACAGAGAGAGGTTGAATTAACAATTTTGTAAAAATGAAATTGTTTGAAAAGAAAGCATAGGTTTCTAGAAGAGCAAGTAACAGGTGGATTATGCTAGAGAATGAAGGAGTTGGCTCTTGGTTTCATCTCTCACCCCTGGATGAACTTCTCAGATGTAGAACATTCTCTTACAGCCAAGTGTGGCCCAACAGTGAATACCACACCCTAGATGCTAGAGACCCAGTGAATCCTAGGGGTGATTATTACAGCCCCTAGGAACTAGGATGGACTACTCTAGCCCTCAGGGACAATTTAAACAATCTCTCAGAGACACCTCCCAATCAACCCTACATCCATAGCTCACCTTTGTAGAAAACATAATTTCTCATATGTGGCAAAATGTTGCTTACTGGGAACACATCACTCTGCTGTTAACACAAATCAAAGGCACTCATTGGAATGTGGCCTGCATGAAGCTAGGGTTTTCTCTTTCTTACTCGCCACTCGGTTCAGCATCTGGGAGACATCTGGACACAGGAGGTGCCGTCAAGCATGGCTTTGCAGGATGAATCCGTGCACTCGCATGAAGAATTTCCCCATTCTGATCAGATCATGAAAATTAAAATCAGGAATGAAAGCACTAGCTCTGTGCCAGGGAACAACAGCAACAACAAAAAAGCAGGGGGAGTCAAATGGAAACAGGGCAGCGATGAATTTATAAAAAATAGCCGCTTGGAAAGTCCCCCAGCTCTTCCCTTACTTCACACACAGGCCAGTAGAGAGCAAGTTCTGACAGGTCAACTCACCCTGCCTGGGAATCGTGAGCTGTTGTTTAGTTGCTATGTTGTGTCTAAACCTTTGTGAGCCCATGGACTGTAGCCAGTCATGGGACTTCCCAGGCAAGAATACTGGAGCAGGGTGTCGGTTCCCCTTCCAGGGGATCTTCCTGACCCAGGGATCAAACCTGCGTCTTCTGTGTTTCCTGCTGAAAGGCCTGAGAATTAGCATTTATAATGAGTTTCCAAATGACACCAGTGCTGCTAGTCTGGGGGCCACACTTTGAAAGCCCTGGAATGAATCGTATACAAGAAATTAATTCTGACTGGTGGAGAGGAAGAAGTCTTGAGGGATGGATAGGAGTTCATTAGACAGACAAAGCAAAAGGAAGGCTACTATGGGAAAAATTATGAACAAAGAGGCTGGAGGAGCTTGGTGGGGTGTGAGAAACCACAGGTGAGAAAGAAGCAGCTGGAAAATTCCAGAGTAAGTGCAGCAAATGGGGTAACAGGGGGGAAGCTGCTGCCATCTCCAAGGGAAAGGTCACTGACTCTACCCGCTGTACTGAGCTGGAGCAAATCCGTGGGGAGGGCAGGGCATTTCCAGAGCCCCATTCCCAAGCGCAGAGAGAGGCTGGCTGTGGGAAGGGCTGGGTCTCTCTTCTCCATCTCTTTGGGGGGTCTAAGCAGTATCACCTCAGGCTATCAGTTGCACACCCTTCCCCAACCCCACCCCCCACTCTCCCCTCCTGCTCAGAACAAATCACAGATTTTTGTTTTCTTCTTAGGTGTCTGAGTTGAGGCCCACAGAATAGGTTTTCATTTAGACAGGGGCTCTTGACTCTGCCAGGTGAGGAGAAATTAGGTCAAGTTAATCACTGCTGGTGTCATGAAAGCAGCTTTCCTAATGGGAGCCCTGATGGAGGGTGGGGTGGGGAAGATGCTGAGAACTCCACAGGCTGCTAAGAAGCTCTGGAGAAAGGTGGGTCCCTGGGTGGTGCCTGCCCAAGACCTTTGAAGTTTTATTCCTTGAGTTTTATGACCACATGCAGTGAGTAAATTGTACCTGCAGGCAGCTGCCCTTTGCCTTCCCTGGCAAAGGGTGATGGAATTCACACTAAAAACATTTGTCAGCAGGTTAGTGCACAGGATTGGAGGACAAGAAGGAGATGGAGTTGGTCTGTCCCTGACCATGTAGTGAGTCTTGTACATGGACTATACTGCAGCCCTCTGCTCAATTTCTCAGGGCCCTTTGCTGTCTTGGCACATGTCCCATTGCCCCTAAGCCATGCTGTCAGAGCAGTTTGGGCAGGTCTTTGGAGCACTTGAGTTCTTCAGGATGTTTCTAACCATGGCACTGAGTTCATGCAAAATTGGAATGGAGGTGGAGATGACTTGTTGAGAGGTTATTTGTCATTTCCTTTTCAAGCAATTGTTTCCAAACAGCTGTGCATAAACTAGTTGTCTCAGATTTTTTTTTAATTGGCTTGTAGTTTACTTACAATGTTGTGTTGGTTTCAGGTATACAGCAATAAGGCCATATCATGTTGCAAATTAAAGTAATAAGATACCACTATACACCTAGTAGAATTGTCAAAATCCAAAATTCTGACAAAACCAAATGCTGGCGAGGATAAGGAGAAACAGGAACACTCATTTATTGCTGGTGGGAATACAAAACAATACAACCAGAGTTGATCTGCTGTGCACCTGAAAACATCACAACACTGTTTATTGGCTATACTCCAATATAAAAAACGTTTTTTTAAATACAAAATAATATGGTCAGTTTGGGAGACAGTTTGGTGGTTTTCTTAAAACATTAAACGTATTCTTACCATACATTCCAGCAATCACATTATTTGGTACTTACCCAAATGAAAACTTGGAAACTTCTGGTGACACAAAAAACTCAATGCAAATGTTTGTAGCAAGTTTATTCGCAGTTGACAAAGCTTGGGAGCAACCATGCTGTCCTTCAGTACGTGAATGGATAAACTGTGGTATATCCAGAGAACAGAACATGATTCAATACTAAAAAAAAAAAGAGAGAGAGAGAGAGAGAGAGAGCAAGCTATCAGGCCATGAAAAGGCACTGTTGTTATTGTTGTTATTGTTTAGTTGCAAAGTCCTGTCTGACTCTTTGTGACTCCATGGACTGTAGCCCCTGTAGCCAGGCCCCTCTGTCCATGGTATTTCACAGGCAAGAATACTGGAGTGAGTTGGGCTATTTCCTTCTCCAGAGGATCTTCCCAATCCAAGGATTGAACCAGCATCTCCTACATCAGCAGGCGTATTCTTTACCACTAAGCCACCAGGGAAGTTCCATGAAAAAGCACGAAGGAAATTTAAATGCGTATTACTGAGTGCAAAAATTAAATCTGAAAAAGCTACGTACTTTACGATTCCAACTATACGACATTGCAGAAAAGGTTACATTATGGAGACAGCTAAAAGATTAGTGATTGCCAAGTGGTTGAAGGGAAGGAGGAAAAATGAATAGGCAGAGCTCAGAGGATTTGGGGGGCAGTGAAATGATTCTATGTGCTACTACAGTGGTGGATACCATCATTATACATTTGTCAAAAGCCATAGAATGAATACCACCAAGAATGAACCCTAATGTAAACTATGAACTTTGAGTGATAATTACGTGTTAATATAGGTTTACTGGGGCTTTCCTTGTGGCTCAGCTGGTAAAAAATCCGCTTGCAATGTGGGAGAACTGGGTTCGATCCCTGGGTTGGGAAGATCCCCTGGAGAAGGGAAAGCCTACCCACTCCAGCATGCATGTGTGCTAAGTCTCTTCAGTTATATCCGACTCTTTGCAACCCTATGGACTGTAGCTCACCAGTCTCTTCTGTCCATGGGATTCTTCGGGAAAGAATATTGGAGTGGGTTGCCATGCCTTTCTCCGGGGGATCTTCCCAACCGAGGAACTGAACTCAAGTCTCTTAAGTCTCCTGCGTTGGCAGGCAGGTTCCGAACTGCTAGTGCCACCTGGGAAGCCCTGCACGTGTGTGGGAACAGGCGTATATAGAATATCTCTGTGCCTTCTGCTCAATTATGTTGTGAACTTGCGAATACTATAAACAGAAAGCTTATTAACTAAAAAGCAGCACAAAACCAGGCTACAGGCTGGATTTGGCCTGTGAACCAGAATTTGCCGATCCTGCTGTTGGGGCCTGCGTTTTTGCTTTCAAACTTCACTTGCATTCTGGGTAGCCACCATGCACAGTGTGCAAATGGCTAGAAATGTTGGGACAAACTGAATTCCTGCAGAAACCCATGGCCAGACAGTGGCCAGACACAGGGATGTTGTATGGAATCCGGCAGCTTTTTCTACCTGTAAGCAAGCTTCCTGGTCTTCAGGGCAATTGATAGCAGAGGGCCTTAGTGTAGAGAGAAGAATCAGGGGCCTCAGCTCCCAACAGGCAACTCTTGGAGCATCTTAGCCCTGACACCAGTCCCCCAGGAGCCATCACTGAGTGAGTCAGCAATGGGTTAACAGCCAAACCCAAACTGAAGTTTTACCTCCACTGCACCTATAAAATAGCAAGCAGGGTCTGGATTAACATTTAAGAAAATAACCCCTGAGGACAGTGCTCTCTAATAAAAGAATCCTGTTTCCACTCCACCCTCCATCATTTTTTTTTTAAGCAAGTCTGAAACTAGCTCAGAAGGCTGTCGAGCTATGCGTGAGTGATGAGTCAGATGTTTAACCAAACAAGTGTGCTCTCCTTGTGCTACTTGACACCTGCATTAGCAATGAGGGTGGGGCTAGTGGAGAGGCCTCAGCAGCTGGGGCCCTGGGCAGACACAAGCAGACAAAGTCCATCCAGATCAAGGAGGCAGTCTCACCACCCGTAGCTTTGACACTGGCCTGGGTACTCTGTTCTTTAAAGTTTTNTGTTTAACCAAACAAGTGTGCTCTCCTTGTGCTACTTGACACCTGCATTAGCAATGAGGGTGGGGCTAGTGGAGAGGCCTCAGCAGCTGGGGCCCTGGGCAGACACAAGCAGACAAAGTCCATCCAGATCAAGGAGGCAGTCTCACCACCCGTAGCTTTGACACTGGCCTGGGTACTCTGTTCTTTAAAGTTTTGCCCTGAATCATGTCATTGCTGACCCCTTCTTAAAGTAACTACTTAAGTAACTGCTACCCATGGACTGTAGCTTGCCAGGCTCCCCTGTCCATGGGATTCTCCAGGCCAGAATACTAGAGTGGGTAGCCTTTCCCTTCTCCAGGGGATTTTCCTGAACCAGGAATGGAACCTGGGTCTCCTGCATTGCAGGCCTATTCTTTACCATCTGAACTACCAGGGAAGACCAAGAATACTGGAGTGAGTAGCCTATTCCTTCCCCAGGGGATCTTCCTGTCCCAGGAATCAAATCAGAGTCTCCTGCATTGCAGCTGAGCTACCAGGGAAGCTCAAGTAACTACTTAGACCTATAAAATATTCAATACCCAAGCCAGATGCTTAAACAAAGGAATGCCCTGGCAGCTGAGCCTTGAGAGGGCTGAGGTATTCGTGGGAAGATTCACTCTTATCTTCTCCCCCATCTCCTGTCAGCTAGGAGCAGTCCTCAAATATTAAATCTGGGAGTAAAAGAAAGAAGTTACATTTACTATATAAAATTATAGAATGTTATATTACACCGGATCCTCACTTTGACTCTATGAGGTAGGTCTTATTCTCCCCATTTTATGGATGTGAAACTGAGGTTCATAGAGATGATGATTATCCAATGACCCAAAGCTAGGAAGTGGCAGACCCCGGGATAGAACCCATCTCTCCTGTCTTCCAGGGCACAGTTCCCTCCACTGCACCAGCTGGGGAGTATCCCCACTTTTATCTCAAGCAGCCTATAAGAATCCAGAAGTTTCTGGGGGAGTTGGAGAAGGCATATATTTGGAATGGCTCCAGAGTAATTGTGGGGATCTAAATCAAATCCAACTTTGATACTACCGTCCCATGAATCTAGTCTGCTGGGTTGGCCCCAAAGCAAAATGGAATTCTCAGACCCATGTCAGGTAATCAGGTTGAATTTGTTGAGATATAAACTGCATGATTCATCTTGCAGGCACTACAAGATGCAAATATTTATTACCTAAAGTTTTACTCATGATTACTCCTAGAGATTAATGTCCAGATGGAGGACAGCTTGTTTACACTGAATGAACTGCAGTCATGTAGGAGAAAATAGCCCTCCAGTACTCCCTAGGAACTTTGACCCAAACTTGTAGATGGCATGTAAAAATGGCCCCAGTTCACTGCCTCTCCTGCATCCATATTGTCTGCAATGTGACATTATAGCTGTTCCCATCCAAGTAGAGTTTATTTCCCCACTCCTTGCATCTGGGCTGGCCTTGTGATTTGCTTTAGCCAATAGGGAAAAAGCCACCTTTCTTATGACTGGGCTAATAAATAAGGTTGGATCCTAATAGGAGACAGGGTCTGAACTTCCTCTTGTTAATTATTCAGTCCAGTGGGCAATGTTAAGTCACCCCTTCCGCTCCCGATCTTGGTTTTATACTCTTGTGGTCATGATGCTCTTAATGCCTGGCTACCTTAATTCTCAAATTGCCTGTACCCCAGACCTTTGATTTGGGTGCCTCCAGGGGTGGCTTGAGGGCTGCTTGCATGAACATCCATATAGGTTCTGGCTGGTCACCTACACCACCTTGCGAGTGGCTCCCAGACAAAGCCTGGTGCCTGAGCCCTGCTTTAGCCAATAGAATGTACCAGATGTGATGGTGTGCTGATTTCAAGTCTTATACACTTTGCTTGCTCTCTTTAAACTCTCTGCATCCATTGTGTAACAAGCTGGGGCCAGTCTTCTAGAGAATGATACCACGTGAGGCACAGACAAGCTATCATAGCTGATGCTATCTTAGACAAGCTGGCCCCCACCTCATCTAGCAGATGATGACAGATGCATGATTCAGACCAGTCAAGAGGATAAGAACTGCACAGATAAAGGCAAGTCCCATTGCTTCCCCTGGAATTGTGAGCTAAACAAACTTTGATTGTTTGAAGTCAGTTTAGTTAGTTTACAATAACTGTATGATATAATCAATAGCTTTTTATAGGAATCCATCCCTAGTAATGCAATCAGAAATTCCAACAAAATATGAAAAAGCTTCTCAGTGCTAATTATAATAGCAAAGCAATTTTTTAGAAACCTAAGTAACCAGTCATAGGGGATTGGTAAAACAAATCTTGATATATCCATATAATGCAATTTTACAGTGCAGCTATTTAATGTAGAGAGATCAAACAGTTTATGGTACAGCCACACTGCAGAGTACTCTGTAGGTGTAAAAAACAAATAACAGCAAAACAAGGAATATCTTAATACACTATAGTATTGTATTAAAAAAAAGATTGAAAATGTATGCATATCTGGGCTGAGAAGAGGAAGGATGAATAGGCACAGAAGATTTTTTAGGGCAGTGACACCACTCTGTAATGATACTATTAATATAACAATGAATGCATGTCATCATACGTTTGTCCAAACCCATAGATTGTACGTCATCAAGGGTGAAACTTAATGGAAACTATGGACTTTGGTGATAATGATGTGTTAATGTAGGTTCATCAGTTGAAACAAACGTGTCATTCTGGTGGGGGACATTGAAGTAGAAGGGGCTGTACATGTGAGGGGATCGAGGGCATATGACAACTCTACTTTCCACTTGATTTTCCTGTGAACCTAACTCTGTTCTTTAAAAATTGTCTGTTTTAAGTATGCATAACATCTAGAAAAAGNCGAGGAGACATGCTTGGGGCGCCGAGCAGTCCGCTCACTACAGAATGGACACGTGGGGGCGCACGTGGGAGAGTCCTCGAGGGGCGGTGCTACGGACCTGCGCACGTGGGGCTGCACGCGTGGTTGCGCACGCGGGGGGGTTGCGCGTGGTGCTTTGGATAAGCGCACCTGGGGCTGAACGCTTGGGAGGTGCACGTGGTAGGGTGCGCAGGATAAGCGCGCGTGAGCGGCGCACGAGCGGCGCCAGGCAGCCTGGGTTTTGTTTCGCGGTCGCCTTGACGACCGGGCAGCCTGCAACGGCGCTGCGGCGAGTCGTTGAGGCTTTGAGCCGAGCCACACCTCTTGCGGACCTCGCCTGACTGGGCCGGGCCGGCGCCGGAGAGACTACCAGCCGCATACGAACAGGGACTATGAGAAAATGGTCGGGCAAACGAGGTATAAGCTCAGAGAGGCGGCTTCAGAGCCGTCGCACTCTCTCCGCTCCACGCAGTCTAGGCGGCGGCGCCGGGCCACAGGAACTGGGGAGCGGGAGTTGGAGAAGGAGCCGAAGAAGGAGGTGAAAAGGCCGGAGCTGCCTTTGCGCACACGCAGGAGGAACTTGCCAGGGGGCGCCCGGGAGTATTCGCCGCGGAGGATCCGAAACCTGAAAACGCAGAATTGCGTGCCAGTGGAGATGGTCAGGAGGCCCGATCTTCTGAACGGCCGCTTTCCGTTTCTCAGCTCTTTGCTGGAGCAGCTCTGGGACAAGGCGCAACTATTGCAAAGACATCAGGTCTCGGGTGGGGGGGCCTTCGGCATAGGTGAGTGGAACCAACCGAGGAAAGCCCCTTGCAGGAGCCCCAACAACTCCGGGACCAGCACTCCCGGGAGGCTAGGCTCACAATGGAGAGACCCGTGTACCCTCTTGAGCCTAGGGTTGGACGTGGTTTCCGTGAATCTTGAATATCAGTTTAACAAGCAAGTTTGGCAGCAATAATGGCGAGTTCCAATATCTGGAAAATCGCTGACAAGAATTCGGAGCCCCCTTAGTTCTTATTTTAAAACATTTTTAAAGGTTTGCAGGCACAGTGATAACTTCATGTGTCACCAACAAAATGTCATCTTAAGGCAGCCATTTATCCCTAGTGAAAATGATAGCTTTGGGGGAGGGTGAGGTCAGACTTTATATTTTTCTGCACCTTGAATGAAGCAAAATAATGTGGTTTTAATGAGTTGAGAATCTTTCACAGGGGAAATAGGATCAAATTAGGAAATATATTTCCCCATGTTGGTATCCATTTACTTTCATCTTGCTGAGGAGCTTGATGCCTAAGTTGCCTTCTTATTTAAGCCCTTGAAAGATTTTTCTTTATTTGCATTCCTAATTTTTGAAGATATAAATTTTGCTGTTTCATTAAGATCAATTTTAAGCCTAGTCCTTGCTCAGACTGGCTCCTGTTATATACTGAAACACAGATAGATGTCTCCTAATGTAAGCTGTGATTTCTTTTCCATCGTAAGTTGATTGCTGATATTAAAGTAGAGTGGATCTCCACATCTGGAGCATGTAGACAATACTTGAGAAATAATAGATAGGGGTTCATATTTAGATTTTGTCAGATGTCTAGTTATGGAAAATGTGGGATATTAATTGGGACCTAAAAAGGGTAATATTTGGGTGTGCGGAGCAAAGAACAAGAGGCCTATTGAACAGCATTATCAGAGCTATGAAAGTAAGAAAATATGAAATAAAAGTAAAGGTACAAAAAGAGAACATAGAGTGTTCAAAAAATTGGTTGGGACCAGCCATGGGGAGTCTAATTCAAGTCTACATTTAAGGCATTTGAACTTCATTCAGTAGGATGGCACTGATGGATTCTTTTCTTTAGGAAAATAATTTTTTTTTAACAAGGTGAAATGCACATAACATAAAATTAACCATTTTAAAGTGAACAATTTTGTGACATTTAGTATTTCTTGATGTTGACATTGAATGACTTAAATAGAGTGACAAGATCAGAAGTGTGTTTCAGAGAGAATGATTTGACCGCAGTGTGTAAAATGGACTGGATATGGACTGAGGTAGAAAAAAGCAGTTGTATGCTAAAACCTAGACAATAGTGGTCTTTTTAATATGTCTTATTTTCTTTTTTGGCGGTAATAAGTCTTTGTTGGTGCATGTGGACTTTCTCTAGTTGGGGTGCACTGGGTTCTCTTGTTGGGGAGCACAGGCTTTAGGCACCAGGGCTTCGGTAGTTGCTACATGTGGGCTCAGTAGTTGCAGCTTCCAGGCTCTAGAGCACAGACTCAGTAGTTATGGTGCTCAGGCTTAGTTGCTCTGCAGTGGCATGTGGGATCCTCTGGGGCCAGGGATCAAACCAGTGTCCCTATACTGCAGAGTGGACTCTTAACCACTGGGCCGGGGGAGCCCCAGGTAGCAGTGGTCTTAATGAGGGTAGCGACAGTAGGAATGGAGAAGAGAAGTCAGAGGTGAAAGTTGATGGAAACATGTTGAGAGGAACTGGGTAGGTGATGAGGTAGGAGAAGAAAGGAATGTGATGAGAGGAAGAGAGAACATTTGGTCAGGCATGAGGATTGTAGATTTGGGAATTATTCATGTAGAAGTGAGTTGAAACATTAACACTGAGTGAGATTTCCAAGATAGAAAAGAGAGCAAAGTAAAGATACTTGGAAAAATCCCTGCCTACTTAGTTTTAAGAGAGAAGAGAAAAATAAAAAAACAGAAGCATATAAAAACAAAATGGTCAGAAAATGGAAGAATTGGCAGGTTGGTATGATGGGTCTTGATAGAGAAAAAAATCTAAGGATCTGGTGAAATTCTACAGAGAGATTGAAAAGCAGGAGAATTGAAAGAGACTGTTGATGTTGATAACTGAAGGGTCATTGATCATTTAAAAGAGTTATAGGAACTTTAAAGAAGTTGGCTGATTATCTTGTCAGACATGGCAGGGGATGGAGAAGAGAATATTTCATAGTTGGAAGGTCTACTATATCAAGAGAAGTGTTTTAAGGCCTGGGAATATTAAAGGCTGAAGGGAAAGGACCGAGGAGAGAGGGTGAGATTGAGGTTTGAAGACAGTGAATACTTGATGGTGCAGTCTTGTAATAATTGGGAAGGATGGAGCTAAAGGCATGAATTTGGGAAGCTATCAGTAAGAAAGAGAAGAGATACTTCCTCTTCTGAGATGGTAGAGAACAGAGAAGCAAAGATCACTATACAGAGAAATGTTGAAATGGATATAAGAGATGTTGAGAGTGCTTGTATCAAATGGTCTTTGTGTCAGTAAGGTATAAGGTTGGGTCATTTTCAGAGGTGAAATTGACAGAGGCAGGATACAGGAGACAGGCTTTTAATTACAACTTTAGAAGGAGCTGTGATAAGCCCTTCTTTGCATTTACAGTATTGACATCATTGCACCTTACAGTTTTGTTGGGTAGGACATGTGGGTTAAGGGGAGGGGGTGAGAGACACTAATATTTTGAAGATTTTGGAAAGCTAGATGGACTTAGTAGGATATTTGATTTTTTTCTTAAGTATTATTTTTAAGAGTAATTGCCTTGAGAATAAGAAAGAGGATACAAATATAGTTAGTTGAGTAGGACATTGTCTGTCTTAGAGTTAATGAAACCTTATCAGAGTCGAGAGGGAAGGTATAGGTTTAATTTTAAAGTGGTTCATAGTATTACCATGTATTAGATGGAAAGTTAACATATTTAGTGAGTATATACTTTTTCTGTAAAGACCCAAGTAAAAAATTTTAAACTTCAGGCCACATACAGTCTTTGTTATTCATTCTTCTTTCCTATTTTTTACAACCCTTAAAAAAAATTGACCATTTTAGCTTGCAGACAAAACAGACCAGACAGACCATAGACCATTGTTTGCTGATTGTGACATAAAACTAGACATCTGAGAAATGTTGAAGAGTGGTAGGACTGAGCTCAGGATGGTGAGAATATGGAAAAAGAGCTGGAGAAGCCTGATTGGAAGCTTCCAACATTGCAGTGTTTGTTTTAAAAGTTATTAAATATTCATTTTAAAGGCATATTATAATAAAGCAACTTTTAATGACTTTTTCCGTTTTTTCTTTTTCCAGCTGTCTTTGTGGCGATTTTGCACTGGTAAGTTGAGTTTCAGTTTGATATATATATATAAACATTTGGCTTATAAAAATTGCCATCACTGTTTGTATATATAAAAAATGAACTGCTTGCTTTATATATAGAATATCTATATGTGTACCAGTTAACATATATATGTGTGTGTGTATAAAACTTTTTAAAAACCTCATGTGTGAAATATTTATAAATGAATGCATTATGGGAATAGTAATTTATTAATTAAAATATTTTTCTTTACCAAAAGGTTCACCACTGTATTTCCTAAATATCTAGCTTTTGTAGTATAGTTTTTATGTTTATTTCATGTAAAAAACTTCCTCATTTTATAGTAATTGAGAATTTTTAGTGACATAAGGGAGAAGGAAATGGGAACCCACTCCAGTATTCTTACCTGGAGAATCCCGTGCACAGAGGAGCTTGGTGGGCTGCTGTCCATGGGGTCAAACAGAGTTGGGCACGATTGAAGTGACTTAGCATGTATGCATGCACGACTGAGCGACTTCACTTTTACTTTTCACTTTCATGCATTGGAGAAGGAAATGGCACCCCATTCCAGTGTTCTTGCCTGGAGAATCCCAGGGACAGAGGAGCCTGATGGGCTGCCATCTATGGGGTTGCACAGGGTCAGACACGACTGAAGCGACTTAGCAGCAGCAGCAGTGACATAAACTTAGGGTTTATGTAAAGTTTTAGTAGCACCTGCCAATTGGAAATCAGGTAGAAATGAAGATAAGCACCCTGTACTGGTAATACAGAATTAAATGAGCCTTTCATTTTGCATACATTACACATTATTTTACATAAATGAAATATTTGTAAAAACTATATGTAAAATAATTTTCCTCTGACTTATCTTCATTTCTACCTGAGCTCAAGGATTTCTGCTCTTGGGAAGAATGGAGTCTGCCCCGTGTCCTGTTGGGACAGTGCTTTTCTGACCATTATTCTGCAGGGAGATCTCGATGTTGTTAATAGAACTAAGACTGTAATGGTAAGAAACATTTCCTACAGCTTGTGATAACCTGGTATATGTCCTAGGTATAAATGAAGGTGAGTGGAAGACAGGGTTGCCATATGGAGTTTTGTTTTATTTTCTGCTTCATTGGAAAGCATCTACTGTATAATTAAGGATAGTATAATTGCTGACTATGATTTTACTTGTCAGATATGCTTCTACTTCAGTACCTACAGCTGGGTTTTTTTTTTTTTTTCTTTTTTTTTTCGTACTGATGAAATATCTTTAAGTACAGTCCTGTTTTCTTTGGCACTTTATGTAGTGTTCTACTTATGTAAAAACTGATTTAGCTTAGAATAATTTTATTTAAAATTTTATTCTAAATCTTTTCAACAGTTAGAGACATTCCCCAAACCTGGTACATTAGAAGCACTTGTAAAACATAACAGATAAACAAAAGCATGCCTCAGTTCTGATTTAGATGCCTGGAATGGGAGGAATGATGAAGAAATCTACAAGAGTTTTAGATCTATAATCGTTGTTGTTCAGTCTCCCAGTCATGTCTGACTCTTTGCGACCCCATGGACTGCAACTTTCCAGGCCTCCCTGCTCCAGTGGATCATGTTTTGTCAGAACTCTCCACTATAATCCATCCATCTTGGGTGACCCTACACGGCATGGCTCATAGCTTCATTGAGTTGTGCAAGCCCCTTCAGCATGACAAGGCAGTGATCCATGAAGGGGAAATATACAATTATCTGTGTTATAGTGCTGGATTATAAATGCCAAAAAATGCACAAATTGGCAACCTATAAAGTTATCTCAGTATTTATTGTAAAAATTTATTCTTTCTTCTTCTTATGGTTTTTTTACTTTGTTTATAATAGTTAGTTTAGCCCTGCTTTTGAAACATGTTATTTTTCTTCTAGGGTACATTTGATGAGACTTTTTGAAAATGATCGTCATTTTTCTCACCTTTCAACCTTAGAACGGGAGATGACTTTTCGCACTGAAATGGTTAGATTCTTTCTTCTAATGAATTCATTTGTAGTTTAAGAATAGTAATGTGCAAATTTATTAGGATCTGAAATGAATTTTGGTAAATTGTACTGTTTCTCACAATATTATAGGTTTATTTTATTTTTGCTGTTTTTAAAAAGAATTTTATTGGGATATAGTTTTATTATTTAAATAAAAAGTGTTTTAGTCCTAACTTTGTAAGCAAAAGTACAGTCAAAATGGATTAAAGACCTAAATGTAAGACCTGAAACCATAAATCTCCCAGAAGAGAACATAGGCAGAACATAGTTTGACATAAATTGTAGCAGTGTTTATTTTAGGATCTCTCTCCTAAGGCAAAATAAATAAAAGCAGAAATAAATAGAGCCTAGTTAAACCTAAAAGCTTTTGGGGAGCTGAAGAAGCCATTCTCAAAACTAAAAGACAACCAACTGAATGCGAGAAAATATTTGTAAATGCTGTGACTGATAAGTGATTAATTTCCAAAATACATAAACAGCTCATACAACTCAATATAAAAAAATTTTGAAAAATTGACAGAAGACGTGAATAAACTTTTTCCAAAGAAGACATACAGGTGGCTAACAGGCACATGAAAAGATGCTCAACATCACAAATTGTTAGGGAAGTGCAAGTCAAAACCACAATGATATATCACCTCACAACAGTCAGAATGGCTACCATTGCAATGTCTACAAATAACAAATGTTGATGAAAATTTGGAAGAAAGGAAACTCTCCTACCCTGTTGATGGGAATGTAAATCGGTGCAGCCACCGTGGAAAACAGTGTACAGTTCCGTTCAGTTCAGTAGCTCAGTCGTGTCTGACTCTTTGCGACCCCATGAGTTGCAGCACACCAGGCCTCCCTGTTCATCACCAACTCCCGGAGTTCACTCAGACTCACACCCATAGAGTCAGTGATGCCATCCAGCCATCTCATCCTCTGTCGTCCCCTTTTCCTCCTGCCCCCAATCCCTCCCAGCATCAGAGTCTTTTCCAATGAGTCAACTCTTCGCATGAGATGGCCAAAGTACTGGAGCTTCACCTTTAGCATCATTCCTTCCAAAGAAATCCCAAGGCTGATCTCCTTCAGAATGGACTGGTTGGATCTCCTTGTAGTCCAAGGGACTCTCAAGAGTCTTCTCTAACACCACAGTTCAAAAGCATCAATTCTTTGGCACTCAGCTTTCTTCACAGTCCAACTCTCACATCCATACATGACTACTGGAAAAACCATAGCCTTGACTAGATGGACCTTTGTTGGCAAAGTAATGTCTCTGCTTTTCAATATGTTATCTAGGTTGGTCATAACTTTCCTTCCAAGGAGTGTCTTTTAATTTCATGGCTGCAGTCTGTGTACAGACTTCTCAAAAAACTAAAAATAGAACTACAATATGATCCAGAAATTCCCTTCTATTTTACCACTTATTTTGATATATGGAATCTAAAAAATAAAATATATACTACAGAAAACTGTTTCAGGATTCTTTTGTCACATTCTCTTCCTTTCCTAAAGGCAGACTTCTTTATAAGATAGTAAAGATCAATTAATAGGATATCAAAGCAAAAATGATCAGAGAAGGCGATGGCACCCCACTCCAGTACTCTTGCCTGGAAAATCCCATGGATGGAGGAGCCTGGAAGGCTGTAGTCCATAGAGTCACTGAGGGTCAGACACAACTGAGCGACTTCACTTTCACTTTTTACTTTCATGAATTGGAGAAGGAAATGGCAACCCACTCCAGGGTTCTTGCCTGGAGAATTCCAGGGATGGGAGAGCCTGGTGGGCTGCCGTCTATGGGGTCGCNAGGCTGTAGTCCATAGAGTCACTGAGGGTCAGACACAACTGAGCGACTTCACTTTCACTTTTTACTTTCATGAATTGGAGAAGGAAATGGCAACCCACTCCAGGGTTCTTGCCTGGAGAATTCCAGGGATGGGAGAGCCTGGTGGGCTGCCGTCTATGGGGTCGCACACAGTCACACACGACTGAAGTGACTTAGCAGCAGCAAAGCAAAATGATAGGATACTGAAAGAGGAACTCCCTGGGTCGATAAGTGCCCAGTATGCTACTGGAGATCAGTGGAGAAATAACTCCAGAAAGAATGAAGGGATGGAGCCAANCCTAAAAAACATACAAGGTCTTTCAATTTTTGTTTGTTTGAGAAAGTATTTCTCCTTCACTTTTAAAGGATAATTTCACATGATACAGAATTTTACATTGGTTTTTATCCTCTCAACTCTTTAAATATTTCATTTTCTTCTTAAATTGAATAGTTTCCGAGAAGTCAGAGGTACTTTTTAACTTTTGTTCCTTCTTAAGTAAGGCATGTTTTTCTTCTGACTTCTGTAAGGATTTTTTTATCTTTAATTTTTTTTATAGTTTGAATGTTATATGCACATTCAATATGTATGATTTATGAATAGGTATAGTTTTTTGGTGTTTATCATGGTGTTCTCTAAGCTTTCTGTACCTATATTTTGATGTGAGGAAATTCCCAGTCATTGTTTCTATTCATAATATTTCTTCTGTTTCTTTATTTTTTCTCCTATGGCATTCCCATTACATGTATGGCATACCTTCTGTGGTTGTCCCACAGTGCTTGAGTATTCTGTTCTTTTATTTTTGTCTTTTATATTTTTGATTTTCAGTTTTGGAGGTTTCTTATTGAAATATACTGAAGCTCAGAGATTCTTTCCTCAAGCCAGGTCCAGCCTACCAATAAGCACATCAAAGGCATTCTTGATTTCTGTTGTAGTGTATTCTGTTATGGTATATAGCGAACTTCTCTGCTAACATTGCCAATCGGTTCTTGCATGCTCCTTTATCTGTTAGAGCCTTTAGCACATTAATTATTGTTGTTCTGAATTCCCAGTCTTACAATTCCAACATTCCTGCCATATCTAAGTCTAGTTCTGGTGCTTGCTCTGTTTCTCCAAACTGTGTTTTGGCTTTTCGTATGCCTTAGGATGCCTTTCTTAATAGCTAGCTTGAGGTACTGGGTACAAAGAGCTGCCATAAATAGGCCTTTAATAGTGTAAGGGAAGCATTCTGTAAATAGGTCTCAATCTTTTGAGAACCTGTACCTCTGGACTGAACTTTGCAAGTGCTTCTTGGTTTTCTCTTTCCCATTTAGGTACAGCAGGATGACTAGAGTGGGCTGGAACTGGGTATTTCCCTTCTCTCACATAGAGGGGTGGAGTTGGGTGTTACTCTGACACCCTATAGTTTGCTGCTGCTGCTAAGTCGCTTCAGTTGTGTCTGACTCTGTGCGACCCCATAGACGGCAGCCCACCAGGCTCCTCTGTCCATGGGATTTTCCAGGCAAGAGTGCTGGAGTAGGGTGCCATTGCCCTCTCTGACCCTGTAGTTTAGGCTCTGATAAAACCCTAGCCAAAGAATTGATGCTTTTGAACTGTGGTGTTGGAGAAGACTCCTGAGAGTCCCTTGGACTGCAAGGAGATCCAACCAATCCATTCTAAAGGAGATCAGCCCTGAGATTTCTTTGGAAGGAATGATGCTAAAGCTGAAACTCCAGTACTTTGGCCACCTCATGTGAAGAGTTGATTCATTGGAAAAGACTCTGATGCTAGGAGGGCTTGGGGGCAGGAGGAAAAGTGACAACAGAGGATGAGATGGCTGGATGGCATCACCAACTCAATGGACATGAGTCTGAGTGAACTCCGGGAGTTGGTGATGGACAGGGAAGCCTAGCGTGCTGCAATTCATGGGGTCTCAAAGAGTCGGACATGACTGAGTGACTGAATTGAATGAACTGAACTAAAAACCCTAGCTGGTTAGGCCTACTGGTAGAATAGTCTCTTTCAAGGGCACGCCTTGTTAAGAACAGAGTGCTCTGGTGTATTTCAAAATGCTCTTCTTTCCACTTCCCCCTCAGAAACAGATTTTTTTCTGATATCACTGTAAGAAACTAGTGATCTCCTAGAGATAAAATTCATAAATATATGGGCATTATCCCTATCACTGGGTCTCCCTGGAGTTGTCTACACTGTGCCTCTAGCAATTCATCAGTTATAATTTAGGTTTTCCGTCTCTCCATCTGGTTCCCATGGAGGTTTCTACCCCTGAGTTTTTGCTCCAGTGAGTTGTGATTCTCTGTATTTGCCTGTCAACCTTTACAGTCTGGGAGAAGCAGTTTGCCCTAGTGACCTCACTTCTCTTTTGGATCTAAGAAGAGTTGACTTTTCAGCTTGTTTAATTTTTTTCTTACTAGAATGGAGTGGCAAATTATAAGCTTCTTACATGCTGGAATTGAGAACCTTATACTTTTTTAAAAATTTGATTCAATATATTTTATTTCCCTTGAGGTTGCTTACTTGGTCCATGGACTTTTTTTTAGTGGGTTTAGTGGGTTTGTTTCAGTTTTCAAGTGAGATTTATCTTCGTTATTAATTTGTAGCTTAAATTTATTGTGTTTAGAGAATTTAAAAACCTAGATTAAGTTTTTATTTACATACTCCATTTGATCTCTATTGAAGAGAATGGTACTATATATATGTGTATGTGTGCGTATATATATGTGTGTCGTGTTTTGAGTGATTGGTTGTTTTTATTGTCTAAAAGTTATCTATTTCTAGGCTGCCACTTTCCTAGTCCTTTGGCTAGAAAGAGTAGGCCTTTTCTGAGTGCCATGGAAGCCCTCAGTGGTGTTTCTGGTTGCCAGACTCTGACTCCAAATCTGAGAAAGTAAGGCAAAAGGAAAGTCCAGGGAACTTACAACCATGTCATTCCTTGGGTCCTGAGACTCCTAGCTAGTGTGCCTTCTTTTTCCTACCTTTCTTCTTATGTTTGACTTATATGATTCGCAGAAGTTCTAGTTGTTCTTATGGGAAAAGATGTAGAAAAGTACATCTACTCCATTTCCCTAAAGTGGACATTTGCATTATTTAAATATTGCCTTTTTTTTTTTCATCTTCAGTTAGTTTAAGTGATTTTCTAATATTCCATGTGGTTTCTTCTTTGATCCATTGGATATTTAAATATTGTATTATTGAATTTCAAAGAACTTAGGGGTTTATCAGATTTATTTCTTTCTTTGACTTCTATGAGTGCTTTTCAGTGTAATCTGTGGTAGTAACAATTGTATAGACCTACATAAGATTTAAGATGAAATAAGTGGTTTTCTGCAGCAGCTTTCTCCATATCCCATCTTACTTTTCAGAGGCACTTTGACCTTATTTCCTCTAATGATTATCTGGATAATTCTAGTGAAAATAGAAAAATCAAAGAGAAAAAAAGAATTATTTGTTGAATCTTCAACTTTAGTTAATGTTGACTTACTCTGTGTAGATAAGGATTTAGCTTATCGGACTAGGCCAAGTTCTTCCAGTGTTTGATAATTATTATTTTTAGTTTTGAGTTATTTTTATAATTTTATAGCATTAAATCTCTGTTTTTCTTACGGTCTCTAAAACATTAGCTAGTTTTTTCATTTTACTTACCAAAAAATTTATTGAATAATTTCCACAATTTTCAGTTTCTTTGATGTTATGAAAGAATAATCATGATAATTAGTTCATTCATTTTTAAAACTTGAAAGTATGTAAATGACAGCCAACAAGGACTCGTCCAGTCTTATTTTCATATCGCATAGATACAATACGGAACACTTAAATTTGCTTGCAGCCTTATGTCGTACTTCAGTGTTGAAGTAAATGTCCATACTTTGTGTTCACAAGGAGCTTAATTTCTCTTCTTAAAATATGAGTGTGAAACAATGTGTTTTAAAAGGGTAAAGGCGTTTAATGCTTACTCTATACCAGCACTTATATATGTAAGCGCTAATCTCCTGTCACTCTTGTAAGATGGTCATTAATGTCACTTTAGAGATGACGTGGCTGAGGTTCAGAGGCTGAAGGATTATTTCACACCATAGAAACTGTAACTCGCAGGGTCAGAATATTTTGTTTATTTTGACTTCAAAGTCATGCTTTCTTCCTATATTGAATGACACCTCATAAAGGAGTATAATTCTAGATTTTGCACAAACATTTAATGTGACAAATTTTTGTACATTTGTGAAAAATACACGTTATAAATTTTAGCAGAATGTCAGTTTTACAAAATTACGTGATATAGTAAATCTATATTATACGTTAAAAAGCTGTTTATGATATTTACTGATGTGTATCACATTAACTACTTGTATAATATTGTACAATGAATAACTCTGCATGTGTGCGTGCTAAGTCACTTCAGTCATGTCCGGCCCCGTGTGACCCTGTGGACTGCAGCCTGTCAGGCTTCTCTGTCCGTGGTATTCTCCAGGCAAGAATATTAGCGTGGGTTGTTGTGCCCTCTTCAGGGGATCTTCCCGACCCAGGGATGGAACTTCCATCTCTTATGTTTAACCTCCATTGGCAGGCAGGTTCTTTGTCACTAGTGCCACAAAGGAAGCCCCAGTGACACTAGCTACCTGTCTTTTGTGCCTAGGGAGAAACTGGAAGGGTGGTCACCAAAATAGGTTACTTTCCCTTTGAAATCTTTATTTTTTAACTCACCCTCACCACTCCCCACAAAAGTGATCTGCATTCAGTTCAGTTCAGTCGCTCAGTCATGTCCGACTCTTTGCGACCCCATGAATCGCAGCATGCCAGGCCTCCCTGTCCATCACCAACTCCTGGAGTTCACTCAGACTCACGCCCATCGAGTCAGTGATGCCATCCAGCCATCTCATTGTCGGTTGACCCCTTCTCCTCCTGCCCCCAATCCCTCCCAGGATCAGAGTCTTTTCCAGTGAGTCAACTCTTCTCATGAGGTGGCCAAAGTACTGGAGCTTCAGCTTTAGCATCATTCCTTCCAAAGAAATCCCAGGGCCGATCTCCTTCAGAATGGACTGGTTGGATCTCCTTGCAGTCTAAGGGACTCTCAAGAGTCTTCTCCAACACCACAGTTCAAAAGCATCAATTCTTCGGCACTCAGCCTTCTTCACATCCAACTCTCACATCCATACATGACCACAGGAAAAACCATAGCCTTGACTAGATGGACCTTAGTCGGCAAAAAAATATCTCTGCTTTTGAATATGCTGTCTAGGTTGGTCATAACTTCTCTTCCAAGGAGTAAGCGTCTTTTAATTTCATGCTGCAGTCACCATCTGCAGTGATTTTGGAGCCCCCCAAAATAAAGTCTGACACTGTTTCCACTGTTTCCCTGTCTGTTTCCCATGAAGTGATGGGACCGGATGCCATGATCTTTGTTTTCTGAATGTTGAGCTTTAAGCCAACTTTTTCACTCTCCACTTTCACTTTCATCAAGAGGCTTTTCAGTTCCTCTTCACTTTCTGCCATAAGAGTGGTGTCCTCTGCATATCTGAGGTTATTGATATTTCTCCCAGCAATCTTGATTCCAGCTTGTGTTTCTTCCAGTCCAGCATTTCTCATGATGTATTCTGTATATAAGTTAAATGAGCAGGGTGACAGTATACAGCCTTGACGTACTCCTTTTCCTATTTGGAACCAGTCTGTTGTTCCATGTCCAGGTCTAACTGTTGCTTCCTGACCTGCATACAGGTTTCTCAAGAGGCAAGTCAGGTGGTCTGGTATTCCCATCTCTCTCAGAATTTTCCACAGTTTATTGTGATCCACATAGTCAAAGGCTTTGGCATAGTCAATAAAGCAGAAATAGATGGTTTTCTGGAACTCTCTTGCTTTTTCCGTGATCCAACGGATGTTGGCAATTTGATCTCTGGTTCCTCTGCGTTTTCTAAAACCAGCTTGAACATCTGGAAGTTCACAGTTCATGTGATCTGCATTATTTTTCTCAAATCTATAAAATTATTTTTTTAAAACAATCTCCCAGGAATCAGCACTTTTTTTTGTAATTTTTTGTTGATAATTTCCTTTGTCTGAAAATTTTAAGGCAGATTTCAGATTGGGAAGGATTGGTTAATTAAATCTGCTTAATCAAATGTTAATGCTTAATGGGCATAGGAGCTATTATTCCACGTGCAGTTGTTTTATAGACTATGAGTTGGTTTTTAGACTATGAAGAATAAGTTTAAGGGCCTGAGAGAAATGTTATAAAATACTTATTGTATGTTTGCTATTAATTATCTTCATATTTTAATTATACACTTAATACTTGATTTTACAGCTACCATTCTGTTTCAGTTGTATATTACAGAGATGTCAATCACAACATAAATTGTATAGCTGTGCATTATTCAGTAATACACAACTTTATAGTGTGTGTGTATATAAAATTTTTTAAATGACTGTTTCCCACATGAAATGATTTAAATAAATTCATCAAAGTTTCTAATGTTAAGGGAAGCCATCATAAAATGATATTTTGGAAAAGTTATAATTATAAAGATAATGTATATCTATTATCTTTTTTGATTTTATCTCTTTTAGGTGATTATAGCCTTCTGCTATCGCACAATTGTGGGAATAATGAATTTATTTGGGTTAGAGACTAAGACCTGCTGGAATGTGACCAGAATAGAACCTCTAAATGAAGTTCAAAGCTGTGAAGGCATGTTTCTTCCTAAAATGCTGCTGTATATTGTCACTAATGGCTACATAAACATTTTATAATATTATGACTCTAAGAATTATTATAAATTACTATGATTGGTTTTTTCTTTAAAAACATTATAGAACTGATTCACCTAAATATTTACCTGTACCCTTTAAAATAAATTTTTGAGAAGGCAATGTACTTACTAACATAAGTATTAATTTGGAATTTAATTTGAATATTAATATATATCTGTGTAAGGTCATACTGATTATAAGACATTCCTTCATTTCAGAAGGTACAGAAAAGGTTCTGAGATGGCTTGAATATGTAAATTTGGGGGATGTAGATCAAATAGTCACAGTTCTATCTGTGCTGCTGCTAAGTCGCTTCAGTCGTGTCCAACTCCGTGCGACCCCATAGATGGCAGCCCACCAGGCTCTGCCGTCCCTGGGATTCTCCAGGCAAGAACACTGGAGTGAGTTGCCATTTCCTTCTCCAATGCATGAAAAATGAAAAGTTAAAGGGAAGTTGCTCAGTCATGTCTGACTCTTAGCGACCCCATGGAATGCAGCCCCCCAGGTTCCTCTGTCCATGGGATTTTCCAGGCAAGAGTAGTGGAGTGGGGTGCCATTGCCTTCTCCTGTAATAGTTAATAAAGTTAATGTAAACAGTTAGTCATGCATAAATATTTAAAAATCAGACATATATAATATTAGATGACTTTAGAAGTTCTACTTTTTTGTGCTCTCACAGTCCACGAATAGTTCTTCATATACATCTTCTACATTAGTATCTGCCAAAGAACCACTTTTAGAATCATTTCACAGTTTTACAGAATCTGTAATTGTCATAGCTGTTTAAGATATTTGTGATTTAGCACTATTACAATCTAAGTATGATGCTGTACCTTGAAACTTTTATTTGCGATCACATATATCTACTTGCATAACACATAGTTGTTTTTTTCTTTTTCACATTCTCTGCAACTTTGTTTTATATATATATTTTTTTCTGTTAACTTGTGTGCAGTAACATTCTGTTCTCAGAATATACCCTAAATCTGTATTTTCATGTTTCCCTTATATCTTTACTGATTCCCTCAGATGGTCTTTATAATATCTAAAACAGTGGTGGTAGAGGATATTTGAGGACAGTTAAACTTTTTTGTTCAAAGGAATTGAGAGAATGCCTCATAAAATGAGAGATGCGGCCAGCATGGAAGGTAGAACCTTTTCTGAGGGATGCGAAAAAATCACCTTATATGTGTATATATGGTATTTATTAAGTTGCCACTACGTGATAGGTTGGTATTGGCACTTGGGACCCTAAGATAAACCTGGTAAACATGGGGCCTTGCCAGCATAGATTTTACAGCATAAGAGGGATGTTAGCAGGTACAACTGTGGTGGATATTACAAACAAGAAAATAAAATTGCTGAGGATAAGAGAAGTGTTTCCAGAATAGGGACCAGCATATTCCAAAGTTCTGAAGCAAGAGAGAACTGAAAGAAGGCTAGACTTCCTTGAGCAGTTAGAGAAGAAAACATGGAGTGAAATGATGTTTGGAATGTAAACAAGAGTCAGATAATGAAGAGCCATTTACTGGCTAAGGATGTTATATGTATTCATTGAAGAATTTTGACATATTTTTATTTTTAAAACATGATTTTGGCAATTACATGGAAAAGATAATTAGTAAAGGACAAAAGTGAATTCAGTGAACCCAGGTAGGAAACTATTTTGCTCTCAGCAAGTGATTGCAGGAAAGATAACTGGAAAATGAATGGATTTGAGAGAGAGTATAAAGCAGAAATGAAAGGATTTGATGATTGATGGGAAAGAGGAAAGAGGCTGGATTTATGTAATATTGTTGGGGTTTTGGCTTAAGTAATTGAATCCCTCCATTCAAAATGGTAAGAAACATTATAAAAGTAGCAGGTTTGGTTCAGTAATTTGAAGTATCTGAGAGATTCCAAAATAGAGATGTCAAGTGGCTACCTATGTACATACATACAGGAATAAGAAAGTTCTCATTTGAATGTAGACTTGGCATCATCTGTATGTAGATGGTAATTGGAACCATGGAAGTGAAAGAATTTCCTTAAGGAGAACATGCAGACTTGGAAAGGAGAGGGCATATGATAGACCCTAAAGTAGTCCAGAATTGAAGGAGGGTGTGTATAGGAAGAGGAATTACTAGGACAGACTAAAAAGGAATAATCAGAGAAGTAGAAGAAATCAGAAAGGCTAGCCCTCAAATCCTGGCTCCACCAGTTACACGTAAATAACTTTTGGCAGATTAAGTTTTCTATGTTGTTTTCTCAACCATTGCAAAACGTATTTTCACAGCAGGTGTTTTCGAAGATTTGTTCTGAGTATTATGTGAGATGATAGTGGAAAATCACCTGGTAGATTATGTCTGTGTCAATATATCCCGTGTACATGGTGTTTATACATGGAATGTATTAAATATTATGGTCCTGGCTATACATAGTAATGGATCAGTTTATCTCCTATAGACTAAAGCTGCGCCTTAAGGTCAGGGGCTGTATCTTAGTCATCGAGGATAAAATTAGTGTAGTGGATTTTGTCTTGTGATTTATCAAGTAACTCTACAGACAGTTCTAGATACTGAACAATAGGAGCATCACCTAATAAAATGAAGCACCAACTAATCATTACAGTATGATAATACTTCGGTGGAGAAAAATACAAATGTAACCAATAATACCTCATGTATGGGGAAAGTGCTAATGTAACTATTAAACAGAGCAGCAGTCTGAGCCACAAAGCTTTCAGCTAATTCATGAGCTCTTGATTACAAAGCACTGAGATAATTATGCTCAATTGCTATATAGTCATTTACTCATTAAATACTTAATAATCTGTGTCTTTTTAAAGGATTTGGAGACCCTGCTTGCTTTTATGTTGGTGTGATTTTTATTTTAAATGGAATAATGATGGGATTGTTCTTCATGTATGGTGCTTACCTGAGGTAAGATTACTGTATTAAAAGACATTTCGGTGGACTTTCTGACATTTGTTGATTAAATTAAAAGGATAATTAACAAGATTAATTGACTAACAGATGGAAACATTTAGATTTTATTTTTTTCAAAAGCTTAGCCAAATACACAGCCTCAAACTAGAAGCTAGTCACTAAAATAAAATCTTTAAAATATTAAAAGGCCTCCTTTTTATTCTTGTAGGGTAATCCAGACTTATGGATGTGGTATCCAAACTTATGCTCATTAATTTGACAGTTATTATTAGATGCCTACTGTGACTGAGCGCACTATTCTATAGGAGCTAGGAATACAAAAACAAATAATCCCTGTTCTTATGGAATTTATAGTCCAGGAGGTAGACAAAATAAGGCCACCCAGTTGAAAATTGGAAAAAATATGAAAAGACATCTTCCAGAAGAGTTCCAGATTGCCAACAAATGTATATAAAATTGATCACCATATTAATTAACAGGAAAATACTCATTTTAACCACAGTGAGATACTATCTCACATCTACTAGGTTGACATAGGGCTTCTCTGCTGGCTCAGATGGTAAAGAATCTGCCTGCAAAGCAGGAGACCTGGGTTTGATTCCTGGGTTGGGAAAATTGACAACAGGAACTTTTATCCCTGGTTGGTGGACATATAAATTAGTACAACTATTTTGGAAAAACATTGTGCATTATTTAGTAACTTGAAGATGTATATGCCTTATAATTCAGCAATTCCAGTTTGAAGTAAATATGCCTAAGAAACTCTTCTACATATATATTTTCCACTATATTTTCTACTAGAAAATATGTACAATAACATAACATCATTGTAATAACTCCAAACTAGAAACAACTTAAACATCCCTCCACAGAGAACTGTACACTTTTAAGTTTATTAGTATAGGGAAATATTATAAACAGTGAGAATGAATGAACTATAGGTACCAGCATCAACATGGAAAATATCTTACAAATATAATGTTGAATGAATCAAAGCAGGCACAAAATTTTAAAAGACTACAAAATTATATTTGTGTAAAGTTTGAATACAAGTGAAAGTAAATGATAGTATGATGCATATAGAAGCAGTTATGTTGATAATTTCAAAACTCAGGATAGTTCCTGTCTCAAGTGATGGCATGTGAGGTGTCAGGATGTGATCTGTTTTCTATTTCAGCGACATATGGTGGTTAAAGGAATATTCACTTTATAAGTGTTCTGTAAATCAGAAAACCTTAATGTACTTTTCCATATGTATGCTATATAGAAAAATATATAAACTCATCAGTATTTTGAGGGAAAAGAATTGCTTTTAGATTATGCTAACAAGCTTTAAGATGTTCTATTTTAAACAACAGTTTGTATTTATTATGCTTTTTTTCAAATATGGAAAATTTTACACTAGACCAAGACATTTTAAAAATTAGCATTTTTCATTAGGAAAGCTACCCATGAGGTCCAGTCTTCTTTAAATTACACAGTTCCAGGATGTCAATACTTTATTAAGCTCCAGTCTTTAAGAAGGATATGTAGATATAACATATGCTGACTATAAAAGTGTTACCAAAATTGTGAGGAGACTAGAAACTATGGCATATGAAGAACAAAAGAAATAGGGGCTTGGGGAGAAAATTTGTGCTTCTTAACCATGGCTACTCTCCCCTCTGGGCACTAACTTGGGACACAGGTATTCTGTTTCTGTTCTTTTGGTGGCTAAAGATAAAACTTTAACATGCATATTTAACTTGGCCACGTCTAAAATTGATTGATATCTTTCCTCTTCCTTTTGATCAATACAAGGAATTTAGAACACTGTACTTGAAAACAGTTCCTAGCATCTTCTAATTATTCTAACTATAATCATTAGAAGTTTAGTACTTCTAGTACCCCTCCACAGTAGTCACCACTGTTTCTTTTATGTTGCCCAGTCTTCTTTAGGTTTATCTACATGTTCGTAGTTTCTATACGCAGCATTTATTCTCGCTTCTCATACCTTCTTCCTCTCAATTCCTTCTCCAAAGTGTGCCCTTTGAATTTCCCTTAGTGAAAATATCTTCAAGGTAAATTACTTCCAACCGGCTTTCCTCTGCTTGTTTTGTTGAACTCATTCTTCCCTTTTTTTCAGTCATTAAACCAGTATTTGTCTTCTGAGCGTGAAGCTGTGTGTATAATGATGAACAATACTTTAAAGAAAGGCAACCTTAAGAAATGGTTCTTAATCTTTGATAATTATCAGGCATCCTTGATCTGAGTTTTATATTCTACAATGTTGTTCCCTGGGACTCAGCAAAAGAACATTTATAGTAGTTAAATGGTTCAGTTACTGCTAAATGAAACTGTTAGACTCTTCATCTTTCAGTCACTGATATCCAATTTGATGACAAAAATTTTCCTCCACTCAGAATATTCAAAGAATGGAGTATATACATTCCAAAATGCTGGCCTGTGTTAAAAAATATTTTATGTTCATATCCAATATTACACTTAGAAAATATTTTAAATACAATAAATTGTAAGATCCAGACTACTTTATATCTATACTTTGGATTCTTATATATTCAAGAGTAAAACATCAACTACATGAGTACTTTTGCAATTTTTATTATTTTATATGGTGTAGTATTGTGGCATTTTAAAATCTAAAACAATTTTGTGAAAAAGTCACTATATTTTACATGAATTTTGATTGTATATATATATATTTTTTTTTTTTTACAGTGGGACTCAACTTGGAGGTATAATTACAGTTGTATGCTACTTTTTCAACCATGGAGAGGTTTGTTTTCTAGAAAATAATCTTTAGAAATAAAAGGGTCAGTATATTAAAGAAGTATTTAATTGTATCTTACTTAGAGCTTTGCAATATTTTAAAGGACCTTGTGTTGTAAGTTGTTTTTTTAATCATGTTGATCCACATTTTTACATAGTCATTAGAATTTATGATATAAAATATATTGCCTGGTTTTTAGCATGTATATGTGTTACATATATTTTGTAGAAAAAGGAAATATTATACTTGTTGAGTTCAGGTAACATATACATTATCTCATATACTTCCATCAGACTTTTTAGAGAAGTGGTCGATATCTTCATAGTAGAAGATATGAAATTGAAATTTGGAGCAGTTAAATTACAAAGTCAAGATTCCAGATTGACTCCATGATGAAGCTGGGTTTCCTTTTATCCTTCTCTCTGGCTCTAAAACCTCTCTTCTGTTACATCATGATCCTTTTAATAACACAAGCTGAATTCAAAACAGAAATTAACTTAGTAACTCAGTCCACCAAAACAGGAGTCACCTAAAGAGAGCTCATGAAAACTTATTTAGAATATGATAGATTCATTCAACAACACGAGTACAAAATGTATGCCAGGTTCTGTGTTAGATGCTGAGGTTTTGGCGGTGAAAAGTGGAAGAATCTTGACTGCTAGTTTTTGGAATCATAATATGTAAAAACTTATGGCAGAGATTATATAGGGTAGAAGTCTCTATTCATTACATTGGGAAAAGCAGATACACGGTTATCTTTTTTTAAATCAATTAGACAAATGTGTGCTAAGTTGCTTCAGTCGTGTCCAACTCTTTGTGACCCTATGGACTGTAGTCAGCCAGGCTCTTCTGTCCATGGGATTCTCCAGGCAAGAATACTGGAGTAGGTTGCCATGCCTTCCTCCAGGGGATCTTCCTGACTCAAGGATCGAACCTCTCCTGCATTGACAGGCAGGTTGTTTCCCACTAGTGCCGCGTGGGAAGGGAATCATAAAATTATATATCTGCTCTGCTGCTAATTCGTTTCAGTTGTGTCTGACTCTGTGTGACCCCATAGATGGCAGCCCACCAGGCTCCCCCGTCCCTGAGATTCTCCCGGCAAGAACAATGGAGTGGGTTGCCATTTCCTCTTCAGTGCATGAAAGTGAAAAGTGAAAGTGAAGTCGCTCAGTCATGTCCGACTCTTAGCAACCCCATGGACTGCGGCCCACCAGGCTCCTCCGTCCATGGGATTTTCCAGGCAAGGGTACTGGAGTGGGGTGCCATTGCCTTCTCCAAAATTATACATAAATATCTTAAATATATTAACTTAAATATATTGTCAGTCAACAATGTGTTATACAAAAAGATGTGTCTTGTCTTTATGCAAAGATAAGGCTTTTCTTTTGAGTACGCATTATGTTTTAATCTTCTTCTACATATTTTGTGTAATTCATCTTCCAAGGTTTACAGTTTGGTTTCCTGTAGGAAGAGCAATGAATTTTAAGACTCTTGCCAGGTTATAAGAGTTTAGATTCTTCTCTAGAATTTCAGAATTCTTGATATAAAATTTTGTAATATTCCCATCCATTTATCTGGGTTTACCTGGTGGCTCAGATGGTAATGAATCTGCCTGCTGTGCAGGAAACCCCAGTTCAACCCCTGGGTTGGGAAGATTTTCTGGAGAAGAGAATGGCTACCCACTCCAGTATTCTTGCCTGCAGAGTTCCATGGACAGAGGAGCCTGACTGGCTACAGTCCATGAGATCACAGTCCCATTTGTCTTGAAAATAGTTTTAAAGACTATGAAATTTATTGATAATTAATACTTACATTATAAACATCATATCAGTGATTCCCAAATACTCCTTGTTTTTAGAAGTTTGCAGTTAACTCTTCCAAAGGTATATTTCACCAAATTCAAAGACAGTCTTAATTATTTATAGTGTNCTCCAGGGGATCTTCCTGACTCAAGGATCGAACCTCTCCTGCATTGACAGGCAGGTTGTTTCCCACTAGTGCCGCGTGGGAAGGGAATCATAAAATTATATATCTGCTCTGCTGCTAATTCGTTTCAGTTGTGTCTGACTCTGTGTGACCCCATAGATGGCAGCCCACCAGGCTCCCCCGTCCCTGAGATTCTCCCGGCAAGAACAATGGAGTGGGTTGCCATTTCCTCTTCAGTGCATGAAAGTGAAAAGTGAAAGTGAAGTCGCTCAGTCATGTCCGACTCTTAGCAACCCCATGGACTGCGGCCCACCAGGCTCCTCCGTCCATGGGATTTTCCAGGCAAGGGTACTGGAGTGGGGTGCCATTGCCTTCTCCAAAATTATACATAAATATCTTAAATATATTAACTTAAATATATTGTCAGTCAACAATGTGTTATACAAAAAGATGTGTCTTGTCTTTATGCAAAGATAAGGCTTTTCTTTTGAGTACGCATTATGTTTTAATCTTCTTCTACATATTTTGTGTAATTCATCTTCCAAGGTTTACAGTTTGGTTTCCTGTAGGAAGAGCAATGAATTTTAAGACTCTTGCCAGGTTATAAGAGTTTAGATTCTTCTCTAGAATTTCAGAATTCTTGATATAAAATTTTGTAATATTCCCATCCATTTATCTGGGTTTACCTGGTGGCTCAGATGGTAATGAATCTGCCTGCTGTGCAGGAAACCCCAGTTCAACCCCTGGGTTGGGAAGATTTTCTGGAGAAGAGAATGGCTACCCACTCCAGTATTCTTGCCTGCAGAGTTCCATGGACAGAGGAGCCTGACTGGCTACAGTCCATGAGATCACAGTCCCATTTGTCTTGAAAATAGTTTTAAAGACTATGAAATTTATTGATAATTAATACTTACATTATAAACATCATATCAGTGATTCCCAAATACTCCTTGTTTTTAGAAGTTTGCAGTCATCTCTTCCAAAGGTATATTTCACCAAATTCAAAGACAGTCTTAATTATTTATAGTGTATGGCAACCCACTCCAGTACTCTTGCCTGGAAAATCCCATGGGCAGAGGAGCCTGGTGGGCTGCAGTCCATGAGGTCGCTGAGTCGGACATGACTGAGTGAATTCCCTTTCACTTTTACCTTTCATGCATTGGAGAAGGAAATGGCAACCCACTCCAGTGTTCTTGCCTGGAGAATCCCAGGGACGGGGGGGAGCCTCGTGGGCTGCTGTCTATGGGGTTGCACAGAGTTGGACACGACTGAAGTGACTTAGTGGCAGTAGTAGTTCTCATTATATTTGTCATGTACAAACTCTTGGTGTTTGTCAGTGCCCTAGGTGACATTTGTTTATTTTTTTCTGAGCATGCATAAATCCCAAAGCCCTGGGGTGCCATAGTTATCACTGCAGAGCTAGAATGTGGATCTGGTTTGTTCTTCCCAGAATCCTCACTGCTCCTAACCCTATCATCTTCTTTGTCCTTTGGGAGTCCTTACATTTGACCTGATCTATCTTTCACTTGTTTCTGGACTTGGTAGTTAATGGCTCTCTACCTAATGACTATGTCTTGTAAGAGTACTCCAAAAACTGAGAAGCTATACAGGTATTCAGAAATAAATAAGCCTAATACAAAAATTACTAAGACCAGCCAAGGCCAACCTACCCATGATTATTAAGTTAATGATGTTTATTGCAGTGGAACATAGAGTAAAGTAAGCATTTTGTTGATTTCAGGCTACTCGGGTGATGTGGACACCACCTCTCCGGGAAAGTTTTTCATATCCATTTCTTGTACTTCAGATGTACATCTTAACTGTGATTCTCAGGTAATTTTAATTTGTGAAACAAATCTAGATAAATTATGAATTTCTCAGAATTACTTCAACCTATTGTTATAGTTACTAAATTTAGGTTCAGTTTTTAAATTTTATTCAAAATTAAATTATGTCCAGTTAAAAAAAAATCTAAAATCACTATGTAAAAAAATTGCTTTCCACTTAAAATAGTTTAGGCTACAGATTTTAGATAAATACATTATGTTTTAATAAACCAATATGTATGTGATCATATATATTTGGTAAAGTTTCAAGTATCACAGTAATCCATTCAGCATCACAGTAATCCAAGTCTACATCCCAACCACTGATGCTGAAGAGGGTGAAGTTGACCAGTTCTATGAAGACCTACAAGGCTTTCTAGAACTAACAACATTAAAGATGTCCTTTTCATCACGGGATTGGAATGCGAAAGTAAGAAGTCAAGAGATACCTAGGATAACAGGCAGGTTTGGCCTTGTAGCACAAAATGAAGCAGCAAGGCAAAGTCTTAACTGAATTCTGCCAAGAGAATGCATCGGTGATAGCAAACACCCTTTCCCAACAACACAAGAGATGACTCTACACATGGACATCACTACATGGTCAATACCAAAATCAGATTGATTGTATTCTTTGCAGCTGAAGATCGAGAAGTTCTATACAGTCGGCAAAAACAAGACCTGGAGCTGACTGTGGCTCAGATCATCAGCTGGTTGTAGGAAAATTCAGGCTTTAAAGAAAGTTGGCAAAACTACTAGGCTATTCAAAGAAAGTTGGCAAAACTACTAGGCTATTCATTTATGACCTAAATCCAATCCCTTATGATTATACAGTGGAGATGATGAATAGATTCAAGGGATTAGATCTACTGAACAGAGTGCCTGAAGGACTATGGACAGAGGTTCATACAGGAGACAGTGACTAAAACCATCCCAAAGAAAAAGAAATGCAAGAAGGCAAAGTGGCAGTCTGAGGAGGCTTTACAAAATAGCTGAAGGAAGAAGAGAAGCAGAAAGCAAGGGAGATAGGGAAAGATATACCCAACTGAATGCAGAGTTCCAGAGAATAGCAGGGAGAGACAAAAAACTTCTTCAATGAACAATGCAAAGAAATAGAAGAAAACAATAGAATGGAAAGACTGGAGATCTTGTCAACAGAGTTGAAGATATCAAAGGAACATTTCATCCAAGGCTGGGCATGATAAAGGACAGAAATGGTAAAGACCTAATGGAGTCAGAAGAGATTAAGAAGGGATGGTGGCGGGAACTGTACAAAAAAGGTCTTAATGACCCAGATACCCATGATGGTGTGGTCATTCACCTAGAGCCAGACATCCTGGAGTGTGAAGTCAAGTGGGCTTTAGGAAGCATTGCTACCGGTAAGGGGCTTCCCTGATAGCTCAGTTGGTAAAGAATCCACCTGCAATGCAGGAGACTCCATTTCTATTCCTGGGTCAGGAAGATCCCCTGGAGAAGGGAAAGGTTACCCACTCTAGTATTCTGGCCTAGAGAATTCCATGGGGTCACAGAGAGTTGGACATGACTGAGTAGTCGGACACTACCAATAAAGCTAGTGGAGGTGATGGAATTCCAGCTGAACTATTTCAAATCCTAAAAGATAAGGCTGTTGAACTACTGCACTCAATATGTCAGCAAATTTGGAAAACCCAGGAGTGGCCACCAGACTGGAAAAGGTAAGTCTTCATTCCAATTCCAAAGAAGGTCTGTGCTGAAAAATGTTCGAACTACTGGACAACTGTGCTCACTTTCCATGTTAGTAAGCTTATGCTCAAAATCCTTCAAGGTAGGCTTCAGCAGTACATGAATTGAGAACTTCCAGATGTACAACCTGGGTTTAGAAAAGGCAAAGGAACCAGAGATCGAATTACCAACATTCATTGGATCATGGAGAAAGCAAGGGAATTCCAGAAAAACATGTACTTCTGTTTCATTGACTACACTAAAACTTTTGATTGTATAGCTCTAAACAAACTGTGGAAAATTCTTAAACATGGCAATACCAGACCATCTTGTCTCTTGAGAAACCTACAACAGTTAGAACCTTGCATAGAAAAACTGACTGGTTCAAAATTAGTAAAGGAGTATGACAAGGCTACATATTGTTACCCTGCTTATTTAACTTATGTGCAGAGTACATCATGCAAAATGCTGGGCTGGATGAGTTACAAGCTGGAATCAAGATTGCCAGGAGAAATACTCACAGACTCATATAAGCAGATGATACCACTCTAATGGCAGAAAGTGAAGACAAACTAAAGAGCCTCTGGATGAGGGTGAAAGAGGAGAGTGAAAAAACTGGCTTAACACTCAGCATTTAAAAAAACCCCAAAGGTCATGGCATCGGGTCCCATCACTTCATGACAAATAGAAGGGGGAAAAGTAGAAGCAATGGCAAATTTTCCTTTTCTTGGGCTCTAAAATCACTGCAGATGATGACTGCAGCCTTGAAATTAGAAGAAGCTTGCTTCTTGGAAGGAAAGTTATGACAAATCTAGACAGTGTATTAAAAAGCAAAGACATCACTGTGCTGACAAAGGTCCATATAGTCAAAGCTATGTTTTTTCAGTAGTCATGTACAGATATGAGAGGTGGACCATAAGGAAGGCAGAGTGCCAAAGATATGATGCTTTTGGACTGTGGTATTGAAGAAGACTCCCGAGAGTCCCTTGGATAGTAAGGAGATCAAACCAGTCAATCCTACAGGAAATCAATCCTGAATACTCATTGGAGGGACTGATGCTGAAGTTGAAACTCCAGTACTTTGGCCACGTGGTGAAAAGAGCAGACTCATTGGAAAAGACCCTGATGCTGGGAAAGATTGAAGGCAAAAGAAGAAGAGGGTGACAGAGGATGAAATGGATGGCAGCACCAGTTCATTCAGTGGACGTGAACTTGGGCAAACTCCAGGAGACAGTGAGAGTCAGGGAGGCCTGGCGTGCTGCAATCATGCAGCAAAGTCAAACATGACATAGCCACTGAACAACAAGAAAGATTCAAAGGGTTTTGAGAAGCTAACACCTTTTCCCGTCAGTCCTCTTGTACTCTGACTCATTGTTTTCCAATCTGTGGTTTGATGAAGCATGAAATAAGTCTTTGATGCACAAATGAATTTGAGAAATGCTGAGTTACATAAGGAATATCTATGTTCATATGTCTATTAATATTTCTGAACTAAAGATATTTCTAGAAGTTTAACTGAGGTTTCATCTCAACTTTTTTTCCTGGACATATATTTTGATTGGGATTAACTTTATAAGCATGTCAGAAAATTTGAAAGTCTGAGCAACAACATCAGAAGCATAAATAGTAGAATGCTATAAATAACTTTATCACATAGATACGTTTCATAGAATGTTATTGAGATCTATCATTGAATCAAATAGTGATCACTGTCCCCTCCAAACTCCCAGAGAAATGGGATAGTGATCATTATTAGTGATTACTTATTAGTACCCTTCAGATTTTGCCTATATTAAGATCATTTGTGTACATTTCTTTCTTTCTGAAAACCATAAATTTGTTAATACAGCACACACACACAAATGTCTGAATATACACTTAATATAGTAAAATGCCACTGAAAACAGAGACCATGCTACATTTATCTCTTTAACCATGGAGCACTTAGCACACTGTTTTGTAGTCGTTTAAAGCCCCTTATGTGTTCACTTAAAGAAGATATATAAAGGGAAACTGGGTTAGTAACAACCTCTAAAAAGGTGCAGACTACCTTACCTACATGAAAGACTTTTTTAAGATTGAATTTGGATTTGCAAATCTAATTTTTATCCATTTATTTTCTATTTGTTTAAATTTTTTGAAGTGATATTAGTCTGGCCAGGCAGAGATTTCATGGAAGGAAATAAGTGAATTAGAACACGCAGAATTGTATGCTTGAATGCATGTGTTATATATACTCCATACTTTCAGTTCAGTTCAGTTTAGTCACTGAGTTGTGTCCGACTCTTCGTGACCCCATGGACTACAGCTCGCCAAGCCTCCCTGTCCATCACCAGCTCCCAGAGCTTACTCAGACTCATGTCCATTGAGTCGGTGATGCCATCCAACCATCTCATCCTGTGTTGTCCCCTTCTCCTCTCGCTCTTAATCTTTCCCAGCATCAGGGTCTTTTCAAATGAGTGAGCTCTTTGGATCAGGTGGCCAAATATTGGAGTTTCAGCTTCAGCATCATTGCTTCCAATGAATATTCAGGACTGATTTCCTTTAGGATGGACTTTAGCCAAAAATAATTTTTATTTTATAACCATAACTGAGTACTTAATATATTTTGTGATATATTACTAAACAGTATGATCATTAAAATTTTTACTTTTGTAAATTTATGTACCATATTATAACAGTGTATCACCTTTAGAAAAATAACAGTTTTATAGTTTACACAAAATGTTTGCATTTCTTTTTTTCATATTCTAATGTCTTATATGGTAAAAGGTATTGATTGCTGATATATCTCATAATTGAAAAATGGACAGTTTAAATTTCAGTATGCATTAGTTTAACTGTATTCCAGAGTCATTCCTTTGAAGTCATTGTTGAAAATGACCTTTAAATTTCTCTCTTAGTCGTTAGCTTATAATTTCACCGGCACTTAACATTTTTCAAAACTTAAAAGTGGTGGCCTATGAAAGCTACTGCTGCTCATATAATATAACTATCTGGAGGTATGCAAAGTCAGTTCACATTCTATTTTATGACCTTCTTGCTGGAATATTAAATGTCTAATGTCATGCATCGTTAAAGGAAAATAAAGTTTTAGTTGAATATAGTTGTTTTACAGTATTGTATTAGTTTTAGGTATACAGAAGTGTGATTCATTATTTTTATAGATTATACTCCATTAAAAGTTAATTTAAAAATAATGACTCTAATTATTGTGCTATATGTTTAAAATACTTACTGATAAACTAGACACAATATCTTATTTAAAGCTCTAATTTTGATTGTTTTATTATAAGCATTTTTATAATTCAAATATTTTGTTCTTTTTAATGTGCTTTTAAAAGTTAACTGTATTTTTTTATCTTACATCAAAGGTAAGGGGGTCATTAGATTTTAACATTTTGCAACCAGTCTTTCAGTTCAATGACAGACTACTTTTATATATAGTAAAACTTATTGGTGTCAATTCTCTTCATTAAGGACCACGAACAATAGTAGAAGGCGCTTTATTGCACTCTGCCTTTCCAATGTTGCTTTTATGCTTCCCTGGCAATTTGCTCAGTTTATACTTTTTACACAGGTAAGATGATTTTAAACTTATTTAAATTGAATGCAAGATATACTTGGTTCCATCGAAAAAATTTTTTTGTTGAAGTACAGTTGATTTACAGTACTGTGCTAATTTCTGCTATACAGCAGAGTGACTCAGTTATACATATATATGCATTTTTAAAAAATGTTCTTTTTCATTTTGGAGAAATTTTAAATATGATTATATTTGTGTCCTAATAGATTTTCAAAATATTGAATGATTATAAAGTTGACATACATGTTTGAATTTTTAAAAATGATGTAATCTTACCTTCTGTTAATGTTTTGGTTAGGCAGATACTAAAGGTCAACCTGTAAAACAGGATTTTTGCTCTCATTTTAATCCATAATTTTTCCTATTGGTATTTGAGGTGATCTCTGTAATTCTACCTGTAGATTCTCCTTTTGCCTGAGTAATCATTTTAGGTGCCAACCTGCATAACATGATAAGGGCCACTTAAATTCTTCATGCTGGGGGATTTCTGCTTGTAATCTAGCTAAATGTTGGCTGTTTTGTTTGAAGAACAGAATCTTACTGGACACCATTTCTCAGAGCTTTAATCTTGATATTATGGAGTAAACTGAGACCATATCCTATTAACCCCAAACAACTAAGTAATTAATGGCAAGAAACTGAGCTGGGGAAGCAGAAAGTGAAAGTGTTCGTTACTCAGTTCAGTTCAGTTGCTCAGTCATGTCCACCTCTTTGGGACCCCATGGACCGCAGCACACTAGGCCTCTCTGTCCATCACCAACTCCCAGAGTTTACCCACTCATGTCCATTGAGTCGGTGATGCCATCCAACCATCTCATCCTCTGTTGTCCCCTTCTCCTCCTGCCTTCAATCTCCTGCATGAGGGTCTTTTCAAATGAGTCAGCTCTTCGCATCAGGTGGTCAGTTGCCAACTATTTCTGGCCCCATGGACTATAGCCCACCAGGGTCCTCTGTCTATGGAATTCTCTAGCCAAGCATACTAGAGTGGGTTGCTCTTTCCTACTCTGGGGTATCTTCCTGACCCAGGGATCAAACCTGGTTCTTCCACACTGTGGTCAGATTCTTTACCATCTGAGCCACCAGGGAAGCAGAATAAAAGATCAATTTTGATGAAATTTCCTACTATGAATTTTTGTTAGAACTCCTTTCCACTTAACTAACAAACACTGATAATGTGTAATGATATTCTTTATTGACAGTGAGAAATTCTGCCGAGAATCTTTTGTATGTGGAATTGTCTATAAAAAATGAAATTATAATCTCAATTTAGTTTATGCCACATATCTAAAGCATATTTAGAATATTCACTCTGCCCTACTTCCTTATATTTGATCTGTAACTATTAATAACACGGAATTTCTGTGTTTTTCATTATTTGCATATGCCAACATAGTAGAATAGATTTCCAGTGTACATCATTTCCTTACAAGCACATGTATTAATTTAGTGGTTCTGATGAAACTGTTTAGTTCCTTGGGTAATTTTGATATTGCCTTAGTGATTTTTTATCCATTCAAAAGATATACTAGACTTTTATTTTTTTAATTTTTATTGAGCTATTATTAACATTTTGTAAAGTTAAAGTGTACAGTGTGTTGATTTGATAAATTATTACAATATGATTATCACCTGATAAGTATCATAATGTTAACACCTCTATCAAGTCACATAGTTATTATTTCATTTTCGTGGTGAGAACATTTAAGATCTAGTCTCTCAGCAACTGTGACTTATATAGTGTAGTACTGACTGTAATAACCATGCAGTACATTAGATCTCCAGGACTTACTCATCTTCTCAGTTCAGTCTCGCTCAGTTGTGTCCGACTCATTCCGATTCATCTTCTAGTTGCAAATTTATATGCTTTGTCCAACGTCTCCCTCTTTCCCTTACCCCCAAGCCCCCAATCAACATTATACTCTCTGTTTTGACAAGTTTGGCTTTTTTAGATTCCACATAAGGTGATATGAAGTGTTGAGTTGGCCAGAAAGTTCATTTGTTTTTTTTTCCTGTGAAAAGTTACCAGAAACCAAACAAACTTTTTGGCCAACCTAGTCTTTATCTGAATTCTCTCACTTAGTATAATGCCCTCAAGGTCCATCTGTGTTGTCACAAATGGCAGGATTTCCTTCTTTCTCATGGTTGAGTATTACTCCATAGAGTGTGTGTGTGTGTGTGTGTGTGTGTGTGTACGCTTCTTCTTTATCCATTCATCTGTTGATGGACACTTAGGCTGTTTTCATATCTTGGCTATTGTGAATATAGATGTGCAAGGATGTCTTCAATATTCTGTTTTCATTTCCTTTGGAATATGTACCCAGAAGTGGGACTGATGGATCATATGGTAGTTGTATTTTAAATTTTTTGAGGAAGCTCCATACTGTTTTCCATAGTGGCTCCACCAGTTTACATTTCTACTAACAGTGCATGCAATACAACCAGTTAATCCTAAAGGAAATCAGTCCTGAATATTCAGTGGAAGGACTGGTGCTGAAGCTGAAACTCCCATAGTTTGGCCACCTGATGCGAAGAACCAACTCATTGGAAAAGACCTTGATCCTGGGAAAGATTGAAGGCAGGAGGAGACGGGGACAACAAAGGATAAGATGGTTGGATAGCATCACTTACGTGATGCTAATGAGTTTGAGTAGGCTCTGGGAGTTGGTGATGGACAGAGAGTCCTGGCTTGCAAAGAGTCAGAGACGACTGAGTGACTGAACTGAACTCAACAGTGCATGCACAAGTGTTCCCTTCCCTCCACATTCTCACCAACATTTGTTTTCTTTTGTCTTCTTGATTATCGCCATTCTAATACGTGTGAGTGGATATCTCATTGTGGATTTGATTTCATTTCCTGATAGTGATGTTGAGTGTCTTTTCATGTACCTGTTGGTCATTTGGATGTCTTCTTTCAAAAACTGTTCATTTTTCTTCTACCAATTTTTAATCCTTTTTTGTTATTGGGTTATAAAGTTATTTATGCATTTGGGATATTAATCTTTCACCTAGTATATGCTCTGCAGATATTTTCTCCCATTGCATAGGTTGCCTTTTCTTTTCTTTTCTTTTCTTTTTTTTTTTTTTTTTGGTGTTCATGAGGTTTTTTAGTTTGATGTAGTTTCACTTGTTGATTTTTGCTTTTGTTGCTTGTGCTTTTGGTGTTACAATCCAAGAGATCATTGAAAAGACCAAGGTCAGGGAGCTTATTCCCCAGGTTTTCTTCTAAAAGTTTTGTGGCATCTGGTTTTATATTTAAGTCTTTAAAACCCATTTAAATTATTTTTTGTGAATGATGTGGATAGAAGTCCAATTTTATGTGAATATCCAATTTTCTTGCCACCATTTATTTAAGACATTATCTTTCCCCCAAGTATTCTTGGTTTCTTTGTCAAATATTAGTTGACTGTATATGCATGGGTTTATTTCTGGCCACTCAGTCTGTTCCACTGGTACATATATTATTTATTCCTGAACTGTACTGTTTTGATTTCTATAGTTGATAGTGTAATGGCAACTTCTCTTTTTCTCTTGCTGCTTTTGGGGTTCTCTCTGTCTCTGATTTTTGACAGTTTCATCATGGTGTGCTGTAGAGAAGGTCTTTTGGAGTCATAGTGATTTGTTAGCTTTGTGAACTTGAATGTCCAGATTTCTTTGTAGGTTTGGAAGTTCTCAACTGTTATTTCTTTAAATAAACTTCCTGCCTCTTCTCTTTCTTTTCTCATAAAACTCCAGTGATTCTGATGTTTGATAATTTGATGTTTTCATATAGATCACGTAGGCTTTCTTCACGGTTTTTTCATTGTTTTTTTCTTTGTTCTCTGATAGAGTATTTCAAGAGTTCCAATCTAACTCATTGTTTTGTCTGTTGTTTGGTCTCTTCTGATGTTGATACTCTGTTACATTTTTCATTTCATTGATTGAATTCTTCAGTTCCAGAATTTGTTTGGTTCTTTTTAAAATAATTATCTCTTTGTTTATCTTCTCGTGTTTTTCACATACTGTTTTCCAAATTTCATTGAATTGTGTTTCTGTGTTTTCTTGTCGCTCATTGAGTTTCCACAGAAATAATTTTGAATTCTTTATAAGTTAAAGCGTAGAGTTCTGGGTAGTTGATCAATAGAATAAACCTATAACAATTTATGCATTCTGTGACTCTGAGGTTCTATGGCCTTGCTTGATCTTGCTCCATGAGGCACTTGATAATGTGTTGAAAAGAGGTTTGCTGAGACATTTGTGTCCTTGCCTTTTTCCCCGCACCACCAGCAAGTAAGTTTCTTTAGGGTGAAGGTAGCATTGGCCCTCTGGTATCCATTGAATAGATTTGAAATTTTTTTTCTTTAATTTTTTTTTTTTTACTTTATTTTACTTTACAATACTGTATTGGTTTTGCCATACATTGACATGAATCCGCCACAGGTGTACATGAGTTCCCAGTCCTGAACCCCCCTCTCACCTCCCTCCCCATTATTATCTCTCTGGATCATTGCTATNTTTTTCTTTAATTTTTTTTTTTTTACTTTATTTTACTTTACAATACTGTATTGGTTTTGCCATACATTGACATGAATCCGCCACAGGTGTACATGAGTTCCCAGTCCTGAACCCCCCTCTCACCTCCCTCCCCATTATTATCTCTCTGGATCATTGCTATGCACCAGCCCCAAGCATCCTGTATCCTACATCGATCATAGACTGGTGATTCGTTTCTTACATGATAGTATACATGTTTCATTGCCATTCTTCCAAATCATCCCACCCTTTCTCTCCCTCTCCTGCAGAATGCAAAAGTCTATACATCTGTGTCTCTTTTGCTGTCTCGCATACATGGTTATCATTACCATCTTTCTAAATTCCATANAGGTGTGTGGATTTATCTCTGGGCTTTCTATTTTGTTCCATTGATCTATATTTCTGTCTTTGTGCCAGTACCATACTGTCTTGATGACTGTGGCTTTGTAGTAGAGCCTGAAGTCAGGCAGGTTGATTCCTCCAGTTCCATTCTTCTTTCTCAAATTGCTTTGGCTATTCGAGATTTTTTGTATTTCCATACAAATTGTGAAATTATATGTTCTAGTTCTGTGAAAAATACCGCTCGTAGCTTGATGGGGATTGCATTGAATCTGTATACACTAATAATGAGAAAGTAGAAAAAGAAATTAAGGAACAATTGNGTTGATTCCTCCAGTTCCATTCTTCTTTCTCAAATTGCTTTGGCTATTCGAGATTTTTTGTATTTCCATACAAATTGTGAAATTATATGTTCTAGTTCTGTGAAAAATACCACTCGTAGCTTGATGGGGATTGCATTGAATCTGTATACACTAATAATGAGAAAGTAGAAAAAGAAATTAAGGAACAATTGTATTCACCATTGCAACGAAAAGAATAAAATACTTAGGAATATATCTACCTAAAGAAACTAAAGACCTATATATAGAAAACTATAAAACACTGATGAATAGATTTGAATTTATAGCCTCATTTCCAGAAAACTGTATTTTAACCTCCAAGCAATTAAGTTGTAAGCAAAACTCAGGGAAACTATATTCAGGTAAATTGGTTGTTACTTGGAAGTCATCAACCATCTCCAACTGGTACTTCTTGAAATAAAAATCTCTTTGGAATTCTTAAATGAATTATCCGTCATTGTTTTACTTCTACCTCAAATCCATAATCTGGTGACTGCTGACTGTTAAGTTGCATGGGACTTTTCAAAGGCCCAAACAAAAGAATTCCTGGGTCCAGTCATAATTGTTATTGTGAATGCAGTCATCTAAAATACAAGAAATGTTAATACTGTAATTCACAGTTGAGCTCTGCAATTTTTAATGAAATAAAAGACAGCCAGAATAAAATGTCATATAGTTAGAATCATATATCATGTCACTTTTTTAGACTGTCTTCTTTCAGTTAGCCATATGTATTTTAGGTTCCTCCATGTCTTTTCATGAAATGATAGCTTCTTTCTTTTCACTGATGAATAATATTCCATTGTCTGAATATACCACGGTTTGTTTATCCATTCATCTCTTGAAAAGATCATGACTAGTCACCAAATAACATGATTTGGGATTCTGTAAAAATTCATGTGAAGGTTTTGAGTGGGCAAAAGATTTCAGCTCAGTTGGGTAAGTGCCCAGGATTGTGATTGATGGACTGTGTTGTAAGACTGGTTTTGTAAGGAATTGCCAGTTGTGTCAAGTTTTTGAATTTCAGCCACTCTAATAGGTGTGTAGCAGTATCTTGTTTTTCTGAATTACTGTTCCCTAATGTAGTATCGTCTTTCACATCTTTTTATGTGCTTATTTGCCCTCTGCATATCTTCTTTGATTAGGTATTTGCTCTGATATTTTTGGAGAAGGCAATGGCACCCTACTCCAGTACACTTGCATGGAAAATCCCATGGATGGAGGAGCCTGGTAGGCTGCAGTCCATGGGGTCGCTAAAAGTTGGATACAACTGAGCGACTTCACTTTCACTTTTTACTTTCATGCACTGGAGACGGAAATGGCAACCCACTCCAGTGTTCTTGCCTGGAAAACCCCGTGGACGGAGGAGCCCGTTAGGCTGCGGTCCATAGGGTCGCACAGAGTCGGGCACAACTGAGCTTCACTTTCACTTTCTGATATTTTACCCATTTTTAAATTGGTTTATTTGTTTTCTTATTTCTGAGTTTTGAGAGTTCTTAGTATTTACATGCTAGACCTCTATTAGATATGAGTTATGTAATGATTTTCCCACAACACCTGGCTTGTCTTTTAGTTTTTTTGTAGTGTCTTTTGTGGAGCTAGAATTTTTAATTTTAAGAAAGCTCAGTTTATCAGTTTTTTCCCATGAATCATGCTTATGCTTGTCTATCTAAAAACATCCTTAAACAAGATCACCTTGACTTTCTCCTACATTATCTTTTAGAAGTTTTTGAGTCTGTGTTCTACATTTAAATCTAAGATAAATTTGAGTCAGTTTTTTGAAAGCCATAATGTATAGATCTAGATTTTTTTTTTTATACATGCATGTCCAAGTCTTCCAGCACATTTTACTGAAAAGACTGTCATTTCTCCGTTGAATTACCTTTGCTCTGTTGTCAAAGCTCAGTTGCCTGTGATTGTGTGGATCTGTTTTGGAACCCTCTATTTTATTCCTTTGGTCAGTTTGTTTATTTTTTCTCCAGTACCATGATGTCTTGATTACAGAAACTTTATATTAAGTCTTAAAGTCAGTCAGTTTCATACTCTATTTAAGTATTTACTCTTTGGTTATAAGCAGTTTTTACTAAGACATGTCTAAGTGTGGTTAGGTTTTATTTGTTATAATTTAGTCTTTGCTGGGGATTAGTAATACTTTATGAATCAGGGCTTGATTTTTTTTTTTAATTTCCTGTAGATTTTGGGAACTTCTCAGGTACAGTGTCTTTTAAGTATAAATCTCTCAATCCTTTCTGAGATGTGAAGTATGATCTTTACACTGTACGTTTTATATCTCATGTTCTTCCATATGTTGTTCACCCTTTTGTTACTTTATACTTTCTTCTGATGTATCTTCCAGTTTATCACTTGTTTGCTTGTCTTTTACCTGCTTTTACACCCATCTTTGACTTATTATTGATTATTGTAATACTGGTTGTACATTTTTATTTTTCATGGCTTTCAGTACCCTCCTGGAATTTTCAATCTTCTGTATTATTTCTGTGCATATGTGAAACATAAAGTCTATGTCTGACGATACCAGACATGTTTTTGAGTGATTTGTGAGCTAAAAGTAGTTTTTACATTTTTACAGTGTTGTTTAAAAAACATAGAAGAATATACAGTTGAGTCTGTATGTGGCCTATAAATCATAATACATTTACTATCTGGCTTTTTCCATAAAAAGTTTGCTGACCCCTGAACTAGATTTAGATTCTTCTTAGATCTGTTTCTGTTGTCTTAGTGATAATGTCATATCTCCTCCTATATCTGATTAGTTTTGATATGGTATTAGACATTGTATATGAACAATTTGAGTTCAAGAGAGTTATTTTGAGACTAAGTTGATATTCCCGTCTTTCAGAGAAAAGTAAATTTTCTTCCAGCAGGCAAATACAGGGACTAACAATCTTTAATCATACTCCTGCAATCAGAGAATGAGATAATTCAAAGATGCGATTCAGTATTTTGGAGGATGCTTTGATATCTGGTTGCCTCTCATCTAGGGGTTTCCCAGGTAGCTTAGAGGTAAAGAATCCACCTGCCAATGCAGAGACACAGGAGACATGGTTTCAATCCCTGTGTCGGGAAGATCCCCTGGAGGAGGAAATGGCAACCCCCTCCAGTATCCTTGCCTGAAGAGTATCTGGACAGAGGAACATTGGGGGCTGCAGGCCATGGGGTTGCAAAGAGTCAGACATGACCGAGTGACTGAGCACTCACACTTTCAGTATAACTCTTCAAAGTCCAAACCAAATCTTGAGGACTTAGCAGGGCTCTCACTTTTGAGATTGCCTGACCGCTGAGTATGTAGAAGCCTCTCAACTGCCTCTCAGCTGGCAGGCATCTGCTACTGATGGAATTGGCAGATGCCTCTGGAAGAAAAAGGATCCAAAGTGTCATGTTCATCTGTGTAGATTTCTATCTTTGNACTTTTGAGATTGCCTGACCGCTGAGTATGTAGAAGCCTCTCAACTGCCTCTCAGCTGGCAGGCATCTGCTACTGATGGAATTGGCAGATGCCTCTGGAAGAAAAAGGATCCAAAGTGTCATGTTCATCTGTGTAGATTTCTATCTTTGCTCTGCTCTTAGCTTCCTAATTCTTTTATGCCTTATTAGTAGTCTGTGGCTTTCATACAGGTTGTTGTGGTTTAGTTGCTAGGTCATGTCTGACTCTTTTGCAACCCAATGGGCTGTAGCCTGCCAGGCTCCTCTGTCCATGGGATTTCCCAGGCAAGAATACTGGAGTGGGTTTCCATTTTCTTCTCCAGGGGATCTTCCCAAGCAGGAATTGAACCCATGTCTCCTGCTTGGTAAGCGGATTCTTCATCACTGAGTCACTGGGAAGCCTTTCATACAGGTAGTTTTAGTATTTTTTCGAGCTGTTCCAGTCATTAGCGAGGAGGTTGGTTCACATTATTCTGACTTGAATTATTAGAAGTATGACTGTCCTCTTAACAATTACTTTGCTAATGAATAGGGAAATGCTTTTCTACATTTTTTTCACTTCTGCTTTTTTATGTTTTTATTTCAGATAGCCTCATTATTTCCTATGTATATTGTGGGGTACATTGAGCCAAACAAGTTTCAAAAAATAATTCATGCGAACATGGTAAAGTTTTAAATACTTATAAGTCATATATTAAAATAAGCTTTCAGAGTTTATAAAATAGAACTGACTGTTTTATTTACCTCTCTCTCAGGTGGTATTTAATACATATGATGTTGATAATATTAGAAGGATAACTGAATGACATATTAGAGCAACTGTAGTTTCAACTAGACTGCAGATGTTTTGTACTCAATGAAACTTTAAAATTTTTTGTTTTATTATTATTGTTACTACTTTTGAAACTGCCTTTTCTCTCTGAGACTTGAGATTTTTTTAATACTTTGCATGACTGTAAATGTTTTTCCATTATTGTTTTTATATTAGTTTCCAAACACATCTTTAAGAAAATAAAAAATGAAAATCTTTAATAAGAATGTAAAATAAAACTTCCTTATTGAGAGAAGTCCTCAAGTAGTTTAACAAAACTCAGATTAGAAAACTAATACTTATAACTAAGTCTTTCTTTTTATATCACTCCATTATTAAATCAGTAGTTTTTTCTTTGTGCCAGGTTACAAATGAGAAAATAAATTCTGTTATATAGTATTTATGGTGTTGAAGACACTTAGAGCCTGTCAGTGTGTTGAAATTCTGTTATAACTTGGTCAGGATCTATTTATTAATATTCTATGCAAATAAAGTTTATATTAGAAATGACTGTATCCTTGTAGACAAAGTATGCATTATGATATTTATCTAATAACTATAAAAATGTATTTATTTTCTTCAATTTCCAGATTTCAGTTTTCCTTTGTTTTGTCTTCATGTTTGGAAATCCAATGTATTTATCTTCTTACTATTCTTCATCTCTGATAATAACGTTGGTGAGTGTTTGTTAAGCTCATAAAGGTTATTTTTTTTACCTTCAAATAGCAATTTTAACCATTTAATGTAGGTTAGAAAGAATAAATGGGGTTCCCAAGTGGCACTAGTGGTAAAGAATCTGCCTGCCGATGCAGGAGATGCAAAAGATGTGGGTTCAATCCCTGGGTCGGGAAGATCCCCTGGAGTAGGAAATGGCAGTCTGCTCCAGTATTCTCGCCTGAAAAATTCCATGGACAGAGGAGTCTAATGGGCCATAGTCTATGAAGTCACCAGGAGTCGGACAAGACTGAGCATAATAACAATTAACAAGAACAAATAGGGCCCTTTCTGGATTATTACTCACAAGAAAAGTTTTTCCAAGATAATGCTTTTCTCTGTCCCATCCTTAAAAAATAATATAAGGGAGGTTTACCTTTTTAAGCTAATACCCCAGTAGCTATTTTTTAAATAATAAAGTAATGACTTTTAAAAATATACCATAATTTATGATAAAAATTATTTATTTCCTTCTAAGTCACTTCAGTAGGCTAAATACTTATTGCAGTGACATTGCCATTGCCCAAAGCATTTTTGGAATTCCTCTGAATTGCCTTCACAGACTGTGGCACATTCTTTTGAATATCCTCAGTGGTGGCAAATCTTCGTCTTTCAAGGGTGGATTTGATTTTTGGAAACGACCAAAGTTTTGTGACTAAGGTGGGTGATTGGACTGGGTAATACAGATCTTGATCAAAATATGGTGTGACAATAAAGTGATAAGACCGATTTTCTTGCACCCATAAGGAAATAAACTCTGAATTATAAAGTTTATAAAGAGGAGTTCCAAACTGTTTTGAGCAATGGCAACATAAATTAGAATAAGTGTATAGTCTCCTCATGTAACTTACTTTCATGGAATAACTCTCATTTGAAGTTGTATTTGGAATGGTGGTTCAGTAAATCAGTTTTATTACCTTATAGTCACACTTTTGATATTCATATGCCAGTACCTGGAATGTTCTCCTTCACTGGAATATTCCTGGGATATTCCCTTTCCGCAGTGATAAGAAAATGATAACTTAATATAGAAATACCAAAATGCAGCACTTTTCCATATATGGTGCATTGATTGAATCTTTTGAGACTTAAGGTTTTTTCCCCCACTTTTCAAAGTTGAAGTATAGTTGTTTTACAATATTGTGCCAATTTCTGCTGTAGAGCAAAGTGACTCAGTTATACACACACACAGACACACACACACACACACACACACACACACATATATTCTTGAAGTTTAGGTTTTTAACATTTTTATCTCCCCATACTATTTTTTTTTTTGCTTCACAGTGAGTAAGCTCTTCTCTTTCTATCTCCAAAAACCACAGGCTCTTTTCAGCATTTTGTCAAACTTTTTCAGCCTTACAGAGTAGAGAACTTGTTATATTCTGCTCATCTACCTCTTTTTATGAAAACCTTTTTTATTTTAAAATATAGCAGATGTAGAAAACTTTATAAAACCAATATTTCATATACTGACTAATACTGATAAGTATTAATAATACTGTTATTAAGGACTGTTATACATCCTTAAAATACCATCACATCAAAGCCAGAACTTTTTTAACCATTTGAGAAGCCCTCCACGTGACCTAGAGGGGCTCTAAAACAGTAGTGTCTATCTTGGCTATGGTCAAGATCACTTGATCCCTCCAAGCTTTTCTTATAATTTTATCAAACTTCTGTTTTTAATCTACAGGCTTCTAATATGTCTCCATGTTTTCTTCCTGGAATATTTATTTGTTGAAAAACCTGGGTCATTGAACATGTGAAGGGTTCTGTGCACTAGATTTAACTCTCTGAGTCATTATGAGGCAGCTTTACATCTTCTTTGTCTTCTGTATTGATACTTGAATCTAAAGCTTAGACATGTTCAAGTTTAATACCTTTGGCAAGTCTATAGTATTGTTCTTTAAGCAGAAAGCAGGTATTATCTGGTACCTCTCTTTTTATGATCACAACCTCCAGTGCTTAGTACCAGATTCATTAATTCAATAAGGATTACAAAATACTGATCTTCTAATCCCCCAGTTACAGTTTATATATGAAAAGTACACGTCTAAATCAGTGGTGTTGGGAGGAAGTAGAAAAATATTTGAAGAAATCATGACCCAAAATTTTCCAAAATTACGATCTTCTGGATGAAGGATTTCAATGAATCTCAAGTACAAGAAACATAAAGCTATATAGTAAGGCAAATTATCAGTTTGTTCAAGGTCAGTGATAAAATCTTAAGAGCAGCAAGAGGAGTAATTAAATATAGAAGAACAAAGAGTAAGAATATCAGATTTTTCATAAGAAAAAAATACAAGCAATAGAACAGTCAAGCAACATCTTTAAAACACTTAAAAATGCTATCTACAATTCTATATTCAACAAACATGTCTTTCAAGAATGAAGGCAAAATAAAGAGTTTATGACTAGCAGTTTTACACTAAAAGAGATATTAAAGAAGATCCTTCATATGAAAGGAATATATTATAATATTAGATATCAGTCTGGCTCTATGAAAGGTACTGGAAATGGTAGCTAAAGATTTTCCCACCATTTGTGACAACATGGGTAGACCTTGATATGATACTATATGAAATAAGTCAGACAGAGAAAGACAGCTACTGTCATTCCATTTGTGTCTTCTTTAATTTCTTTCAACAGTGTTTTCAGTGTATAAACCTCTCATCTCTTTGGTTATATTTATCCTTACTATTTTATAATTTTTAGGCTATTGTGAATAGCATTATTTTCTTAATTTCCTTTTTAGGTAGTTCATTGTTAATGTATAGAAATACAACATAGTTTCTTTATTGAGTTTGTACTCTGTTACTTTGCAGAACTTATTAGTTCTAACACTGTGTGTGTGTACAGAATCTTTAGTGTCTTCTACATTTAAGATGATGCCATCTGTGAACAGAGATAATTTTATGTTTTCCTTGTTCCTGATCTTAGAGGAAAGCTTTTAGTTTTTCACTGTTGAGTATAATGTTAGCAATGGGATTTTCAAATATGATCTTAATTATGTTGAGATAATTTCCCTTTAGTTTGTTGAGAGTTTTTATCATGAAAGGGTGTCAGATTTTATCAAATGTTTTTCTGCATTGATATGATTATGTGATTTTTTATCCCTTGTTATGTTGAACCATCCTAGCATTGCAAAGATAATTATCACTTGACCTTGATCCTTTAATGTGATGTTAAATTTGGTTTGATAATATTTTGATAAGAACTTTTGCATTGGTATTCATCTGGGTTATTGGTCTATAGTTTCGTTTTCTTGTGTCCTTGTCTAACTTTGGTATCAGAAACACGCTGAACTTATGCAATATGTTTGGAATTATTCCTTTCTCTTCAATTTTTTGGAAGAGTTTGAGAAGGATTGGCATTAGTTCTTCTTGAAATATTTGGTAGAATTCACCAGTAAAGCCAACTGGTCCCACTTTTCTTTTTTGAGAGATTTTTGAATATGATTCAATATCCTTACTAGTTATAGGTGTGATCAGAGTTTTTCTTCCTTCATGATTCTGTCTTGGTAGATTATATGCTTCTAGGAATGGATCCTTTTGTTATAATATAATATATTGACATTTAATTGTTCATAGCAGTCTCTTACCTATTTTGCTTGTGTTTAGTTGTTAAAGATGGGAAAGTAAATTTCTTTCCTGTTGTACCAGCTTTGACCACAAACAAAAGTTCCCTCTTGATTGATTTTAATTATTTTTGTAGTGAAAAGTACCATGTTTCTAGGAATAAGAAATATACATCTTAGAAAAACACCACTCTCTCTCCTCCCTTCCACCTCATTCTCTCCACTTTTCTTTTTACCTTGGTCCTGCCTATTTCTTTTTTTAAAAAGTATTTATTTATTTGGCCGTGTTGGGTCCTAGGATCTTCATTGCATCATGTGGGATCTCTCATTGTGGCACACGGACTCTCCGTTTGTGGTGAGGGGGCCCAGTTGCTTTGAGGCACATGTGATCTTAGTTCCCCAACCAGGGATTGAACCTGCATCCCCTGCATTGCAGTGTGGATTTTTAACCACAGGGACTTCACCAGGAATGTCCTCCCTATTTCTTAGAAGTGAGATAGCTCACTGGTTTTCTAGTCTGCTCATTTACTTTTTTCTTTTTTGTGCTAATAAATATTACATATATATTTAATCATAACCACTCGTAATTACATGAAAGGTAGCATACCTTTTGCATTTTTGATTTATCAACCTATCCTGGGTATCACCTAGTAACCTTTCCTGGATAGAGGTCTTCAACCTTCCTTATAATTTCATAGTAAGTATTCCCTTCTGCATATTCTATAAATTTAACCACTGTCCTATGTCTGGGCACTTGGTTTATTTCTTGTATTTTGCATTTACAAGCAATTTTGCATTGTATAATATGGTACTTTTATTTTTTTCTGTTGTTGGAAGTTCAGGAAATCTGGTTCATCTTGGGCCAAAAAGATGATTCAAAATTCTCCTCCAGATCTAAACAATACACAGGCCTAAGATTTATTTCCCACTGGAGCCTTTATTTTTCAATATCAACTTGAGAATAAACAAATATGTTACCAACTTGCAGAGATAGTAGTAGAAGTATTCCTAGTCCCTGTACATCTTGTCAGTTTAGACTGCTATAATAAAAGTACCAGACTGGGTAGCTTTTGCAGAAATCTATTTCTTATAATTCTAAATGCTGGAATGTGCAAGATCAAGATGTCACCTGATTTAGTTCTTGGTAAGAGCTTTCTTTTTGATTTATATACAGATATCTGCTCTATCTTCCCATGATGGAGAAAGGGATTTTCTTTGTTATGTCTCTTCTTAGAAAGGCATTAAGCCCATCTATGAAGTCCCTACTTTCATAATGTTATATAATTACCTCACAAAGTTTCCACATCTAAATATGTTGCATTTAAGATTATCATTTCAACATATGGATTTGTACAGGGATATAAATATTGGGGATCCCAGCTGTCTGCATGGGTCTTAATTAACCTTACATAGCTTCAAGTCACTTCTGCTGCCCTCCCTTTTAATATAAGCTCACACTGACTTCCCTGGTGGCTCAGAGGTTAAAACGTCTGCCTGTAATGCAGGAGACCTGGGTTCGATCCCTGGGTTGGGAAGATGCCCTGGAGGAGGAAATGGCAACCCACTCCAGTATTCTTGCCTGGAGAATCCCATGGACGGAGGAGCCTGGTGGGCTACAGTTCATGAGGGTCGCAAAGAGTCAGACACGACTGAGCAACTTCACTTTCGCTTTCACATTTGTAACCCTGTAACTCTGGTCTACAGACCTCCTTGAAAACTGTCATAGGTTCTCTCCTAATTAGTGGTTTTTAAAAATCACCTCCTTTCCTTGGCACCTGATAAGTACCTTTTTTCTTTCTTATAAATTCAGTTAGACATATTTTTTAACATTTTAAAATATGTGGGAGTTTGGAGAGGAAGAATTCTCCTTTTGCTGTTTAACTTATGTGTACACTTGCATGGAATGTACCTTTCCTACACCATCTGCCTCCTCAGAGAGTTTTCATACATAAAACATCCCAAGTAACTCAGTGAGGAATTAACTTGATTCTAGAATCAACTTTTTGGCACAGAAAGCATTTGGCTCTCATACCCCTGAAAATTTTCCATGTCCAAATTCAGAAAAATTAACAATGAAGGAAAATGCCTGGTGATAACCAAGGTAGAAGGGGTTGGCTACATGATTTTTGAAATGTATTGTTCATATAAAATATAAATGTTAATTTTATTTATTTTATTTTATATCATATATATTTTAGGTGATAATTCTAAAGAGAAATAAAATTCAAAGATTTGGAGTATCTGAACTCCACTTTTGGGTAAGGCTCAACATTTTTACCACAATTTCTTAAATCCTTCTTTATTTCTATAAACTGAATACAAATAATGTACTTTAAGAATTGAATGATTTATAGTTAATAAATATTAAAGCTACTTTCACAAGGTGGGAAATAGTCCTTAGCAACACCTGCAAGTCCTTTTCAAGAAGTTCATTTATTTCAGCACTACTCTCAGGCCTTTCTTCTTTACTTTTCATTCCGCTATACCCCTACTACCTGGCTTTTAATTTTATTTTTCCATTTGCTCTGAGTTTTTTTTTTTCTTTAGAGTTAGTAACCTTCTCTTCAACATTACTCAATCTGTAGTTCTGTCCCTGTTTGTTTTTTCTGCATTTATTCATCATCAATCTTTCCTTCATTTTCCATCTTTAGATTCTTATTATCTTTGTCTTTTTAACTTTTTCTTTACCATCTCACAGTCCCTTTTTAATCTCAACTCAGCCACTACCTGATCTTTGTTTTACTTGTTCCCAAATGTACACATGAGTGGCCCAGGTCACTTTTATACTTGTGTGTTATGTTACAAAGTAAAGTAAGTATTTTATTAGGTAGGTGTTGCGATGACTTACTTCTTATAATATCAGGCAGATAACATTCTTTTTCACTGGGTCATTAATGTACTTTTTCTAAAAAATAAAATCTGCCATATAGAAGAATTGTGTGATTACATATTATATATTGTTATGGTAAAAGTGGAAAATATAAGGTAAATATCTACTCAGAATGCAAATGAACAAAATGGAATGAGTTGCCAGTTTCTCATTACTGGAAGCATTCTCCCATAACCATGATGAAAATACACTTAAGTTATTGAATCACATTACCTTTCTAATGTATGATACATGAGTTTATTTTATTTATTTTATTTTTATTTTTTAGTTTGTTTTGCTTTACANATAAGACAAGAAACTATAAAACTCCTAGAGGAGAACATAGGCAAAACACTCTCTGACATAAATCACAGCAGGATCCTCTATGATCCACCTCCCAGAATACTGGAAATAAAAGCAAAAATAAGCAAATGAGTTTATTTTATTTTAGAAAAATTGGCAATGCCTGTTTTTTAAAAAGATTTAACCAAGAAATCAAAAGAAAATTTAAAGATTTTTATTTAATAATTGAACTCAAAAGAAAAGCAAAGTTTTAATTACAAATTATTGTAAAATGACAGCAAATCAGCAGTGCCTGTGTATATTTAGGGGATTCTGCCAACACTGTGCTCAGAGGAAAGTTTATTGCCTTATATATTTTCAGTTTTAGATCAGAAAGAATAAAAAGCTTTCAACTCAAGAATTTCAAAGAAACAAAAATCTGAATGAGAGAAAAGTTAAGATATTGTAAATATTCAGCTTATATATATGTTTTTAAACTGATATCAATACCACCAGTTTCTTGCAAAAGGGAGAAATGAACCATCATAGTCATCTAAACAGCATAAAAGATATTCTCGCTTTATATGGCTAACTTTTTTTGAAAAGAGTAAAAGAAAAGGCAAAACTGTTTTGAACTGACTTTTTTTTTTTTATGAAAACATCTATTTTATTACTCCAAGTAATTCTTACATGCCTATGGAATAAAGATTATGTTGAATATCTTATTTTGTCATAGTTGGGAAATTTTGAAACAAAGAAATCCTTATGTTTTTGAATTGAATGATAGTAAAACAATGTATAGAAAAATTGTCACTTATGAGTGATCAAACCCTAATTTTAAAACTTTTACCATCATGTGGTAAGTTGGAAGAAAGACTCTTTTTCCCCTTGCTAGGTACTAGGTATTCTCTATTTTTAGCTTCTGTGTATCTTTAGCAAAGATAAGCATTTATGACATAAAGCTTAAACAAGTACTTTTAGGCCTAAGTAATTCACTTACAGTTTTCCTCAATAGGAGCAAACTCAGTGCTTAATGGGAGACCTCAGTTTTTAGTTGCAAGGTAAATATTGAACTGAGCTTATGCTGAAATTTACTCAAAACCCAAGGGGAAGTCTGTGCGTATCATAGGAATGTAAATCCTTATAAAAAGGAAAACAAAATCTTATTGGTAATCTAAAGCTCAACATTCAGAAAACTAAGATCATGGCATCTGGTCCCATCACTTCATGGGAAATAAATGGGGAAACAGTGTAACACTTTATTTTTGGGGTTCCAAAATCACTGCAGATGGTGATTACAGCCATGCAATTAAAAGACGCTTACTCCTTAGAAGGAAAGTTGTGACCAACATAGATAGCATATTGAAAAGTAGAGATACTACTTTGCCAACAAAGGTCCGTCTAATTGAGAAGGCTATAGTTTTTCCAGTAGTTATGTATGGATGTGAGAGTTGGACTGTGAAGAAAGCTGAGTAGCAAAGAATTGATGCTTTTGAACTGTGGTGTTGGAAAAGACTCTTGAGGGTCCCTTGGACTGCAAGGAGATCCAACCAGTCCATTCTAAAGGAGATCAGTCCTGGGTGTTTATTGGAAGGTGAAACACCAATACTTTGGCCACCTCATGTGTAGAGCTGACTCATTGGAAAACACTCTGATGGTGGGAGGGATGGGGGGGTGGGAGGAAAAGGGGACGACAGAGGATGAAATGGCTGGATGGCATCACTGACTCGATTGACGTGAGTTTGAGTGAACTCTGGGAGTTGGGTGATGGACAGGGAGGGCTGGCGTGCTGCAATTCTTGGGGTCGCAAAGAGTCGGACACGACTGAGTGAACTGAACTGAAGGTCAGGCATGAACAGTATGGTTAAGCCTAGGTTTACTCATGAACACTCAGGGAGACCTGAGTTCAATCCCTGGGTTGGCAAGATCTCCTTGAGAAGGAAATGGCAACCCACTCCAGTGTTCTTGCCTGGAAAATCCCATGGACAGATTAACCTGGTAGGCTATAGTCCATGGGGTCCCAAGAACTGGACATGACTGAGCAACTTCGCTTTCAACTTCACTTTACTCATCAACGTAGATTTTTAAATTCCATCTATACGAAAAATTACTCTATGGATCTAAAATACAAAAGAAAAGATTAGCAACTCAAAAGTAGCCACATGAATGTGTATGTATGTATATATATATATAAACTGAGTGAATCCAAAGTAGGATAAAGCTAACAAAATCCATGTCAAGGCACAATCATAAACTGCTGCAAACTAAAGGCAAGGAAAAAGTTTTGAAAACAGATAGGGAGAAATGGAACATTACCTTTAAGCCCAAACAGATTTTAATCACACCAGACTTCTTTTCTGTAACTATGGGAGCCAGAAGGATGTGGCACAGCATTTCAAAAATGCTGGAAAGAATTGTGAATGATAATTTATATATACAGTGAAAGTGTCTTTTTGGAATGAAGAGGAAAGTAAAACATATTCTCAGATGAAGGGAAATTAAGAATTTGTTTTTTAGTAGAGCAACCCTTAAATGGAAGTCCTTGAAGCAGGAAGTAAATGATGAGAGAAAGAATCTTAGAACATTCAGAAGAAATAAAGGATAATAAAATGGATACACAGTATAAATATAATTGACTCTTTTTCTCTTGAGTATTTCCTTTCATGTGTTTTCTTTTTATTTTGTTATTTTTCTGTCTAGATGTTTGAGTCAGGCTTTTCATTTATTTTTACTCTAATTTTTACAAACTTTTTATTTTGCATTGGGATATAGCTGATTAACACTGTCGTGATAGTTTCAGTGGAACAGCGAAGGGACTCAGCCGTACATATACATGTATCCATTCTCCCCCATATTTTTATTGATAAAAGTTTTTGAGGCCATGCATTTTCGTCTGATCACTGTGTTACATACAGTCCTTAGTTTCTAGTATATAGTTTTCATTACCTTATTTAAAAAAAAATTCAAGTTTGTGTTTCCCTTTCACTTAGGACTTGTTATTAGAATGTTTGTTATTAATAATTTCCAAGAGAAAGGGGTTTTTAGTCTTCTGACTTCTATCTATTTTGTTTATTTTCTAGGTAATTCAAGGTAGTGCTTGGTTTTTTGGAACAATCATTTTGAAATTTCTGACATCTAAAATTTTAGGTGTTTCAGACCATGTAAGTACTTTATAGCTAGAACATTAAAAGTTCTATAAATGCATAGTTGGAGAAGACTTTGAAACCATCTGTTTTAAAATGAAACCTCTACATTTTATGGGGGCTGAGTACCTTCTTCAAAGTCCCAAGCTAGTTATTGGCAGAGTCAGTACTAAAATCCTGTAGATTTTTTTCAGCCCACTAAGAAAAAAGTACATTAATGAATGGTGACTAAACCTTCTTGGAAAAAATTATGTTAAATAGTTATTTATATTTTGGTTAAAATACAATTTGTTTAGCAAGTTATTGATTCATTATAAATGTAAATATGAACAGTCTGTCCTCAACTTTGAAGTAAAGAACTCAAAGTTTTATTTATAATTAGACACTAAAATTAAGGTGTGATTTGATATCTTTAAAGCTTTTCTTATATAAAGAGCATGATAAAAATTCTCTGTCTTTTCATCTTCTAGAACATATATGGACCACATCCCTAATGTACAGTGTTTCTGTCTGTCTTAAGGCTAATGCCTCAAATGATGGCTCTTTTCAAGACAAATTCCTATCAGCTAATTTGCTTAGGGAATAGAAAGCAGTGCATGAATTTAACTTTTCATGCAATAATCTACCCTGAAATTTACCATATCTAAGTACTCTCCAGTTAGAACCCTGTCTGCTGATGAAATTGCTTCAAACTTAACAAGGGATTATCGTAGTTTACTCTCTGAAAATGACAAGTGCTATCACTATCCAGTACAATTGACCCTATATACATATTAGTGGTAAATGAAATTTCAAAATATAAGGATTTGTCATTTGCTGTTAGGTCTGCATTCTGGTTTATTAGGTTTATTTGTCATTCTTAAATTTTTATTCTTTAGGGGATGTATATTTTATGGTAAACTTTATTTAGGCATCTTAAGTTATTATTAAGTTAATCTGTGATTTTCTTTCTTGACTTGCCCTACCTTTTCACCCAACTCTTTACAAATCCTAAAACACACACACACATACACCCTTGGTATTCTTAAGTGACTTCTATGTGACAACTGTGAGAAAGACTTGAAACTAAAGTGGCTTGGTTAAATTATCATTAGTCACCAGCCCTACTCTAAATTAGAAAAATAAAGTTAACTGTAAATTATGCTTGGTACTGGTAGATAATGCAATGATGAGTAATTGAAAACCATAATCATCAAAGTTGACATAAAATATTTTATGTTCTTGTAAAGTAATTTGAATTACTGCTTTGCATACCAGATATTTTTCTTACTTTCTAAGGATGCAGTGTAAAAATAATTGTCTCACCAAAGTAAATAATAAATGATCAGTAGAAAATAGTTCTACATTGGATTTAGTTGATGGTATTTATTTTAAAGGCCTTCCAGACCAAGTAACTAAATCAGAGTTATATGTATAGTTGTTGTAATTCTCTTGAAGAATAGCTTCATTGTTAATGGCTTCAACGTATGTCTGAAAAATTCAAGAAGCACCAAAAAATTGTGCTTAATGTATGAGGCTTTGTGAAAATGACAACACACGGAAAATTTGTTAATGATTTACAATATGTGGTAAAAGGGGTTAACATGAAATGTTTTGTTCTTGATAAATGATCTGATCACGAAATTTCTTGGTCAACTGCATGGTGGTTTGTGCCCAGCAAATGATTTTAGCTCATTCTTTGTATTATCATCTTATCTACTTCTTTTTCCTTTTCATTTCTCTTGATATTTCTATTTGTTTTCAATTTTGTTCATTACTCAGCACATAATGGGGTTCACTGTATTTTTTGTTTTCTTGAGGAGGCATCCTTGTACTATGGATATATCTTCTCTGTAGACATTATTACTGCTGCAGCAAACCAATTATTAACTATAATTATTTTTGTGATTTTAATTTTTCTTCCAGATTCGCCTGAGTGACCTTATTGCTGCCAGAATCTTAAGATATACAGATTTTGATACCTTAATTTACACCTGTGCTCCTGAATTTGACTTCATGGAAAAAGCGGTATGAATGATTCTTTTATTTTTTTCCTCTACAGGTATGATGAGTTCTTGCTCTTAAGTTTCTCTTTAATCTGAAATTCAAAAATTTTATTTAGAAACACCCAATTTATTTATTCTTATCATTTTTATGATAACGTTTGCTAATAATATGGCCATTCTTATCTAGTTTCTTACATGTAAAATCAGTAAACAACGGCCCCTACCAGGGCAAGTGCACAGGATGTGACCTATGGTCAATTACTATTACTGCAGTTCAGTTACTTTTAATAATCTCGGTCAGTTGGTGGTATGAGAGCATTCAGGAAAAATAAGCCCAAATTATTGTTTTGTTTTTTTTTAAAAAATTCAGTTTTCTTTCACTTAATATCTCAAATATTACAAAATTTTATAATAAAACATTGCCAAGTAAATATGCTGGTAATAATATATGATTATCTCTTATCTGTCAAATCAGTCATACATTCATTCAAAAACAATTATTGACCATTAATTATCTATAAGGCAGTTTGTAATAGGACTACAAAGAGTTAAATAACTTGGTTCTTGCCTTTAAGAAATACATAATTTAGTTAAGTGGTAAATCACTCCCTATCACAACTCATGAGAATTATTTAGCTGCTGCTTTTGTTTCAGTATTTATTTATACTTACAGTAATTACTTAGTCTTTCTCCCTTGTTAGTACTATAGTTTCACAAATAAAAATAATAGAAACTTAAAGCCCAGGAGATGATAATCTAGGGCCCAGGGATCAATAAACACACATTTTAAAACTTACTATTCTATAAAGAAAGGGAAGATAAAATTCAAGAAAGGAAAAAATAATATCCATAGCTAATTTTGCTTTAATAGTTTTCATCATTATAATTTTTGATATATTTGTGTAACTCATTATAATTTTGATTCTTATGTTAGAATTTGAAACTTGATAATATATATTCTGTTAATGACAAAGATATCTTTTACCTTTAGGAAATCTCATTGTGACAATTTGAAATACACTTTTATAGTATAAAATTTACTAAAAAATGTTTTGAATAATTTGCTATATTTCAGACGCCAGTGCAATACTTAAAGACATTGTTGCTTCCAACTGTTATGGTGATTACTTATTTAATCTTTAAAAAGGTATTTAAAAATTTTTTTTACTTGCTTTTGAGTTTAAGACAAGGACTTAGATTAGTGCTAATAGCTCAGAATTCTGTCTTACTTTTAGGATGACTCTTCCCCTCCCTAAAACCTTTTTTATTCAGATTTTTCTTTTATCTCACTTTATATGGAATTTTTAATCTGCCACATTAGAAAAAATATTTATTCTTTCAAAAGAAATGTGTCAATTACCCACTATATGGTAAGAACTATATTAACACTGTAGGTACACTGGGATAAATAAGGCAAGTCCACCCTATCTTGAAACTCACAGTCTGATCCAGTGGGAACAATGAACAAATAATTTCCCAAATGATTAAATAATTGTAGTTGTTAGTGGTACTAAAAAAAGCAGAATGACCATTTCAGTATCTTTCAAAATAAGACACATTCGAAGAAGTCTTGATCCATTTTGAAACATGAATAGAAATCTGTATAGCCATTAAAATATCATTATCTACTGTTCACTGTTTTCACACACAAAAAAGAAAGTATTATCACCATAGAAGAACTAATGTTTGAAATACTACTGGAAGATTTTCTTGGTCTGGGAGTAGTTTATCTAAAAGCCTGGTTAAAGACAGTGAGTCCTCAGTTTTTAGCAATTTTGAACCATCTTTATTTATATTATTGAAAAATTGCCCTGCCTTTAGTCAGTAGGTGTTTTGTGCTTTTAAGCAGATAGCGGTAACATTATTTCTCTACTGCCACCACAAGTTGTCTCTACTTCAGCTGGTTCTGTTGAAGTCAGTATTCTATATTTAAAGTCAAATTGCTTATCTTTCTATGTAGTTTCAATTCCCACATTTATTGTTATTTTGTTTTCACATTGAAGATGAGTAATTTATGAGTGAGAAAGGCATTCCCTCGACATCTGTGCTGCTTCACCCTTGGTCTAGTTCCCTAGGCACCACTTGGAAAGAGTCAGGATAGACAGAGGTGATGAGAGGGAGTGAGTAGACCACACACAAGTTTGCTGCTCTCCCTTACTTTGACCCTACCCAGCTCGAGCTGCAGGTTTTCTCTGCTAGCCAGTTTCTCTATCCCATCATGTCAGCTTGTGTTACTCTTATGAGGTCCCACTTGTAAGTACTAATGCAAGAATTAACTATCTAGCACAGGAGAAAATGACAACTAGATCTGTTATTAACTATTTTAAAAATAAAGATATAAAGCCTCATAAATACTAGTTCCCAAACATACCACAGCTCAAACCATGTTTGTGTAGTAGCTGGCATGCACACACACGTATCCCCAGACGTATACAGACATAACCATCCCTGCACGTATACACATACACAGACATAACATATAGTATACACAGACATAACATCCCCACACATATACACAGACATAACCATCCCTGCAGCCATTAAAGCTTAACTCCACTTTTGCATCCACATAAATGCCTCAGTCTTTATTTGTCCTGTTATGGCTTATTTTCCACGTCAGGGATACTTCTGATGTTCATTTAACTTTTCACTTGTGTGAAATCACTTCTGGGAAGAAAAGGAGCAAGACATATGTAGTATGATTTTACCATGACACTATTGAATCTTAGACTCCTATAAATGTGTGCGGTCTGTTGTCTGTACCTTTGAATAGGCTTTTGCTTGTCACAAGGAGTGTAATCTCATTTTTGTTATTTGAAACATTCTTCCATGCAGGATGCTCTTAGATCAATGAGAGAAGTTAAAAATTCCAAACTTAGATATAACATCTGAGTCAAAATTTTATTATGTATTTTTTTCAATGTTTATCTGTGAATTATAAGCCACATTTCATGCAGAGTTCAAAATTTTAAGTTCTTGTAAATTTCTTGTCTATAAATGCTGCTGAATCTTTGGCCAACATTATAGCTTCATACTCATCTTTACTCCTCCCTCTCTCTCTCTCTCATCATTAGCTGATACATCTTGATAAGTGCTCTTAAGCCTTCTGTAGCAGTCACTTCAGGCTGAGGTAGCCCAGGGAGGCAGGTATGCCACAGCTAATTTTATAATAAGCAGGAGGAGTTTGAGTAGGAATATAGTCTTTGTAAACAGAGACAGAGAGAGAGTCCTAATTTCTTAGAAGCTCGACATAAAATAGCCTCTGAAATACCTGGAGAAACCTGTCTGCTTTGTGGAAACCAGTCCCCCAACTACAGCTCACTTGCATCTGGTAAAATATAAACTTAAATTCCAGTCAGAAGTTACCCATATATAAACCTTGGAATTTTAGACCCAAAAGATTTACTCTAGTACCTTTCATTTTCATAGAGAAGGAGGTTACAACTTCAGGATACTGCTTTCCTAAGGCAGAGCTGGAACTAAATTGTTTCCAAGGACTTGTTTTAACAATAAAAATACTTTTTTCCAGTAGGGATGTCTTTGTTAATGAATCGGGGCATTTAAAATATCACTTAATTCCTTAGAACTTTCATCAATTTGATTCTGTTCACAGGCTATTCGTGATATTCGGTGTGTCTTATGTGCAAACACTTATCTAAGGTAATTATATCATAGTTGTTTTTAATATTCGGTTATTAAATAACTTGCTATAATATCAGTTTTCCAAGTGAATGTACATTAAACTTCACCATCAAAATTACAAAAGGAAACATGAAACAAACTTAGATTTCTTCTTCTTAGAAAGAAAAAAAGAGACTGTATGACGGCTGTGTCTTTTTTATGCATTTGGACTTGTTTTAAAGGATTTATATTTTTAAAGTCAGTAAATAAGTAAGCTGAAGTGTTTTTTTGGTGATTTTTTTTTTTTAACTTTCAGAGAAAGCAACTTGCTTTTCTGAGTATTCATGGAATAGTTTTTCCTATATTTATTGTTAAAACTATTTTATTACATTTATTTGTGGTTTTAGTAGTCACTAGAATTGTACTATAAACAAATACAAGCAAAATATAATTAAAGCACACACTGTTATAGGACATGAGAAGTAAATTGTGAGGAAAACTTCCTCTGAGAAAAAATTTTAACTCAAATTGCATTATATTTGTACATATAGCCATTAGATTTGTTTTTTAATAAAGTTTATTTTTTAGGACAATTTAGATTTACATAAAAATTGTTAAAGTGCACAGGGCTTCCATGAACCCTATGCCCTCTGCTTATATTTTCAGGAAACAACTTTGTATGGTAGCCAGAAGAGCTAATTAGAATCTTATAGTTGAAATGGAAATTGTTTCCAATTCAAGAGAGTTAATAGGTCCACTCTACCTTGTTCTAGTCAGATGGAGCCCTGACCTGAGAATGTGTCTCGACATTCTAAAAACAATGTTTTTAGAGCTCTGAAAACTATTCACATAAGGAGTGCCTTAAAAGACTTGAGATGTTTAATTGAATAATAGAAGATGAAGGGGTGCATGGCAAGTGTGCAAAGCTACTTCAGTCTTGAATGGCTCTTTGCGACCCTGTGGACTGTAGCGCTCCAGGCTCTTCTGTCCATGGGATTCTCCAGTCAAGAATATTGGAGTGGGTTTCCACGCCCTCCTCCAGGGTATCTTCTTCACTCCGGGATCAAAACCATGTCTCTTATGTCTCCTGCATTGGCTGGTGAGTTCTTTACCACTAGTGCCACCTGGGAAGCCCATGATAAACGGCTGCTATCTCAAAAAATTGAGAGGGTAGGGTGGCTCCGTCAGTGGTAAAGAATCCACCTGTCAATGCAGGATATGCGGGTTCCATCCCTGGGTCACGAAGAACCCCTGGAGAAGGAAATGTCTCACTCTAATATTCTTGCCTGGAAATCCCATGAACAGAGAAAGAGGAGCCTGGCGGACTATAGTCCTTAGGGTTACAAAAGAGTCGGACGTGACTTAGTGACTGAACAACAACAATGTAGAGGACAGACTTGAGTGGCAGTTGGTGGAAATGAGATCTTTCTTGGTGATTACATTCCTGAAAGTTCTGGCTCTCTATGGGTATCTGGGCGGAAGGGTCCTTTAAACCATGAAAATAATACAGTTGACTGTTGAACAATATGGATTTGAACTGCATGGTTCCACTTATTCGCAGACTTTTTACAGTAATAAACACTGCACTGTTACTAGATATGTGGTTGATTGAATTTCAGTATTCACCAAGTATATGGAGAGCCGACTGTAATTTACACTCAGACTTTCAACTGCACCCCTCACTGTTGTGTCGTTCAAGGGCCAGCTCTATGCTTATGGTGATACAATCAGAAAAAATAGTATATCAAGAAAAGAAGAAATAGTCCCCTCTCTTAGATGTATTCCTCAATTAGTTCTGTTTATAAGTGGCTTAGTATGTATCATTTCAGAAAACACTTCTGAAAGCACAATGTATTTTTTTTTACTGGTATTATTCTATAACTTTACTTTTTTTTAACAGTTTCTCTTGAGCATCTTGCCCATACTTTATAGTAGTCCCCATGTTTTATTTATTCATTATCATGAGTGACTATCATGTACTTAGCCATTCTCACATTAGTGGAGGTTTAGATTATATTTCTCTTTTTGTCATAACAACCAATGCTATGAGTAATTACCAACTTTATACACATTTATTTGAACACTTATTTCAGTATTTAGAATATTTAACATATTCGAAATGGGACTCCTGGATCATAAGCTATGACTATTTTACAATTTGATGTTTACTGAGAGAATAATTGTGAGAGTGTCCATTTCTCTGCATGTCTATGAACACCAATGCTATTAAGTTTTCTAATCACATTTTCTTACTGGTAGTTTTTTAAGAAGTAACTCATTTTACAAAGTGAAGTGAAGTTTTACGTATTTACCAGCGAAGTACATCTTTCCATATGTCTGTTGGCTATTTGTATTTCTTTCTTGTCCAGTTGAAAATTTATTTATGGTGTCTTTTTATAGTGTAGACAGCAATCTTTTATCTGTTATAACAGGCTTTATTCTAGAATGTCAGCTTATAATTTATTAATGGTCATTGCTCTATAGAAGGTTAAAATTTCTATACAAACACAACTGTTCTCTCTCTGTTTTCTGTTAATTTCTGTGCTTAGATACACTTCCCCACATCAATATCATAAAAATAGTTCCTCATATTCGCTTTCATAGTTTTTTGCAAAATAAATATGTGTAAAGTAGATAATGCAATGATTTGATATTCATAAATGTTGTGAAGTGATCACAACACAGTTAATTAACACATTCAACACATGTATCAACTCACAGAGTTACTGTGAGTATTCGTATGTGTGTAGATACTTAAGGCCTACCTTCTTAGCAAATGTCAAGTGTACAGTGCAGTGTTATCAACTATAGTCACTATGCTGTACATTGCTTCCTCAGAATTTCTTCATCTTATAACTGAATGTTTGTACCCTTTAAGGAACATCACGTCATTATGCCCAGTCCCCAGACCCTTGCAACTACCATTCTCCTCTTTCTTTTATGTTTTTGGGGGGTCACTTTTAGATTCCATGTACAAGTGATACCGTAAAATATTTGTCTTTCCCTATCGGCCCTGTTTCACATACCAAAATGCCTTCCAGGTTTATCCATGTAGTTGCAAATGACAGGATTTCCTTGTTTTTCTTTTCTTTTCTTTTTTTTTTATGGTGGAATAATACTCTATTGTATTAGAGTATACACACATGCCGCATTTCCTTTATTCATTGTTGACTTAACAGAACAATTGGACTGCCAGATAATTTCTTCAGCAAAATTGGGTTTATTGGGGATCAGCAGAGGATTGCACTTTGAGGTTTACCACTATGGTGAGCCACATGTAAGTCGCTGCACAGCAAGGAGAAGAGAACACTTTTATGGAAGGGAAAACAAAGTTGTGAAATCTATAGTAAACAAAAAGTTCATGGCTTTTCATTGGCTGAATACTTGCCAGGAAAGAAGAGGAATCCTTATTCTTCTTGTTGGACTCTTCTGTAGTTTCAGGGCATGAAAGTTCCCCCTTCTTGTCTCCCAACTCCTATTTAATTGAGATTTCTTTCTTTTTTTTTTTTTTCTTTCTCCCTTTTGATCAAGACCTTTCTCTGAAAGCAGCATTGATTGAGTCAGGTTTTCCAGTTTCAGTAGCTTTCTGTCCCTTAATGCCAGGAAGGACTTTTTCTAGGTGTAGTGTCTGCAGAGGAAAAGTATACTGATTAGAAACCTGTTGAGGACACATGCAAGTAACAAAGAGAGATGGGAAGGAGACCCTCAGGTACTTTTCATCTAACCTTTATGTGTTATCAAGATCCTAGATCTTTGTGATCTTCTAAAATGCTATGTCATTCTCAAAGGTTTGATGATAAACTTCCAACAGGCCTGATCTGGATATCCTGGGATATCCTGTATCTCTTGTTACATTTTTCAACTTAGGCTGTTTCTCCTGATTTTACACACACACACACACACACACACACACACACACACACACACACAAACGCTTTCTTTTCATTTCCATTTTAGTGGAATAGTTTTTTTCCATCCATTCACTTAAAAGGGTGTATCCTTCATGTGTATCCTTAAAACTAAAATGAGACTCTCATAGGCAGCATGATTGGGTCTTGTTTTTTATCCATTTAGCCACTCTCTGTCTTTAGAGAATTTAATCAATTTATACTTAAGGTAAATTATTGATAGATAGGGATGGCTTATTTTTGCCATCTTGTTTTCTTTCTGTTTTATAGTGTCTGTCTTCCTTTCATGCTCTCTTTGTTCATCATGTGATGATTTTCATAGTGGTATACTTTGATTCCTTTTTCTTTTGTATATCTCTTGCACATTTTTGCTGTGTGGTTATCATAATACATCTTATAGTTATGAGTCTATTTTAAACTGATAACAGTTCAACTTCATTTATATATAAAAATTCTGCTTTTTTACTTCCCTCTTCCCCATTTAGCTTTTGATGTCACAATCTGTATCTTCTTATATTGTGTATCAGTTAGCAAAATATTGTAGCTATATTTATTTTTTAATGCTTCAGTCTTTTTATACTAGAGTTAAGTGACTTATACACCACTATTACAGTATTACAGTATTCTGAGATTGACTACTTTTACTAGCAAATTTTATACTTTCATGTATATTACTAATTAGCATTCTTTTATTTCAGCTTGAAGGACTCTCTTTAGCATTTCATAAGGCAGGTCTAGTGATGATGACTCCCTCAACTTTGTTTTTCTGGGAAAGTCTTTCTCACCTTCATCTGAAAGACAGCTTTGCTAGGTAAAGTATTCTTAGATGGCAGATTTTTTTATCTGAGCACTTTTTAAGTATCCCAGTCTCTCTTGGCTTGCAAGGTTTCTGTTGAGAAATCTGCTGATAGCCTTACAGGGGTTCCCTTATATGAGATGATTTTTTGTTTTTGAAGTTCATTTTTTGCTTTTGACAGTTTTATTATATCTAGTGAATTTGCAGTGTGTGGGGGGAGTTAGCTATGAGCTTCATGTACTTGAATGTCCATATCTCTCTCTCAGAATCTGCAGGTTTTCAGCTGTTATTCTTTAAACAAAGTTTCTGCCCTATTTATATAATTATTCCTGGAAATTTTAATCTGAACACTCAAATTTTTCTTTAGCTCAAGGGATAGTCTCTCTCCCTCTCTCTTTTGCTTTAGCCTCTCTTTTTTGAACATCTATTATTACATTTATCATATTTTTTATTTCTTTTTCTCTTCTCAGAATGTCATGAATGCATCTTCAACACAACTTTCAGTTGTGTACACTGCTATTTGAACTTCTTTTGAGGTTTTAAATTTGACAAATTAGTTTTTTTCATTATCTCTGAAAACTCTTTTTTAGTACAGCTTGTTGTATGGATGCAGTGTTTTCTTATGGAGAAGGCAATGGCACCCTATTCCAGTACTCTTGCCTGGAAAATCCCATAGACGGAAGAGCCTGGTAGGTGGCAGTCCATGGGGTTGTGAAGAGTCGGACACAACTGAGCGACTTCACTTTCATTTTTACTTTCATGTATTGGAGAAGGAAATGGCAACCCACTCCAGTGTTCTTGCCTGGAGAATCCCAGGGATGGGGGAGCCTGGTGGGGTTCCGTCTATGGGGTCGCACAGAGTCAGACCCAACTGAAGCAGCTTAGCAGCAGCAGTGTTCTCTTAAGCATCTGTGAAGATAATAATTGGAACTTTCATTTAATACTCTTATTACTTATATTAACACTTTCTTGAGAGTTCATCTGCTCATTTATCTAGGTGTTTTTCTTTTATCCTATTTGTTTCTGATGATTTGATTGTATACTGATATTCTAAATTAGTTACTAGATTTATCTGTATCCATAGTTATTGTTGGGGTCTTTGGTGATTATAATACTTACCTACCAGGCCCCTCCCTTACATGCAATCACTCACTACAGGATGCTGTCATAACTGACAGGTTTCTGGACATGTGGGAACCCATCCATCCACCCCCACTTCCACTCTTGACTGCAGAAGTCAGGAAGGAGCTGCAGTGGTGGCAAAATAATTTGGTGATTTCAGTATTCTTCTAAGAGGCCTTCCGCTCACTACTCTTTTTTTTTTTTAATCCCTGGATCTGTGTGTGCCCCTGAACTTCCTTGTACTTCATACTTTCATATTTATACTGTCTTACTTCTCTTGCCAAACCCAAAATCCATATGAGAAGGCCATTTATACTACAAAGCTTTGTTATAAAAGTGAAATATTATCTTTACAATGGGCAATAAAATAAGCAGTCTTGTACTTCTTGCCAATCTAACATCAACTGTAGAGAATAAGAACAGGATCTGTTCTGTTCACACTGTGTTCACTGCACAGTGTCTGGAACACATTAGGTATGCCATAAAATTTTAGTAAATTTTTAGACATAAATATTTAGGAAATTTGTAAAACAACTTTTGTGGAACTAAAAATATTTATATGCTTTACCCAAAAAATTTATTCTAGAAATTTATCCTAAGGAAATACTCAGAGATGCTTACAGTTTTAAGTATAAGGATGTTCATATTTATAATTGTCAAAAATAAAAATAACTCAAAAGTCACAGCAGTGCTTATCTAAAGCATAATATATGTATGTGATTGAATATTTAATAAATATTCTTTTTTATTATTTATTTCTCCAGAGGTAGTAAAACCCACTTTATCTTAACCAAAGAAGAACATTTTGATATACTTTAAATAGAATGACTATAAATCATACCTTTTAAATTTCCACTATATTTAGTAATTTTTATCCAATTCAGTAATTTTTTGGTAGAACTTAATAATTTTTATCTAACAGCTTTATTTATATAGTAATTTATTTAAAATATAAGAATAAGTGGAGGTTCATTCTGATATAATCATAATATAATGAACAGTCAGTTAATAGAGAATATTTTTGTTTTATTCCAGAAAACAGCTCCTTGAACATGGTGAGGTAAAGCTTTCATTTTAATCTCTGCTAGATTTGTGTATTATGTTCTAGGATATTCACAAAGGTATAACCTTGCTGCAGGTACACCATCAGCAGTGCTAAAGTGGTTCAGTCCCGGTAGTAGATTTCTGCCGATCCTTCCCACTTTTTAAACTGCTCTCAATTTTGAAGAGTGGTAAGGGCTTGACAACCAGAAAGCTTATGTATGACCACCGAGTATAATTAAATTAAATTATCTTCATTCATTCATTCATTCAACAATAATAAACATTAATTTCTAGCCTGCTGAGCCAATCAGCTATGGGCCATCAGGGTAGGTACTGTGACTGGTGACTTTGCCACACACAGACTTGATGGTCAATCAGTTATAATCTTAGCAGTGTTATAGGGTACAACAGTAGTGTTCCTGCTCTCAGGTACATCTAATTTTCCAGTGGAGAACAAAATAGGATAGTCTTTTTTTATGGTGCTAAATTGTTTTGCAATAAGAGAAAAAATAGCATGGGCTAGAAATATGATTTCCTAAGTAATAGAACTTTGAGTCTTAAGGGACAGGTCAAATTTACATGAAAGGACAGCAGATTGTGAACTTAATAGGAATAGCTTATGATGATAAACAGTATGTTTTGAATAGTTACTATGTGCCATGTACTGTGCTGTTTGAGTCTCATATTATTATTCCCACTTTGCAAATAAGAAAATCATGTTAGTTAAATGATATTAGCTGTTAAAGATAAATTATAACATCAAAATGACTTAACTCAGTGGAGGTTTAATTCTTTGCTCATATAAAGTTAAAACCAGAGTTTCGGATTAGCAGGTGGTTCTCCAACAAGCAGTGTTTCAGGAACCCAGATTCCTTCCACCTATGGTTCTGCCATCTTTAACATGTGGTTTTCAGGCTTGATTTGTACAAGCCAGCAAAGAAAAAAGAACACTGCACACTGGAGGCTTTGTAAAAGCCAGCCCTGGAGAAGAGACAAATATCGCTTCCTGCTCACAGCCAGAACTCAGACATATGGCCACACCTGACTGCCAGTGAAGCTGGGAAGTGGAATCTTGCTGTGTTTCTAGGAATAAGAGCAGAGAGTCTCTGCCAAGAACTGGAGACCTGGAGAAATGAAATAGTCCACCTAAGGTCTCACAGCAAATTTGAAGTAAATCTTGAATTTATCCACTACCAATCCATTTCCGTAGTCATGTATGGATGTGAGAGTTGGACTGTGAAGAAGGCTGAGTGCCGAAGAATTGATGCTTTTGAAGTGTGGTGTTGGAGAAAACTCTTGAGAGTCCCTTGGACTGCAAGGAGATCCAACCAGTCCATTCTGAAGGAGATCGGCCCTGGGATTTCTTTGGAAGGAACGATGCTGAAGCTGAAGCTCCAGTACTTTGGCCACCTCATGCAAAGAGTTGACTCATTGGAAAAGACTGTGATGCTGGGAGGGATTGGAGGCAGGAGGAGAAGGGGACGACAGAGGATGAGATGGCTGGATGTCATCACTGACTTGATGGATGTGAGTCTGAACTCTGGGAGTTGGTGATGGACAGGGAGGCCTGGCATGCTGCGATTCATGGGGTCACAAAGAGTCGGACACGACTGAGCAACTGCTGAACTGAACTGAAATGAATCCATTTCCAGTGCTATCAGAGGAGTAGTCCGTACTTTACTGCTTCCTATGTGCCAGGTATTTTGGTTGGGGAGGGGGTAGTTATTTACATACTTTAATACTTTCATTCTCACAACAACCCACTGATGTAAATACTACTTTTTATTTCACTGATGTAAAAAAAATGTGGCAAAGAGATGGTCAGTAATTTGCCTAAAGTCAGAAAGTTAGAGTGACCTGAGCTTTGTAGAGCCAAGTACTATGAACCCAGGCAGTGTAGCAACAAAATCCATCTGTTTGTCATTCACTGTGCAACCACCTAATTCCATCAGTATTCTTTAAGTTTCTGCCTCCCTTTTTCACGTTAGTTTATTACCTTCTTATTGTCATTCATTTCTCCATTTATTCTTATTTTGCCCACTTTTATCTTTTGTGTTAATTCTCTATATTTATCCATTCAATCTTTATTATGTGCCTACTATACACCAAGTCTCTACTTCTATGGAAATGAAGGTATATAGTAGAAGGAAAAAATGAGAACATATAAGTATATGTGCAGTGACAAAGGGAGATATAAAAGTAGTACAGAAGAAGTGATTAAATCTGTGTGGAGGGGATGTGGTAGTTGGAGAAAGGTTTTTAAAATGTATATAGAGGAATAGCTAGCTAAAGACAAAGGATGCATGTGTGCAAGGAAGACAGAAGGTAATGAATTTATCTGGTTTAGCTCAGTTCAGTCACTCAGTTGTGTCCGACTCTTTGTGACTCCATAGACTGCAGCAGGCCAGCCTTCCCTGTCCATCACCAACTCCCAGAGCTTGCTCAAACTCATGTCCATTGAGTCAGCGATGTCATGCAACCATCCCATCCTCTGTTGTTCCCTTCTCCTGCCTTCAGTCTTTTCCAGGGCCTTTTCCAATGAGTTGGTTCTTCACATCAGGTGGCAAAAGTATTGAAGCTTCAGTTTTAGCATCAGTCCTTCCAGTGAATATTCAGGACTGATTTCCTTTAGGATTGACTGATTTGATCTCCTGGACGACTCTCAAGAGTCTTCTCCAACATCACAGTTCAAAAGTATCAGTTCTTTGGCGCTCAGCTTTCTGTATGGTCCAGCTCTCACATCCATACATAACTACTGGAAAAACCATAGCTTTGACTAGACAGACTTTGGCGGCAAAGTAATGTCTCTGCTTTTTAATATGCTGTCTATGTTTGTCATAGCTTTTCTTCCAAGGCAGTCACCATCTGCAGTGATTTTAGAGCCCAAGAAAATAAAGTCTCTCATTGTTTTCATTTTTTTCCCCATCTAGTTGCCATGAAGTGATGGGACCGGATGCCATGATCTTAGTTTTCTGAATGTTGAGTTTTAAACCAACTTTTTCACTCTCCTCTTTCACTTTCATCAAGAGGCTGTTTAGTTCTCTTCTCTTTCTGCCATAAGGGTGATGACATTTGCTTATCTGTGGTTATTGATATCTCTCCCTGCAGTCTTGATTCCAGCTTGTGCTTCATCCAGTGTGGCATTTTGCATGACATACTCTGCGTATAAGTTAAATAAGTAGGGTGACAGTATACAACCTCAGTGTACTTTTTTTCCCAATTTGGAACCAATCCGTTGTTCCATGTCCTGTTCTAACTGTTGCTTCTTGACTTGCATACAGGTTTCTCAGGAGGCAGGTTAGGTGGTCTGGTATTGCCATTTCTTTCAGAATTTTCCACAGTTTATTGTGATCCACGCAGTCAAAGGCTTTGGCATAGTCGATAAAGGAGAAATAGATGTTTTTCTGGACTTCTGCTTTTTCAGTGATCCCACAGATATTGGCAATTTGATCTCTTGTTCCTCTGCCTTTTGTAAATCTACTTGAACATCTGAAAGTTCTCATTCACATACTGTTAAGGCCTACCTTGGAGAATTTTGAGTATTACTTTGCTAATGTGTGAGATGAATGCAGTCGTGTGGTAGTTTGAACATTCGTTGGCATTGCCTTTCTGTGGCTACTGCTGAGTTTTCCAAATTTATCCATAGATATAAGGCAAATCAGTGTTGCTGATGGATAAAAAAGACAAGAAGGTGGGAAAAGCAAGCAGTTTTAGACTGTGGGAGCTTTGTATGCAAAGAAACTGGACGTTATTAGGACCTTGCTGTAAAATTGGAGATAGTATGGTCAGATCTGAGTTTTAAATACTTTAGTCTGTTGGCACTAAAGAAGATTATATATATATTTTTGAAAGGCAATTAGAAATCAAGCTGACCAAAAAGAGGACAGTGATAGAAAATCTCCAATTTTTTTAAACTAAAGTAGGTATTTTAAACTCCTAATACATAATCAGATTAGAGATTTAAATTTCTAAAAATAGTAGATCTTATAGAAGGAGATGATAGCTTTCTGGGCAGTACCCAATGTGAAGTCTTGTGTCTTCCTGGCACCTAATCCTACTTCCTCTTGTGACTCACACTTGATAAATCTCTTTGGTTTGGGATGGAACTGTTTTCACTTTGACTTCCCTTGTGACTCAGACAGTAAAGCATCTGCCTACAGTGTGAGAGACCTGGGTTCGATTCCTGGGTCGGGAAGATCCCCTGGAGAAGGAAATGGCAACCCACTCCAGTATTCTTGCCTGGAAAATCCAATGGATGGAGCCTGGTGGGCTACAGTCCGTGGGGTCACAAAGAGTTGGACACCACTGAGCGACTTCACTTCACCTTAGGGATGACAGAGTGTGAGAGGCAGAAACGTTGACAAACTCTGAATGTGATATGATAACAAAAGGTTGTACATTCCAGCTTGTTTCAAAATTAGGTGAGAATTCCTTAGGATAATTTTTTCACCAGGGAGTAAGTTCTAAGTTCCTTGCTTTGTGCCAACCCTCTGAATCAGGGACAGTCTGCAAATCTCAACTCATTGAATGAGCCCCTGGGTTACCTCCTTACTGTTGTGATATTATTAAAGTTTGTTAGATTAATGGAGTCTGTTGTGGTTTTTTACTCATAATTTAATGTACTTATGCTTTATTTATTCCATCATATTAGTTACTTTTAGCCAACTGTTCTATGTTACTAGCTTAGAAATTAGTCAAGGAATACTAATTCACAGGAAAGAAATAGTAATTCACAAGAAAGAAAAAGAAAGCAATTTAGAAACAATATTTAGTTCCAGAATATCATAATACTGTGAAGAACTTGTGAAAAGATAGGCTAGGGAGAGATAACATTTAGAAGAATTAACTCCTGAATATTCTTTTGACCTACTCATACCTCATTCTGAGCATGACAGTCAGTATTGCATCAGCCTGCATTTTTGTCTAGTCTCTAGTTTATTATATTATGTGATTACTTTATATTAGATCCTTTATATTTAAGTCCATTTTATTTTGTGTTTTGTATTATAAACATTTTTCTGCTATTGCCGAAGGGCTTTATATGACATACAGCTGAAGGCATATGTCATAACATACAACTTATTTGGAGCCATTCCATTGAAAAAGTGAAGTGATACAGAATTGGGGGAGGAATTACTTCTTTTGAGAAACTGGTATTGAGTAATATATTTTGGGAATCTGTACACTTCTGTATTCACAGATTAATAGAACTAGTAGGCTCCAGTCCATGGGGTCGCTAAGTCGGGCACAACTGAGCGACTTCACTTTCACTTTTCACCTTCATGCATTGGAGAAGGAAATGGCAACCCACTCCAGTGTTCTTGCCTGGAGAATCCCAGGGACGGGGGAGCCTGGTGGGCTGCTGTCTCTGGGGTTGCACAGAGTCAGATATGACTGAAGCGACTTAGCAGCAGCAGCAGCAGCATTGTTGAATAGTTTGTTGTTTGGAGAGAAAGCATAAGTTAAAAGTGCAAAATTATAATTACAGTTTTTAGATAATTGAGAACTGAGATGCACCAATAGGTGTGGAAGTTACAGGAAAACACTAGTTCAGTTTTAGAAAAGATTTTCTTACATATACACAGCATCTATCTCTGTAATAGGCATATTCCTATTCTGGAAATGGTGAATATTCTGTTCATAGGTTTATAGAAGTGATCCCTGTTTTGAGTAGTTGATTAAAGTAGATGGCTCACATAATCTACCAATCTGTGATTTAGTGGCCCTCCAAAAAAGGACCTATTTGGGTGTGAAATGTGTAGGTTTCTTTTTTCTTTCTCCAAAGCATGATTCAGATTTTGTCCAAGGGTGAGTCTGACTAAAGGAAAATGAAGGGTTGATTTTGAAATAAATTTCCCACATTCCAAACTTGGGTTCGAGAATTATTTTTAAAAATTAAAGATGGCAGGTTTTGAACATCATCTTAAAAATGAAAAAAAAATAGCTTTAGGTACAATTTTTGCCATTCGGTTTTATTTTTATTTTAACTGGAGGCTAATTACAATATTATGGTGGTTTTTGCCATACATTCCATGAATCAGCCATGGGTATACATGTGTTCCCCATCCTGACCCTCCCTCCCACCTCCCTCCCTATCCCATCCCTCAGGGTCATCCCAGAGCACCAGCCCTGAGAACCCTGCCTCATGCATCAAACCTGGACTGGCAGTCTATTTCACATATGACGTGTTTCAATGCTGTTATCTCAAATCATCTCACTCTCGCCTTCTCCCACAGAGTCCAACAATCTGTTCTTTATACCTGTGTCTCTTTTGCTGTCTCACATATAGGGTCATAGTTACCATCTTTCTAAATTCCATATATATGCATTAATGTGTTTTTCTTTCTGCCTTACTTCACTGTCTGTAATAGGCTCCAGTTTCATCCACATCATTAGAACTGACTCAAATGCTGAATATATTATATTATTATTAATGATATTAAACATTAATAATATTAAATATTAATTGTTTTGACAATAAATAATATTTTTAATAGCTGAGTAATAATCCATTGTGTATATGTACCACAGATGCCGATGGACATCTCAGTTCAGTTCAGTTGCTCAGTTGTGTCCGACTCTTTGTGATCCCATGAACCACAGCACACCAGGCCTCCCTGTCTGTCACCAACTGCCATAGTTCACACAAACCTATGTCCATTGAGTTGGTAATGCCATCCAACCATCTCATCCTCTGTCGTCCCCTTCTCCTCCTGCCCTCAATCTTTCTCAGCATCAGGGACTTTTCAGATGAGTCAGCTCTTCGTACAGGTGGTCAAAGTATTGGAGTTTCAGCTTCAACATCAGTCCTTCCAATGAACACCCAGGACTGATCTCCTTTAGGATGGACTGGTTGGATCTCCTTGCAGTCTAAGGGACTCTCAAGAGTCTTCTCCAACACCACAGTTCAAAAGCATCGATTCTTTGGTGCTCAGCCTTCTTTATGGTCCAACTCTCACATCCATACATGACCACTGGAAAAACCATAGCCTTGACTAGATGGACCTTTGTTGACAAAGTAATGTCTCTGCTTTTACTATGCTTCTAGGTTGGTCATAACTTTCCTTCTAAGGAGTAAGCGTCTTTTAATTTCATGGCTGCAATCACCATCTGCAGTGATTTTAGAGCCCAGAAAAATAAAGTCAGCCACTGTCTCCATTGTTTCCCCATCTATTTGCCATGAAGTGATGGGACTGGATGCCATGATCTTCATTTTCTGAATATTGAGCTTTAAGCCAACTTTTTCACTCTCCTCTTTCATTTTCATCAAGAGGCTCTTTTGTTCTTCACTTTCTGCCATAAGGGTGATGTCATCTACATATCTGAAGTTATTAACATTTCTCCCAGCAATCTTGATTCCAGCTTGTGCTTCCTCCAGCCCAGAATTTCTCATGATGTACTCTTCATATAAGTTAAATAAGCAGGGTGACAATATACAGCCTTGACATACTCCGTTTCCTATTTGGAACCAGTCTGTTGTTCCGTGTCTGTTGTTCCATGTTCAGTTCTAACTGTTGCTTCCTTACCTGCACACAAATTTCTCAAGAGGCAGGTCAGGTGGTCTGGTTCCCATCTCTTGAAGAATTTTCCAGTTTATTGTGATCCACACAGTCAACGGCTTTGGCATAGTCAATAAAGGAGAAATAGATGTTTTTCTGAAACTCTCTTGCTTTTTCGAAGGTCCAGCAGATGTTGGCAATTTGATCTCTGGTTCCTCTGCCTTTTCTAAAACCAGCTTGAACATCTGGAATTTCACGGTTCACGTATTGCTGAAGCCTGGCTTGGAGAATTTTGAGCATTACCTTAGTAGCATGTGAGATGAGTGCAATTGTGCAGTAGTTTGAGCATACTTTGGCATTGCCTCTCTTTGGGATTGGAATGAAAAGTGACCTTTTCCAGTCCTGTGGCCACTGCTGAGTTTTCCAAATTTGCTGACATATTGAGTGCAGCACTTTCACAGCATCATCTTTTAGGATTTCAAATAGCTCAGCTGAAATCCCGCCACCTCCACTAGCTTTGTTCATAGTAATGCTTCCTAAGGCCCACTTGACTTCACATTCCAAGATGTCTGGCCTGAGTGAGTGTGAGTGATCACACCATCATGATTATCTGGGTCGTGAAGATCTTTTTTGTACAGTTCTTCTGTGTATTCTTGCCACCTCTTCTTAATATCTTCTGCTTCTCTTAGGTCCATACCATTTCTGTCCTTTATTGAGCCCATCTTTGCATGAAATATTCCCTTGGTGTCTCTAATTTTCTTGAAGAGATCTCCAGTCTTTCCCATTCTATTGTTTCCCTCTATTTCTTTGCATTGATCGCTGAGGAAGGCTTTCTCATCTCTCCTTGCTATTCATTGGAACTCTGCATTCAACTGGTGTATCTTTCCTTTTCTCCTTTGCTTTTCGCTTCTCTTCTTTTCACATCTGTTTGTAAGGCCTCTCCAGACAGCCATTTTGCTTTTTTGCATTTCTTTTTCTTATGGATGTTCTTGATTCCTGTTTCCTGTACAGTGTCACGAACCTCCATCCATGGACATCTAGCTTGCTTCCATGTCCTGGCTATTGTAAGCAGTTCTACGATAAACATTGGGGTACATGTGTCTCTTTCAATTCTGGTTTCCTCAGTGTGTATGCCCAGCAGTGGGATTGCTGGGTCATATGCCATTCTGTTTTAAATATCAATTACATGTTTATGATTATAAGAATAGCACATGTTTTTAAAATTTGAAAAATCAGAAAAATTACCATTCAGAAATAATCTCTGTAAACTTTTTAGGTATAATCTCTTATAGTCTTTCCCCCTGTGCATATATATTATATACACACATAAATGGTTTTCACAGAATTAATATTATTTTGTAAATATAGAATTTTATATTCTGAAAACTTTGGTTTAGTTGCTAAGTCGTGTCAGACTTCGCAACCCCATGGACTGCAGTACGCCAGACTTCCTTATCCTTTACCATCTCCCAGAGCTTGCTCAAACTCATGTCCGTCGAGTTGGTGATGCCATCCAAGCATCTCATACTCTGTCATCCCCTTGTCCTCCTGCCTTCAATCTTTCCTAGTATCTGGGTCTTTTCCAGTGAGTCGGCTCTTCGCGTCAGGTGGCCAAAGTATTTAAGCTTCACTATCAGTCTTTCCAAAGAATATTCAGGATTGATTTCCTTTAGGATTGACTGGTTTGATCGCCTTCCTGTCCAAGGGACCCTCAAGCATATTTTTCAGCACCACAGTTGAAAAGCATCAGTTCTTCAGCATTCGGCCTTCTTTATGGTCCAGCTGTCACTCTGTACATGATTACTGGAAAAACCATAGCTTTGACTGTATGGACCTTTGTTGGCAAAGTGATAGATATGCTTTTTAATATGCTGTCTAGGTTTGCCATGTCTTTTTTTTTGCAAGGAGCAAGAGTCTTTTAATTTCATGGCTGCAGTCACCATCTGCAGTGATTTTGGAGCCCCCGCCCAAAATAAAGTCTGTCATTGTTTCCATTTCCCCCCCCCCATTTATTTGCTATGAAGTGATGAGACCAGATGCCATGATCTTTGTTTTTGAAAACTGTTCCACACCATTAAATAGTCTTCCAGTATATTAATGTCTATATAACATGTGATAATGGAGCTTCTCTGGTAGCTCAGATGGTAAAGAATCCACCTACAATGCAGAAAATGCAGGAGACCTGGGTTTGATTACTGCATTGGGAAGATCCCCTGGAGAAGGGAATGGAAACCCACTCCATTATTCTTGCCTGGAGAATCCCATGGACAGAGGAGCCTAGGGAGCTACAGTACATGGGGTTGCAAAGAATCAGACAGAGCCGAGGAACTAGCACTTTACTTTTCACATGTGAAAATGCAATAATTTACTTAGTCTTCTGTATTGTTCATTTAGTTTGTTTCTATTTCTGGTGTGAAAAACTCACTTAAGTTACCATCTTTGTAGAAGTATTGTTATGTTTTGATTATTCCCTTTAATACCTAGAGTCAAAATTTAGGTTGGTTTGGTTCTACGGTCTTGGCTAGACCCTGGCCAAGGTTGGCTCTTTTCTAAGATCTTGATAAATATTGCTAAATTACAAAAGTATACCAATTATTACAGTGTGTGGTTTTGTGGCATCCTCTCTAATACTCAATATTAATTTAATATTTGTCAGTTTTATAGATGAAAATATTATTTTACTATTTACCTTGTTTTAATACGAGTGGTTTAGAACATGAATATTTAGTTACTTTTACTTGTATTAATTCTTTGTCCATTTATGTACTGAGGAGTTTGTTGATAATTTATGAATATGTCTGTTAGAAAACTTTTGTTTGAAAACTTAGCTCAGTAAAACTCCATCTTATGTAGGATGTCCTACTGATTAGTACAAATATTTATACAATCCCACTACTTCTAAAATAATCTAGATTGTGTTATGATTTTTGTTGCTGACTGAATATCACAAATTTTTGAAGGATCCCATATTTTTAAGCCTCTATGACTCCCTTTCTCACCTGGTATAGGTCCTTGCTCAAATACCACCTTTTTGAGGAGTTCCACTCTGATGATCCTAAGTACACTTGCACCTTCTGCCTGTGACCTCACACCACAGCCTGCACTTCAGTCCCTTTTCAGCTCTCCTTCCTTTTCCATCATACTTACCATTTTCTGAAAGACTGTTTAATAGGCTTTGTTATTTGATAGGTCCATTTATTTTCTGTCTCTCCTTACTAAATGCACTAAAATGTGAGTCTCATGAGGACAGGAATTGCTCAGTGTTGTTTTAGCACCCGACTATACCCAAAGCACTCAGAACATTACCTGGCATATAGCAGGCATTTGATAAATTTTTGTTGAATGAATGAACGAATATTAATAGATGTATTACTGAGTTAAAAGATCTTTGTCTTAGTGAATAACAATAGTTTTAATATCCTTTATTGTACATATACTAATTTTAAAATATGAAGTGGAAACTAATTTTGTTTTGTGTTTTTATAGATAATTTTTCACACATTGCAGTTGTTTGCATTTACTCCCCTTGCCATTTTAATTATGAGGCTGAAGCTCTTTTTGACACCTCACATGTGTGTTATGGCTTCCCTGATATGTTCTCGGCGGGTAAGGTATCCATTCTTTTATAACTACACTATAGCAACTACAATGTAGTTAATCATGGTTTTGCTCACTAATCTAAAACATAAAAGCACGTGGTGGTTTTTTTTTATCTTAAGTGACTTAAAGTACTAGTTTGTGACTCATTATAGCATAAGAAAAGCAAATTCAAGTAGCCTTGAAACTTATTCCTAGACTTTAGCTGATAATTCTGTGACTTTCCCCTCTATTAGTATTCTGACTAATATAGGTTTTGAAATTTAGGTCAGTGTAACGGCTTCACGGCCCATCAAAACCACCCTCAAGTGCTCTTGTAATACTAGGGAAGGTGCCCTGCAGTTGCTCCAGTACTGTCCCGTTGGGCTTGGATGATCTGCGGGAAAATTGTCAGTTGCTATGGTTCTGTTACTGTAGCTCATATGCAAGACAGATAAAGTAGCTAGAATTTTGGGACCAAGTTCTAGAGACCCCTTACTCGGTTTTGATTATAAACGTTTTGCCTTAGAATATCAAAATACTTAAATTCCTGAGAGGATAAAAATTGTCAGTACTAATGGTGTTTCCCTAGATATTAAAGATGTCCATAAAAGACATCCAGATATTACAGGATTTAGTTCGAGGATATGTCAGAATTATGATTTGTTAACCTGAACTCCTGGTTGTAAGTCTGTACTGGAAGGATCAGGTATTTCTTCTTTAATTCTTTCGAGAGGAAAGTAAGCTCCATTTTTAACTGGATCATATAATTCTAAAATATTTGCTGGTTTTAAACAATAGATTATTATATTCTATATATTATTAGTATCAAATGGTAATCCATCTTGGTTCAGGTAGAAAGGTGAGAATATATTATTGACCAAATAGCACTGTTCATATAAGAACTATAAATAAATGGTTTCTTTCATTTCAGCTCTTTGGCTGGCTTTTTTTCAGTGTTCGCTTTATGCCTCTTATCCTCAGTCTTGTATCAGTAATGTCAATACAAGGTTATGCAAACCTTCGTAATCAATGGAGCATCATAGGAGAATTTAATAATTTGCCCCAGGAAGAACTGATACAGTGGATCAAATACAATACCAGGCCAGGTGTGTAGCTGTTTTGATTATACGTGTAGCTAGCACACACAGATACACTTATACACATTATATGTTGTTATACATTTGTATATGTTGTATAGTTGTCATTATATATATATATATGTCTACATATAAAATTTAAAAAAACACATGCATTCATACCTGCACATGTTTTTAGTGTGTTAATTGCAGCATTCACCAAATCAAATTTCCGAAAGGAAACTTTGTATCCTTTTTAAACCCCTCCTGGATATCTGTCAAAAAGAATTTTAATTGATATCTAGAGTTAATAATTGTTCACAAGTTATATGCTGTTACTCTGAGATTATTATTGTATTTTAATCATAAAAGTGACACCTCAAAGTAAAAAACCCTTAATGACAAACTTTTGCACTGTGTGACAGGCCACTGGAGAAACCAATTTTGACTGTGGGGAGGTTAACAGTACCCTTCCCATGACTTCCACCAGTGCATACCCTCTGCTTCATGTCTGTAAAACCAATCACATGCAGAAGGGTTAAAATCTTGGACATTCGGGTTTTTTCACTAACTCATCTCGAAAAAGATGATTATACATGCTACTTTTAAATAGTTTAAAATATTCTTTTAGTTTTTCTTTTCTTACAGTCTTTATCTAAGACTACCTCAAGCAGATTGATATTTCCTTCATTTTTAAATACCTTTCCAGAGAATGAATATATTCTATGCTATTTTCTGCAACTACTCTATAGTCCTGTCCAAGACAGTTTTTTCTGGCTTAATTTCTTCCCTATGATTTATTTAACTTTATCCTGTGACTCTTTGAGCCACTTTTCTCCTATCTCTTATTTGGTAGTCATCATTTTACTAATTAGATATTATTAAGGTAAACTTCTTTGAGAAACCTATATGCAGGTCAGGAAGCAACAGTTAGAACTGGACATGGAACAACAGACTGGTTCNTGCACTCATCTCACCTGCTAGTAAAGTAATGCTCAAAATTCTCCAGACTAGGCTTCACTAACTGAGAACTTCCAGATGTTCAAGCTGGATTTAGAAAAGACAGAGGAACCAGAGATCAAATTGGCTATATCCATTAAGTGAAAGTGAAGTCGCTCAGTCGTGTCCGACTCTTTGCAACCCCATGGACTATAGCCAGCCAGGCTCCTCTGTCCATGGAATTCTCCAGCCAAGAATTCTGGAGTGGGCTGCCATTTCCTTCTCCAGGGGATCTTCCCAACCCAGGGATTGAACCCGGGTCTCCTGCATTGCAGGCAGATGCTTTATCCTCTGAGCCACCACTGCATCATAGAAAAAGCAGAAGAAATCCAGAAAGGCATCTACTTCTGCTTCATTGACCACGCTAAATAAAGCCCTTGACTGTGTGGACGACAACAAAATATGGAATATTCTTCAAGAGATGAGAATACTAAACCACCTAACCTGCCTCCTGAGAAACCTGTAAACAGGTCAAGAAGCAATAGTTAGAACTGGACTGGAACAATGGACTGGTTCTAAATTGGGAAAGGGGTTTGTCAAAGCTGTATATTGTCACCCTGCTTATTTAACTTATATGTAGAGTACATCATGCAAAATGCCAGGCCAGATGAAGTGCAAGCTGGAATCAAGATTGCTGGAAGAAATATCAATAACCTCAGATATGCAGATGATACCACCCTTGTGGTAGAAAGCAAAGAGGATAACAAACCTCTTGATGAAGGTGATAGGGGAGAGTGAAAAAGTTGGCTTAAAACTCAGTGTTGAAAAAATGAAGATCATGGTATCTACTCATGGCAAATTGATGGGAAACAATGGAAACAGTGACAGACTTTATTTTCTTGGGCTTCCAAATCACTGCAGGTGGTGACTGCAGCCATGAAATTAAAAGGAGCTTTCTCCTTGTAAAAAAAAAAAAAAGCTACAACAGACCTAGACAACATATTAAAAAGCAGAGACATTACTTTGCAGACAAAGGTCTATGTAGTCAAAGCTATGGTTTTTCCAGTAGTCATATAAGGATGTGAGAGCTGGACCATAAAGAAAGCTGAGTGCTGAAGAACTGATACTTTTGAACTGTGATGTTGGAGAAGACTCTTGAGAGTCGTCCAGGAGATCAAACCAGTCCATCCTAAAGGAAATCAATTCTGAATATTCATTGGAAGGACTTATGCTGAAGCTGAAGCTTCAATACTTTGGCCACCTTATGCGAAGAACTGACTCATTGGAAAAGACCCTGATGCTGGGAAAGATTGAGGCAGGAGGAGAAGGGGATGACAGAGGATGAGATGGTTAGATGGCATCACCGACTCAATGGACATGAGTTTGAGCAAGCTCTGGGAGATGGTGAAGGACAGGGAAGCTGGTGTGCTGCAGTCTATGAGGTTGCAAAGAGTTGGACATGATTGAGTGAAGAGCAACAACAAATTCATTCAAAGTTACATTTAGAATGGTTAATTATATTTGAAAATAAATATTCAGTTATTTCCAGCAGATCTGAGTAATATGCTTAGTTCTTATTGGTGGCTTTACTTTGCTGATTAAAAGTGATAATGATCATCATAATTATATAGTCATTTATTATATTATTATAATAAATCATATTTATTTCTTTCCATTTGGTCTTTTGTCTCTCAAGAAATACAACTAAAACTGAAGCCACACAGTAGATTTTGGTCTATCACTAGTTATAACCAAAAAGCAATGGATGTATACATGGTATTAGTCCACAAAGTACTACTAACACATAATGAAATGGTTTGATGAAATGTATATATTTATAAAGTCAAGGCTTAATTATGAATATTTAAAAGTGATCTGAGGTAAGAAAACAATGTCTTCATCTGCCAAGTTCTCAGGGTTACAGTTCATAACCCATGAAACTCACTTTAAAACATGTACCATGAGACTTGCCCTTTATAAATAAGTCTTTTAGTTCCTAGAACTTCAGACTATTGGAACAAGATATGAAATTTTACAATTCTTTCCAGTCCCACCTTTGTAGTGCTATCTGTTAGTATAGCACTTGAACAGGGCAGTGTGCTCTAGTGAAGTGGCTAAGAGGGTGGGTCCTGATAATTCCTAGCTATGCTGTCTTAGGTTAATTGCTTTGCTGTCTCTCAGCTTCCTAATCTACAAAACAGGAATAACTTAGAACCCACCTCCAAAGCTGTGCAAGTTAGTTAAATTGTATAATCACCAAATGTATGCCACCAAGATAACATTTAACAAAAGTTGGCTATTATTATGTAGACCATCAGTAAATATTAAGTGAAAAAAATGCTGTCGATTATTATTTTAACTGTACTTCATCTTTGGAGAAGGCAGTGGCACCCCACTCCAGTACTCTTGCCTGGAAAATCCCATGGACGGAGGAGCCTGGTGGGCTGCAGTCTCTGGGGTCATGAAGAGTCGGACATGACTGAGCGACTTCACTTTCACTTTTCCCTTTCATGCATTGGAGAAGGAAATGGCAACCCACTCCAGTGTTCTTGCCTGGAGAATCCCAGGGACAGTGGAGCCTGGTGGGCTGCTGTCTATGGGGTCACACAGAGTCAGACACGACTGAAGTGACTTAGCAGTAGCAGTACTTCATCTTTCTTGGGTTTCCCTGGTAGCTCTTCTGGTAAAGAATCTGCCTGCATTGCAGGAGAGCCTGGTTTGATTCCTGGGTTGAGAAGATCCTCTGGAGAAGGGATAGGCTACCCACTCCAGTATTCCCGGGCTCCCCTGGTGGCTCAGACGGTGAAGAATCTGCCTGCGATATAGGAGACCTGAGTCCGATTCCTGGGTTGGGAAGATCCCCTGGAGGAGGAAATGACAACCTACTCTGGTATTCTTGCCAGAAAAATCCCATGGACAGAGGAGCCTGGTAGGACAGTCCATGGGGTCGGAAAGAGTTGGACATGACTGAGCAACTAAGCACAGCACATCTTTCTTAACTGGGTTCAAATATTACAGATGAGTAACTTTTGGTTTTCTTTAAAACATGTTGTTAAGGAATATAATCTTGTTTTCCAGATGCTGTTTTCGCTGGTGCCATGCCTACAATGGCAAGTGTCAAGCTTTCCACTCTTCATCCCATTGTGAATCACCCACATTATGAGGATGCGGACTTGAGGTGGGCAACTGATAGAATACTACAACCAGACATACCAGTGACTTCTACTGACTTACAGGAATGGGGAAAATTTTTATGTACACACATACACATTCTTTCATCCTCATGTTCATTCTAAAAGTTAAAAAGTAGTAACAATTCAGAAATTACAACATGTACCTGTTAAAGCAACCTTAATAAATTGCTGAAAACTGAAAAAAGCAAACCTGAATTTTGCTCAAAGTAAAAAATGGATCACATTTATGACTAGCCTCTGTGTGTTTCTATGGGTGTGTGTATTCCAGTGACACTCCTAAGTAGTAGTAACAAGAAGGGAATAGACTTGGCTCATGGCCATCATTTGCCAACCCCTGTTCTAGATTCCACAGCCCCTCTGCCTGATTTAAGAAACCACTCTTGATCTTACTGGTGGCCAGTGATTAGCCTTTTTTCCACAGGTAAAAAGAGTTTATGAAGTCCACTATGTTAAATGCTTTTATGAAAATTTGGGTTGCTCTTTTTTTAGTTGTTTATGGGAACCCTAGTTTCCACTGAAATCTGAAAGTTTTGTTTTCCTTAAGTGACTTTTAAAAAATCATTTTAATCATCCTAGTAATTGGATATTCTTTCCCTTTTAATGTGACTTTGGATTATTGTTAAAGGTAATATTTTAAATTAAAGTTTTATGTTTGGCTTTGAAGATTGGGCATTCTGTATGCTTGAACTCTTAGGGAATGTCTAATGTATAATTGATCATTTACTTAGGATTTTATTAAAAACTCCCATTTAGAACTAAATCATCTGTCTACCATATTTTATTAAGCATTCCTGTTTCTCAAGCTTCTGTTAGGGTACTTTCTCTACCTGACTACTACTGTATATGCTCACCATCTAATTATTCTATTTACTACATTCAGCTTCAACTCATATGTCTTTCAAACCTTCTCTAAATGAAATTATCTACTGAAATCTGTATTTTCACTGTATTTAGCCTCTATCTGAGTTTCTTCCAGATTAGTTATTTTAGAAATTATGCAAAGCTAATTTTATATTCTGAACTATTGTACTGCTACCTATCTCTAGACTCTAAACTGGCTTATACACTGATAATCAGTACCTACAAAATTCAAATTTCTGTGAGTTTTAGAACATTTTAAATGTACGTAAAATGTGGAAATTTCTATCCCCAAATAATTCATGCTGTTTGGGGTCATGTATAATCAGTGCTCCATCCAGTAAGTATTGGGGGTTTTAATTTGGTAACAAAATTTCTTTAGTCAACTCTATTACCACTTATTTAGAAACTTTTTTTTTAACTTGTTTGAATTTAAAGAGCTCGGACAAAAATAGTTTACTCCGCATATAGCCGAAAATCTGCCAAAGAAGTGAGAGATAAGTTGGTGGAGTTACATGTAAATTACTACATTTTAGAAGAGGCATGGTGTGTTGTGAGAACTAAGTGAGTATGAGCCCTGTGCTCTATGATATATGGTATATTTTAAAGCAATGAATGTTTTACTTCATTATAGCAGTCCTGATTCTTTAAACATTTTTATTTTAAATTAATTCCATTAAATTGTTATCTTGGCATTTTATTTAAAATTCTTGCATGGAATTATACTATTTAAGCATAATGTAATTTCAGAAATGATAGTGTATTTTGCTAACCTAATTCTTTCATTTTAACATCTGAATGTAGCTTTTCCCCATAATTTTCAAGTTTTTTAAACTTTGATTAGATATCTAAAATACAGATTTGAATTTATAGCAAAGTGAGATACTAGCATTCTGCTACTACGGCTGATTTACATTGGCTTTATAAGCCATATAAGAAAAGTTTCACATAACTCAGAAGGACATAATAAGAAAATGTTTCTAATTAACAGTTTTAAATTTCTAAATTTTGAATACCTAAAAATACATCAAATTCTGAGATGTGTAATGAATATCTTCAGGCCTTTGTTTAGTCTCCTTGATTTAAAAAATCCTTAGTTGTATTAATCTTAACATTGAGAATTTTCATTTCTCCTATGAATAATTAGGAATTGGCTATATGAGACTTTTGAAGAGCTAATTTTTGAGATTTTAGTAGCTAACTTTTGTATCTAATTTTAAAATCAAATAAATAATGTATAGGAAGAAGTATATCAGTACTTGCAAATGTGAGTGGGGACTAAACACTCCAATCAAATGTCAGAGATTGAGACTGAATACAAAAGCAAAACCCATCTATGTCCTTCCTTACAGGAAGATGCATTTTAAGAGCAAATACATGAAAGAAAGGTTGAAGTAGAAAGGATAAAAATGTTACCACTTGAGTAACCATGTGTGTAGCATATGCTAAATATGTATTTTCTAGCATATTCTAAAAAAGCAACACTGTCTTGTGGAAGGAAGATCAGTACTTACCTAGGCTGATGTTTCAGGGAGAGGACTGACTATAAAAGGGTACAAGGGAACTCGCCGAGGTGATGCAAATATTCCATGTTATGGATGCTCACATATGGATGTTATGATGATGCTCACACACTTATACACATTTACCCATACTTATGAAAATTTACAGATAAACTGGGTGAATTTTATTGTACGTAAATTACACCTCAATATAGACTGATTTTGTCTGACTTCTTCCCTGTAATGATTCCCGTGCAGGGCTATTCTCTAGTGAGAAATATCTCATTCAGTCCACTCAGAAAGGGAAGAGTTGAGGGGAGTAACGGTGGCGGGAGAGCTTCTCTTTCTGCTTTGGACTTTGTATGTTATCATGCTAATTTAATTCAAAATTTAAGTTCAAGAATATGAAGTAGGTAATTCATCAGGAATTAGATTAACTATTGACTTTGCTTTAATTTGTCTCATTTTACTGTTAATGGGTATTATATTTGGATAGCAGTACCGTTTAGAACATATATTCATTTATATTTCACTTTGAAGGTGGATTTTTAAATATGTTTCTGAATTACATTGAGCTCTTATTATTTTATTCAATAATATATTGGTTATTTGGTTAACTGGAATATAAGAATATAATTTCATTTTATTATTAATATCTCTAAATTTTAAACATGTTTTTTGAAATGTACTAAGATCTTTATTAAATGTTAGTCTCTAAAAATCTGAGATATTTTATAATTATACTTCTTCTAGATATGAATGTATTTTTAATATATATATGTGTGCTTATTTTTTCAGGCCCGGTTGCAGTATGCTTGAAATTTGGGATGTGGAAGACCCTTCTAACTCAGCTAACCCTCCCTTATGTAGCACCTTGGTCAAGGATGCGAGGCCATACTTCACCACAGTGTTTCAGAATAGTATGTACAGAGTGTTAAAAGTCAATTGAGAAAAGACTGCCCTTTACACTATGGTGCAAAGAGGTGTGCAAAAACAATCACTTTAGTTTATTTACATTAATAAAAATCACAAGCTTTAATAAGGACCCTTAAAAACAAGATAAGAAAAATGATTTAAACTTTTTCTAATTTCTAAAAGGTAAATTATTTCATTGTTTTCTATTGAATGTCAGCCTTATTAAACTTGTCATATAAATGAGTAAATCATTTCATTTTCCATAAATAAATGTTCATCTTAAAGTTTTAAAGAAGAAAAATATATGTAAGAGAACAATGAAATTGAGTAAATCAAGACTATATAAGTCCTTTTGTATCCAACTAGGCAAATTGCTTCTAATTTCCTCTAGTTCTACGATGTACCAACTCAAACTCTTTAAAACACTTAGAAGAGACTAATGCAGTTTCTAAAATGACAGTTCCCTAAGATGCTGCTACTGATCACAACCTCTATCTTTGTGAGGAAATTTGTTTGTAACCATGTGTCTATTATGGTTGTTTTTGCTTTTAGTAGCCCTCAGGAAAGATCTTTAATAGCTTTTAACAACTTAAAAAAAATAATTTTAAGTTAAGTATTTTTCAAAACAGCTTATTTTGCAATGTTTTCAATCTTTTTAAATTTATTTATCCAGCCAGATATTTTCTGTTGATCAGTTCTCAATTTAAGTTCAGCAGATTATTAATCTGTCTTTTAGAATACAGTGGGTTTTTTTTTTTCTTTTACCATCCAAGTAAAATTGTTATAGTACACAGCCAAATTTAGGGCTTAAGCATAGTCAGAAAAGAAAACCCAGTTAAATTTATCAAATAAAATTTGAAGAAGCAAAGGCATTTTCATCTTGAAGTCCTGTAGCTCATTGGTCATAGTCATTTTTACCCCAGTCACCATCTTTTTTAATAATATGTTTTCAGTCCTTATTTAGTTTTGGTTTTGGATGAGGACAGTAACATGTTATAGATCCTCTCTTCCAGTATAAAACCTATCCAACAGTAATGCTTTGAAAGTGTTAGTTATCTAGAAAATACGGTTGCCCAGTGGAAAGGTAAACACTCTCTCTGATTGACAGATGTTGACTATGCTGTATCTGTAGTGTTTTAATGTGCATCTCCTTTAATAGTCTTGGAATGTTTGTAATTCCCTTGTTTTGGGCCCTCTCTGTGTCTGAGATAGCAAAATGGCTTAATTCCATAGATTAGTTCATATTTCATAGTAGGTAGAAAATTACATATACAGGAAAACCAATAAATTATTTTTCAGCTTTTATTATAATTGTAAAATATTTTAATACAAGATACGGAACAGCTAAGAGTACAAAACTGTATTTATATTCACATTTCAGATACTTTATTTTGATCTAAGTATGGGGCAAAGCAGTAAAGGAGATAGAACACCTAACACAAAAATTGCAATATATTTTGGATGATGCTTTCATAGGAACTATTCTAAAGAAGTTGGTAGAATTTTTAAAGAACTTTATCAGTTAATAAAATATACAGTACAAGTATATTTACATGGATTTATATATAGGGACTCAAAATTATTTTCAACTTTTATAGTTGTAAAATATTTTAATACAGGATGCAAAGCCACTAAGAAAGCATTATTTTAGCATTTTCAAATATTTCATTTGGTGTAAATGTGAGATAAAAGAGCTACAACACCTCAGATTAATGAAATTAAAGTAGCACATTTTGGATAGTATATTCATAAGCAACATTTAAAAGAAATTGCTAGAATGTAGCAACAAAAATGGATGAGTTGGATTAACTAAAACATATTTCATATAAATGTATTAATATGAATTTATGTTATTTTCACATGCTATATATGTTTTAAATTAAAAAAGCCCTTGAAGATCCTGACATGTGTTTTCTGTCTTTCTTCATTCTTTACTAAAACACATTTGGAAATTGAAATCACTCTGATATGAAAGTAGAAATCATGGTTTCCTGACCATGTTTACATTGATAGTGTTTTTTTTAAACCATTTTAAAACAATTCTGTGTAGTCTCACACAAAAGGCAATGTACTATGGAGGAAATAGTGTGGCTTTGTAACCAGGTGGATCTCAGTGTGAATCCCGATAACTTTCATTTACTAGGTATATTACCTACCATCCATTGAAAAGATATTTCTTGAACGCTTACTGAATGTCAGGCACTATTTGTGGCTATGTGGCTTGACTCTGAAAATTTCAGTTTCTTATCACAAAAAGGAGACTCACACTACTTACTTGGCAGAGTCATTTTGAGGATTAGTGAGATGATGTGTTAGAGCACATACAGGCCCTCGACAATTGTTAGCCCATTTACTCTTTGTCCCTTTCCCACCAATAACCAGTTCTGTAATGCTGTGTTACCTGGTGTGTTGTCTCATTTCAGAATTCCAAATAGTCCTACTTAAAAAAAAAAAATTTATTCTTTACTTGGAGGGAAATTGCTTTACAGTATTATGATAGTTTCTGCCATACGACAATGCAAATCAGCCATAATTATACATATATCACCTCCCTCTTGAGCCTCCTTCCCGAGCCTTCCTCCCATCCCCAACTCCCGCCCCTCTAGGTCATTACAGAGTGCCTGGCTGGGCTTCCTGTATTATACAGGAACTTAGTACCAGCTATCTGTATTACACATGGCAGTATATATATGTCGATGCTACTTTCTCCATTCATCCCACCCTCTCTTCCCCGCACTGTGGCCACAAGTCTGTTCTTTACATATGTGTCTCCATTCCTTCCCAGTTAATAGGTTCATATACTAATACAAATAGTCCTACTTTTCTTTAGTGTCTATAAGTAAGAATACTGGACCACTGCTTACTTTTTTAAATATAAATTAGGTTATTAGAGTCTTGTCTGTATACATTTTATTATTTATTCTTTGGAAATCTGAAAAAAATAGGCATGAATGCTGTTCGTTGAATAATGGGCAGATTTTCCCTCAGTGCAAGGAAGCACTTTCCTTAGTTTCCTATGGTCATATTTTTGCACACTTACTTGAAACCATGATAAAAGTGAGTTGTGCACAAGCTCAGCAATTCCCTCCACCATCAAGTTGTCAGAAGCTGATATACAGCTTCAGTGAATAATACGTGTGTTATATGCTAATCGTTTGCTGCTAAGAACACTACATCAAAAATCATTGAATATTTTCCATGGGGGATTTCCTGGTAGCTCAGGGTAGTACCAGGGTACTCCCTGGTAGTGGTGAAGAATCTGCCTGCAATGCAGGAAACCTGGGTTCAATCCTTGGGTTGGGAAGATCTCTTGGAGAAGGGAATGTCTATCCACTCCAGTATTCTGGCCTGGGAAATTCCATGGACTATATATCAAAAAGAGTTGGACATGACTGAGTGACTTTCCCTTCACTTTTCATGTTAATTTTAATAAAACTATGCTTATATTTTATATGTTTGTATTATATAAGCCATACGAACTCATTATGGAAAATTAGTTTTGAAAAAAGCAGAAAATTTAAAAGGGGAAATGTTCACCAAGACATTATTAATATCTCATTGTTTTCTTCCAGCCTTTAGGCATAAGTTTTTTGTTGTTTTAATGTAAACAGTTTTATCTTTTGTTCTTCTGTAATAAATATGGAAGTGTTACATACAAGCTATTTTTAATGGCTCCATAATGCCCTATTTTGTATATAAATATATGCACAGATATTTGTATCTTAACCATTATTTAGCTGTTTCCACTTTTGCAACTATGTGGATATCATAGTACAATATATAAGATATGTATAGAACTCTGCCATGAATTCTTTTTTTAATTTTCAAATTATTTCTTTAGGGTACATTCCCATAAATTTATTTCAGTAAAACACTATGTATACTGTCAATGCAGTTTGCCTCAAATTACCTCTGCAAAAGTATTGTATGCATCACCAAAAATCAGTGTGTGATAATGCTCATCTCACAATACTTATTAGCATTGGGTTTTTTATTAATAATTTTTTGCTAGTTTGTGACTCCCAAAATGGTATTCATTATCATTATAATTTGCATTTATCCCATGGTTTGTCGATGGCACTCAACTCCAGTACTCTTACCTGGAAAATCCCATGGAGGCAGGAGCCTGGTAGGCTGCAGTCCATGGGGTCGCGAAGAGTTGGACACGACTGAAGCGACTTAGCAGCAGCAGCATGGTTTGTGTGATTGGACCACCTATTCACGTTTGTAAATGGTTACATTTCCTCTTGTACATAGTCTGTTTACATTTGTCTGCATATATTTTATGAAAGCCCAGCCTGGCACTGAGACCAGCTGTGTTACAGATCCTCACTGTTAGTGATTCTGCCTTGTCATTAAGTATTCTGTAAAGTCGATAAAAATGCNGCAGCATGGTTTGTGTGATTGGACCACCTATTCACGTTTGTAAATGGTTACATTTCCTCTTGTACATAGTCTGTTTACATTTGTCTGCATATATTTTATGAAAGCCCAGCCTGGCACTGAGACCAGCTGTGTTACAGATCCTCACTGTTAGTGATTCTGCCTTGTCATTAAGTATTCTGTAAAGTCGATAAAAATGCCATATTAGTTTACCTACTCCTCAATAAGCTGGGCATGATGCTTCAGCCTGTCTAAAATAGTTTATAATCTATACTATATACTTTATACTATATAATATACTTTATAGTATATCCAGGATGTCATATTTAATGTTAAATGCCACGTTTAAAAATCTCAGTGCTTCCACTGCTTTTACATAAGGATTCAATGAGCATAATTTCATGCTTGGACACCATTGACTTTGTAAATTGTGTTTTATGTATGAAATTTCTTGAACCATTATTATTGATCTCATTTGAGCTGCTTTTTATAGGTTATAGAAGGCAGAATTATTAAAATTTCAAACCCAAGAATGTTCATGGAAGCATTATTTGTACCTGGTGGAGGGAGCTGGAAGCAACCTAAAGGCACCAATAGAGTGAGTGAGTAAAACAAAACAGTTCCATATAATGGAATATTATACAGGGGTAAATCATCTATTCACATGTCAATAGGAATTAATCTCAAATATAAGGTTAAGAATAAAAAGCTTGGCATTTTCCTGGTGGCCCAGTGATTAAGAATCTGCCTGCCAATGCGGGGAACATAGGTTCAACCCCTGGTCTGGAAAGATCCCACATGCCACAGCTACTGAAACCTGCCTAGAGCCTGTGCTCTGCAGCAAGAGAAGCTACCATGGTAAGAAGCCCGCTCAGCACACAGAGCAGCCCCTGCTCACAGCAAACTAGAGAAAGCCCGTGCTGCAGTGAAGACCCACAGCAGCCAAAAATAGATACATAAATTTTTAAAAAGAATTAAAAAGTTCTTTAATAGTTGAATGCAAATTTGTTTTTATTTTTTCAAAGGTCAAGGTTTTTATTACTCAGCAGTACTTTGTTTAGAACTTCAAATTGGCCTCCCTGTTTCTCTTGTATCATGCTAAATTACCTTGTTTTCTCCCCCTGTTGTTAACTACAAAGATTAGAAAAAATACAAAATGTACACAGTTAATAGAATACTGTATATATCCATTAGATGTTTTTTCAAAAGCAAAATTTCTAGCATATTTCGCTAATATTAATAGGGTACACTGCTTTTCTTTGAAATAAGATCTAATCAAGTATTAATATATGCTATCTAATACTCTTGGTATGCTCTGTAGCTGTTACGAGTCCTGTCTTTGATCTTTTCAAAGTACATTGTTTGCCAACTGTATAGATACAAGAGTCTGTTCAGATAGCAGGTGATAATCATTGCGCTGTAATCAGTGCTGGAGCACAGTGGAAGGAAAGATGACTGGGTCCTTTCATAAAAGATATCCTAGCAGACATGCTGCTTGATCTGATCTGAAAGGGAAAACAGGAAGTAACCAAGTAAAGGGGACCGCAGTGGTGGTGGGGGTCTTTCAGGTAAAGGAGGCAGCATCTGCCACAACATGGGATCATTAGAGGATATGGCTCAATCCAGGAACTGCACTTTGGTTCAGTGAGAGCACCTGGGTGTTGAGGTATTTGCCATGAGTTGGAGACATGGGGAGGTCCTGAAAGCACCAGGATCTAAAGGAAAGTTAGGCCTCTAGAGTAGAAAGACATGCATGCCTTACTCTCCAACTGTTACCTCTCAGGCTCTGTTTCTTCATCTGTAAATTGGTTATAACACCTTCCTCACCTTGAATACCTTGAATTGTGTGCATAAATAAGATGTTCCATGTGGAAGTGTGTTAGAAAGCACTACCCATGCGATCCAGACACTGAGTCAACACTGACCTAGATGTTAAGGAAGATCTAAGCAGAGTACATCATGAGAAACGCTGGGCTGGAAGAAGCACAAGCTGGAATCAAGATTGCTGGGANGGGGACAATTTAGGAGAATGACATTGAAACATGTATAATATCATATATGAAACAAATCGCAAGTCCAGGTTCAATGCATGATACTGGATGCTTGGGGCTGGTGCACTGGGATGACCCAGAGGGATGGTACAGGGAGGGAGGAGGGAGGGGGATTCAGGATGGGGAACACATGTATACCTGTGGCGGATTCATGTTAACGTGTGGAGAAACCAATACAATATTGTAAAGTAATTAACCTTCAATTAAAATAAATACATTTACATTAAATTTTTAAAAATCAATATTACCCAGGAATTTGAGGAGAGAAAAACTCCAAAAATCTCCAGTGGATTTGAACAGATGCCAATCTACTCCAAAATAGCAAAAGTCACATTCTTTTAAGGTACCTCTACGAGCATATTCTGGGTCATTATATAAAACCTAAATTAAAAAAAATAATTGAAAGTGCTCAGGTATGTAGACAGCAATAAATATGTATGACCATAAAAGAATTTTAAAAAAATCAAAAGCAGAAAGATAGCTAGAAAACATCCAAACATTTAGAAACTAAACAATACTATCCAAATAGTCCATTGGTCAAAGAAGTAAGGGAAGTTTGAAGGGAAATAAAATATTTTAAAATGAATAACAATAAAAGTATCACAATTGGAAGTGCTTTGAGAAAAAATTTATAACATTAAATGTTCATATTAAAGAAAGCCTCAAATCAATAGTCTAAGCTTCCAGATTAAGAAATTGGAAAAGAAGAACAAATTCAATCAAAAGTGTGCAGAAAGAAGGAATACATAGAGATAAGAGCAAAAATCAATGAAAGTGAAATCAGAAAACAATAAACAAAGTCAATGAAAATATCAACAAAATGCATAAAACTCCAGTTAAATTAACAGACAGGGATGGTGGGGGAGCAAAAACTACCAGTATCAGTAAGGAAAGAGTAGACATCACTGGGAATGCCACCAGGGGCCCCATGTTCTCAGGGGACCCAGGCCCCTTGGAGACACTGGAGATTCACTGCAGGAAGATATCAATGCCTCAGAGCTTAGGATGACTCTCAAGGAGGGGCTGTGGACAGGAACTGCAGACCCCAAGAAAGGTGCTAGCATAGCTAGTGATGGGGATTCGGTCCAGGGCTGGTTGAAGGGCCATGTGGGAGGAACGTGGTGGTCAGAACTGTTACTCCGAGTCATGTTCAGCCTATAACTCTCATGACACCATGAAGTGTGACCACTGACAGGCAAAGATTCCCTCAGGGGTCGCAAAGACAGCGAAGTTCTGGGAAGCATGAACTCTTGATTCAGCCAGAGTTGGTTTCAAAGTCAGGCTCCTGGCTACGGCAAAGTAAGCTTCTCTCCCTCATGCTGCAAAAGGGGAATCCTGGACAGCTAGGAAAGACGTGGCCAGACACCCTGACATTTAGTGGGGTGCTCAATGCACACTGGTTTCTTTCCATCCACCTGAGAGGCCAGCCTTCTCATTTGCCAGAATTGTCACTTTGGGACAGGAAAAGCCAAGTCCAATGGGAGCTGGACAGAACCAGTGGCAGCCACAGTGGCTATTCCCTGAGGAGGATGGAGATGCAGGAGGCAGTGCTCCCCAGAGCAGGTGTGAAGCAGCGGTGGTGGGAAGCTAAGCGCGAATGACCAGCAGACGAGGCGTGGGCCTGCAGCAGCCTGTTTGCACAGGCAGAAGAGCATGCTGGAAGAGATGCCAGCTGGGCCCACCATGGGCTGACTCTGTAGGGAGCTGAACAGAGCCCCACGGGGAGGGGGAGAGACCTTCCAAGAGAAGAGGTTTGAGGGCAGTAAACTGGCCCTGACAGCATAGCCTTCACTGCTGAAGAGAGTAAAGAATCCAAGTCTGGTGTAAAGGGAGCTGTTTGTGCCCACCCAGCCCAGCCCCTGGGATACAGGTGCCTGTCTGTTTCTTGGGGAGAGGAAGGAAAACATCAATACCTATTTTAAAATGATCATTCTGTCTGTAAATTTCTAACACAGGTCACAAGGAGTGCTGCTCAGCATCCCTCCCACAGCTGTTAACACAGAGATGGTTCTCTCCCCACACTTTGCTGTCAGCTTTGCTCAGGTCATCAGAGCAGGTGGGTGGCAGGGTGTCTTCTCCCATCAGGGGAAGCTTCCAGGCTGTGGCAACTGAAAGCAGGGTATGCTGGTGACAGGCAAGGCACAGGCAGATGTGCAGGGCAGTCAGCAGGCTAGTTCTCATACGCCTGATAGACATGTCCGGAGAGTCCCAGAAATGCTGGTGTGGAACTTACAGTCAGGATGCTCAGAGGTTCCACAGATGTGAGCCAGCCAAGCAGTAAAATAAATTTAAATAACCCTGTGAGTTTGACCTCATTTGTATCTTCCTGAAGAGGCCTTGGAGAGACAAGGCAGAATAATAAAGATCTATAATCACATTCATTGAGTATCTATCATAGGCCAGGCACTGTGCATAATATTCTAAACATAATATTTACTCTTTATCATAATGCTGAATTCTCCCTCATTTTCTTCCCCTCCCGTTTCTTCTTCTTCTTATGTTTAGGAATTCTTTGATTAAAGGAGACCTAGAAAGCAGTGATATAAATTTGGCAAATAAATTTTAATTGGGCTTTGATTTTATGACAGGCGAAAATAAGCTAGTTCTCATTTTTTAAACAAAACTGATTTGATATCTAATCAAGTCAATACTTGATCAATATTTGTTGATTTCATTCATGAAATGTGACGATTAAATGAAAATACACTACATATACCTCAGAAATGAAAAAGAGTACTATTTTTTGCCTAGTGCAGAATACCATAGGGCTGCTGTACCCTGGGGTGGGGGCACCATTCCCTTGGTTTTTGCTGTAAATGCCTCCTCCTTGACTTACAGGACAACCTCACGAGTCTGAGTGAGTGCTGGCCACCCAACAGCCCTGAGCTCATTACAAAGTAAAAATGATTTTTATATATTTTATGCCTTTATAACAATCTATTTTCAAAAAGCAGTTGAAAGTTTACAATTTTAACAGAGAATGTTTATGTTAGAACAGAAGCTAGATTAAAAGATCAGCTGGGGCCCAGAACACACATATTTTTCCTGCAGATCCAGCCAAATGTGAGATCAGGGACTGGACATAATTCATCAGAGCCAAGCTACACTCTGCAGGCAGGCTGTGTGGTAGCTACCTACCTTTGCAACGCTGTCTGCTTTCAATTGTAAACACAGCCAACCAGCTCATCAGAATAGGGCTGGAGGGAAAGCCAAGGCTGGCAGCAAGCTTGGCACCTGTTGGTGCCAGAAGCCACCTGTACACAGCATGCTGCAGAGAAATAGCCAGAATGCCCTGGAGCCAATTCCTTCTAGAAACCAGTGACAGTGGGGCTCACCCACCCCATCCATCTCCAGCATGGAGGAGCTGCCTTCAGGAGGAAGCATAAGGTGGAGGCCCTGATTACAGAGGATTTGGGCAGTATCTTATTCTTGTCTGGTCCCCAGGGACCACGCCTCTCTGGTTATTAAATACTGCATTGAATGGAATGAACTGATTCTAGCCCCAGCTCCATTGGGAAGTTCCTTAGTGATCTTAGAAAGTGACTTCTCTTAGAGCCTGCTGCACAGCGAATCATTCCTAACTTAGTGGCATAAAACAAATGAGCATGTATTATCTTTCACTGTGTGGGGGTTGATGGAGCCCAGTGAGGAACTTTTTGGTCCTTCTACAAAGTTGCGTAGTGGCCAGGCTCCAGTTTTCTTGAACTCTACTCCATGCATATGTCTGGTCGCTGGCCGGGGGAGTCCTAGACAGCTAGGGACTAGAACATCTCATCTGGGGCTCCTCAGGATACTCTTCCCTAACAATGTGATCTCTCCGTATGGACTCTTCAGCACGGTGGCTTCAGGGCAGCTAGACTTCTTATACCAAGGCCCAGGCTCCAAGGGGACTTATCCCAGGGCAGTGGAAAGCAGAAGTCAAGGGCCTTCTGTGACCCAGCCTCACAGGTCACAGTTAATTGTCTTCAAGGAGGTGTGGAAAGTCATGCTTTTGTTCTAGGGGAGGGAATATAGATGTCTCGTCTTCATGACAAGAACATCAAAGAATTGTTTTGCACTGAAACCTCCACAGAGCTTTTGTTTCTCCTCGCACTGAATGGGAATAATAATACTTCTTGGCTAGATTCTTTCTGGGGGAATGGAGGTTAAATGGGGCTAATGCAGATGAACTCATGGCCAAAGTCACCTAGCTGACCTGGTGTCTAGGGGCCAAAATGCCCAAATGGAAGCCTCCATGTGTCCTGGGAGGAGTGGTTATTCTCCCCCCAGTGCATGTGTGCTCAATCGTGTCTGATTCTTGGTGACCCTTGGACTATAGACTCCCAGGCTCCTTTATTCAAGGGATTTCCAGGCAAGAATACTGGAGTGGGTTGCCACTTCCTGCTCCAGGGGGATCTTCCTGGCCCAGGGATTGAACCCAGGTCTCCTGAATTGCAGGCAGATTCTTTACCAACTGAGCCACCAGGGAAGCCCCCCAGCATCTGTCATTTGTTGTGTCAAAGAGGAGAATTCTTAACCTGGAGTGATTTTATCTTAGACTATAAATACTGTGGCTTCTGGGGCTTCTGTCCTGCATTCTTGGCAGGCGGCAGGATGCCCCGAAGCTTATCTCTGCAGGCTCAGCTGCAACAATGTGATGTGTATGTTCCAAAGCCAGCTCCTTTACTTGCCCATTTTCCCAGAAAGCACTGCGCTGGGAGGCCTGACACAAACTGCTGATATCTAGTTTCACCCACCTTTCAGCTACCTTTTCCAACTCAGTCACATAAATATCTTCCTCCTTAGGTCTATTTTCCAGGCTGGTGGTTCCCACAGTGGTGGTGTCACAACCCGCTGGGGTGTTACAGTGGGCTGTCGGTGATGGTGCAAGTCATCTGTTACTAACAATAGGGTTCCCAAGTCTGCCAATGACTTCTATTGAAAACAATATACAAATTAAAGAGAACTCAAGTTAATCCCCGTGATCTGCCACACTCAGTTGCCCTGAACATTCTTTCTTGTGAAAGCCTGTAATTGTTGGATAGCCTTTATTTGGAAGGAAGCAATTTTTAGCTTTTAAAGGAAACCACAATTCACGGTGTCTGTCTTTTAAGAATGTTCCACCACACAAGATTACATGGACTCAAGGGTGAGGCAGGGTGGCCCCATGGGGTCCCGACCCCAGCTCCCTCTACCCAGCTCTGCCCCTGGGCAAGTTACTCACCTCTCTGTGACTGCTCCGCTTCAAAATGGGGATAATAAAAGCATGCACCTTGTAGGCTGCTGTGAGGAGGATTAACTGATGTATATAAAAGACACAGAACAGTGCCCGAAATCTAGCCAAGGCTAGTTTTATAGCAGCTACTATTATTTATTGTGAGCCTTTTCCTTTTTTGAGGGTTTTCCTTGATGTTTTGTATGTCATGTTGTTTTGGGATGTAAAGAACAAATATATCATTACTGTGTTGCACTGTGCCTGAATATAAATACATTGGACATCTCAGCCTGGATTTCTTTTGTTTTCAAGATACTTAAAATTCCATGGGCCTCTTCTTTGGCTGGCTCCAGAAATATGTCTTGGGCTTGGGTAGCTCCAGGAAAAATGAGATTTGGCACAAGGAGCTTTTCTCCAAAATACTTCATGACTCTCTTCATTGGCTCTTCATACTTGGACCTTGATTCATTTCTCCTTCCCTACATCCATCATTTTCAGGCTCTTCTTTCTGCCCAGTCCAGGGAGCGGGCAGGGAGAAGGGGAGATTCCTGCTCAAGGTTTCCAAGCTGAAGTAAAGGCAAGACTGGGCTGAGCAGAGGAGTAGGAGTTTAGCAGATGAATCCCTGGCTTTCCAGGTTGAATTTCCAAAGAGTTTTCAAACCAGTGCTGTGTACGACTGTGCTCTGCAGATTAAATGAACATTTGTGAGCTGATCTAAGTGTTGAAGAGGGACTCAAGTAGAGATGAGTGCCATGGACAAGATATGCCTCTGATGTGGGAAAGCCGCTTTGTTTTGATCAGAACAGCATCCTGCATTCCCTGAATGTCCGTGTTTTCTCCTTTACTGCACAGACCTTGCATAAAGATAAATTAATATATGCTAAAAATCTGTCATGCAGCTAAGGAATAAAAACAAAAATCAATTTCCTCTTTCCCTAAAGTTTTGGACCTCAGCCTCGCTGTTTGGCAGAGTCACCAGGGAGCTTCTAAAAGATACAGACGCTCATTCTTTCTGATTTCATTGATCTGAGTCAGGTCTGGACTTTGGCGTCATTTCTTAAAGGCTCCCAAGTAACATTAATGTTGCCAGAGCTCCAGGGTGTGACCTGGCAGACCTGTGGATCCACACTGAGCGCCTGTGGGTTTTCCCTGTACCTTCTTCCTCCAACCTCATGTTCCAAGAAAAGGGTCAGGTGACACCATAGATGCTTCCGACAGGACTCATAATAATATACTGCATAATCTTTCAGCAAAGTTTTATTAATAGTACATAACCTATTGTTACCTACTCATTTTCTGGGCAGTATTTTCAAGACTTATTTCTAAGACCCATCTTAAACCACTAAAGAGGAATTATTATGGACATTAATAGCTATTCATCCAAAATATAACCCCAAAAAGAAGGATGAAGAAAAAACTTTATGAAGATGAATCTCTATTGTTTGTCCATTTTTTTTCTATAGGCGCAATTTGTTTGCTTATTCTTCTCAAACGTACAGATTATTAAATACTAATAGGAATATTATTAGATTAGTATTAATACTAAATACTAATACTAATAGATTAGTAAATAATAATAATATAAATATTAATAAAGGGATTTGGGAAAATCTTTGTCTTCAAAAAATGCAAAATAGAAACAAAACAATCTTAATTTACTGGGAAGTGCAACCGCCAAACACTCAGAATGAACTCATATAAAGTAAGTCTTATACTATCACCCAGGCCAGGTTTTATAAGGTGTTGTCAGAAGCCTCCTGGCTAGACACACAGGCTACCTGTGGCTTCAACTCCAACTTCTCACTTTCTAGGGGCATGAGCCAGTTATCTGCATTTTAAACAAACTTCCAGGTTTCCCTGGTGGCTCAGCGGTGAAGAATCTGCCTGCCAATGCATGAGACCTGGGTTCAATCCCTGGTCCAGGAAGATCCCACATGCCACACAGCGACTAAGCCTATGGGTCACAGCTACTGAGCCTGTGCTCTGGAGCCCTGGAACCACAAGTACTGAGCCCATGGGCCGCCACTATTGAAGCCAGAGAGCTGGAGCCCGTGCTCTGCAGCAAGAGAGGCCACCATGATGAGAAACCCATGCATCACAACTAGAGTGTGACCGCCACTCGCTGCAGCTAGAGAAAAGCCTGTGCAGCACTGAAGACCCATCAGAGCCCAGAACAAAACCAGAAAACAAACTTCCAGGTGTTTTGCTTGACTCTACTTTCTCAGGCAGCAATGCTATCTCTAAAACAAAATTATGCACTTAATTCCAGTAAATAAATTGGTAAAGGTTAACTCCTCCACTGAAAGTATTGATGAGGCAGGTCTGGAGTTCAACAGGTGGCCTGTCCTGAGGATTCTGGGCAGCTTCCCAGAGGTGCTGCATCCAGCTGCTCGAAGGGCCCCTGACATCAGCGTTGTCTCTGTCTCTGTGCTTCTACTGAGCTGTCTGTTCCCTGACTTGTCGCCTTCTGCCTCTGCCTCCTCTCCATTCCAAGCATCATCCTCCTTGGAACAATTCTTGCCTCACCATACTCTTTCTTCCTCAACCAACTGATTCACTCAATGGTTTCTGAAATACATGCATTGGTCCAGACAGTCACAAAAAGAAAAGAAATTTAGAACATGGTAAGGTATTAGTAAGATGAACTAGTTTTTAAAAATATTTAACTTGCTGAATTGCAAAAGGTTTCTTTTTAATTGAGGTGTAATTGATATACAATATTATATCAGTTTCAGGGATATAACATAGTGATTCAATATTTTTATAGATTATACTCCATTTGAAGTTATTATAAGAGATTGAGTCTGTTTCCTGTGCTATACAATGCATCCTTGTAGCTTATTTATCTGAGCTGTAATGAATAATAAAGGTGTTTAACTTCCCAGTGTTCTCATTTCATTGTGCACCTAGTCTGGCTGGAGTGGACTTCAAGTGTGCTCCAGCATTGCTGTGGTTGTCCATGACTGTTATGGAGAGCTGATCTGGTATTCTTTCATTCTCTGTGTTTTATCAGGCAACTTGTATTGGACTTACCATGCAAGTTTCACTCCCATGAACAAAATAATACTACAGATTAGAAGTCTGAAGATGACAACGAAGGAATTAAGTGCCTGCAGATAATCTTAAAGGACTGATTGTGTTAACTCATGTTGGGAAATGAAGAAAGACAAGCAAACATCTAGTGTAGTGTGTGAACCAAGTGTGCTGAGACAAGCTGCCAAAGGAACTGCAGAGTATGCCGTGCAAAACTGCTTACAGGGCTGTACTCTACCCAAGGGTGATGAAACTCTGCACAAAGCAAGATGCGGCACTTGGGTCAAGCACTGGGTGGGGTGCTGTGGCATCTGTTCAGGGGAACCTGGATGCCCAGCTTAACCCTCTCTGACTTTCACACTTTGAACAGTGTCAGGAAAAGCACTGGCCCCAAAGCATCACAAACACTACTGCACCTGGTACCAGTGCCCCCAACCCTGAGTTGGAAACCCCTCAGATATGTATAGTAGTTCATGGAGTGTGCAGTCATAGGCCCGAGGATGGAGTCTGGGGCTGTGTGCTCAGTCATTGCCACTTCTTGCTCCTTTGTCCACTATATCCAACAAATAGGCCGTTTGGGACAGGTCAGAAAGGATTGGGATAAGCTTTTTCTCACTGTGCCCCTATTCTCTCTGTACCTCGGGGGCCAATGACAACTGGATCTTGATTCCTCCTGAGGTTGCACAGAATCCATACTGCAGAGCCTCCCAAAGCTTCCAGCAACCCAGCATGATGTGTACTGCCTCTCCAGCAAGGTGCCAGGGCTAGTGCTCTGCTTCACCAAACTTTGCACTTCAGCACTCGCAAGAGCAGTCTTGAGTCCAGACACAACATTCGTTGTCTGGTTGCAAAATCAGGTGCTGGAACCCATGCCACTTTCCTCTGAAGAGCCAAAGGCTCCTTATCTGTTCCTCCTCCCTAAACTATTGCCTGGGACAAAATGGACACCATAGCAAATGCAGTTTCAGGTAGGAAAAAAATAAGGAATTTCCAACATTGCTGAGTAATGTGGGCTTCAGGTCACCTTGAGATGGCTACAAACTGTCTACAGCTCTTGCCTTAATGTTAGTTTCTGAAAACAAACAAAGATTAGTGGCAAGAGCTGAGATGACTTGAGTTAATAGCTGCTCGGGAAGTAAAACTAAATATTTTAGTTTTTAAATATATCTACAAAATTGATCCAAATTATAGTTTAGAAATGTACAGTGAATACCTTTGAAGTTTAGACTTACATCCAATTTACAGTCCTGACATTTCAAACAGTGACTCTTCGCTTATAACTAATGTATGAGATCAAGTATACCTAATACATGAGGAAACAATGGAAACAGTGTCAGACTTTATTTTTCTGGGCTCCAAAATCACTGCCGATGGTAACTGCAGCCATGAAATTAAAAGATGCTTGCTTCTTGGAAGAAAAGCTATGACAAACCTAGACAGCATATTAAAAAGCAGAGACATTACTTTACCAACAAAGGTCTGTGTAGTCAAGCTATGTTTTTTCCGGTAGTCATGTATGGGTGTGAGAACATAAAGAAGGCTAACACCGAAGAATTGTTGCTTTTGAATTGTGGTGTTGGAGAAGACTCTTGAGAGTCCCTTGGACTGCAAAGAGATCAAACCAGTCAACCCTAAAGGAAATCAGTCCTGAATATTCATTGGAAGGACTGATGCTGAAGCTGAAGCTCCAATATTTTGGTCACCTGATGCCAAGAGTCAACTCAGAAAAGACCCTGATGCTGGGAAAGATTGAAGGCAGGAGGAGAAGGGGACAGAGGACAAGATGGTTGGATGGCATCACTGACTCAATGGACATGAGTTTGAGCGAGTTCCAGGAAATGGTCAAAGACAGGGAAGCCTGGTGTGCTGCAGTCCATGGGGTTGGCAGAGCTGGACATGACTGAGTGACTGAACAGCAATAACAAATCATAATATCTTCTAAAGAGTTAGTATAAAATCTTGGCTGGTCTCATATCTGTCCTGTCATGCTCTCAATATCCTCTTACAGGCCTTCTATACGTCACTGCCCTGGTTATAGGAGCAGAGTCTCAGGTCCTGGGTTTTGTCCCCTGTCCATCTTCCTGCTATCAACTCAGCCATTGCTATCATCCACACGCCACAAATCCATATCCTCAGTGCATGTCTGCTTGCTATTTTTTCAAATCTTATTTACAACCCATCAATCTTTTGAGCACTAGAGTTCACTGTTTTTGAATAGCAAATGTCCTTCCTTCTGTAAGGGTCTAAATCTCAATTTATTTAATCTGCTAACCTTGTTTTCTGCTATTTTAATTAATTTATTTAATCATACATTTGATGATTTACCTACAAAGAGAACGGGCACCTCTATAGTGTCAGGCCTTGAGACAGCACAGAGCAGAGAGGGCTATGGTAGGCTACCCAGACTTCCCCAGAGTTAATGCCAGGGGTGTAGGTCACTAAGAGCTCACCATTGAATCCCTTTTGGGACTGGCTTTTAGTCATACACGTTCTATGGAGCTGCCTGCCCACGTCTCTCTCACTCCTTGCAAGAGGCCACCTCCAGTAGCCAACTGGTGTGGTATCACAGACTTGGGACCCTTGCCACAATTCAGAATGATTGTGAAGGGCCATCCTAGCTCCAGGGCTCCCTGTTGGATTGATCAAGGCTTCTGCTGCATTTGGTCTGCAGTTCAATTTCTCTTTGTTCAACTCCACTTTCTTGACTCCCTTAAAAGCTTTGTTCTTAAAAGTACCTCCCCAGACTCCAGAACCACTGCATACAAATTTTTATCTTAGAGATTCTTAGGGAACCTGACCTAATACAGAGCTTTCCCTCAAGAAAATTACAGTCTAACAGAGATGTCAGACAAATAAACAGGCAAACTGACAGTGGTAAGTGATATGACAAGGGAAAGTTTAGGTTACTAGATGTATGGCTCAGGATGTGAGGGGAGAAAGGAGAGGAAAGTTCCTGCAGGAGATGATTTCTAAGTGAGGGGGGCTGGGCAGAACAGAAGTGTGACGGTTTAAGAGAACAGCGTGTGAAGAAGTTCAGGGAGATAGAGGGCAGAGGGGGCTGGGGAATGGAGAGAGATAAGGCTGGGGAGTCAAGATCAAGGTGCTGGGAAATTCAGTGTCTGGTGAGGGCCTCCTTCCCCATTCACAGACGGCCCTCCTTTCACTGTGTCCTCACACAGGACCAGGGGTATGTTGGACGACTTCCGGGCAGTACTCAGGGTCAGTTGCCAATGGAAACTAAGAATTCATAGGAGTTCCTGCCTTCTAGGCTGTGGGATTTCTCCAGCATTCCTCAGTAGCATGGGATCTGAGGTCAGACAGTGGGATTTTGCCAGGTGAGTGAGATGAAAGGACCATGCAGGAGGCGGGGGTGGGGATCTTGACAGAGAGTTGCAGTGATGGACTGGGATGGAATAACAAGGAGACTTAGAGGCATTGGAGGTGGGTTGCTTGGATTTTAACTGCAGGAGTAAAGCCAGATTGGGGTGATGACAAAGAGCAGGGTGGGACTATAAGAGTGGGGGATCACATAGAGTAGGAATGCAGGTCACCAGAGATGAGAATATCAAGGAGATGAGAGGTTCAGTGTTAGAAAGGTGCTCAAGTTAGTCGTAGCAATGATAGGGATTAAGTGGACTGGGGACCAGGACTAGAGTAAATGGTGCTGCCTGAAGAGAAAAGCACTGATGAAAGGTAAACATGGCAAGGGCCCCGGAGGAGCTTTCTGGAGGCAGAAAGGAGATCCAAGGAAAGACGGGGGTGGAGTTAATGAGGGAATGAACCTGTCATAGGAGAAAGGACCTCTAAAGAGAGCCAAGATTTAGAGACTGCTGAGATGAGCTGAGTGTATGAGGGATGGATTGTGCTCAGGGAGCAGGAGATAAGGCTGGGTCAAGGGAACAGTTTAGCAGGAGCAGATAAGTTGTGTGATATATCCAGCTGCCTCTCCTGAGAATGGGCTCAAGCACTGACCACTCAGTGTCCAGATGAACCCATCCCCCGCCTTATCTGCATCCGGAGGCAGGTGAGCATGAGGCTCAGGCCACGAGTCAGCAAAGTCCTGTTGGATACTAGCAAGTCTCTGCCCAAATTAGAGGCAAATGGTGGAATTCACTGGCTTCCAGTGTTTCTAAGTCCAGTTGGGTGTGTTTGTGGGGCACTGGGGTGGTGGAGTGGAGGGTAGACGGGGGCAGGAAAGCTCAGCATCCTTTAGCAAGTAGTCTGCTCAGTTGCAGAGAGATCTGGGGGCTCTGGGACCCAGAATCCATGTGAGAGCACTCTAAGCATTTCATGCTCCAGTCTTTTTAATCTATTTATTCCTTAAATTAGTTGTTTCTTCCCTTCCTCATTCCGAAAAGGATTTAAGATGTTCCTATTAGCACTTACTATGGGCCAGGCACACAAGGGTTTCAGAAACATGCTGTTCCCTCTCTATAATGTGCTTTCCAAGCTTCTTTCTGTTTAAGCAAGATCTATTGTTCCAATAATGCCTAGACAAGTTTCATCTGCTCCCTGAAAACTCCTAAATCGTGTCAGATGTGGTCTCTCCTCTTTGTAACTCTTTCAGTACTTAGGCTCTGAATCACACATTCTCCTGCACAATCAAATGTGCTCCTAGCTTACCCTGCCTCTCCATCTAAACTGCAAGCCCTTTGGGGCTGAAGACTTTATCCGAATTTTTAATGTCTCTAAAATCCACTAAGACACCAAGGACATAGTAAGCCCTCAGTAGTAGGAACTGCATTTTAGGGAGACACGCCCCTCTGTAATGGAGTGTTTCTTTTTTTTTTTACTTTTTTAATATAAATTTAATTGGAGGTTACTTTACAATATTGTATTGGTTTTGCCATACATTAACATGAATCCGCCACAGGTATACATGTGTTCCCCATCCTGAACCTCCCTCCCTGCTCCCTCCCCGTATCATCCCTCTGGGTCATTCCAGTGCACCAGCCCCAAGCAGCCCGTATCCTGCATCGAACCCAGACTTGCGATTCGTTTCATATATGATATTATACATGTTTCAGTGCCATTCTCCCAAATCGTCCCACCCTCTTCCTCTCCCACAGAGTCCAAAAGACTGTTCTATACATCTGTGTCTCTTTTGCTGTCTCATATACAGGGTTATCGTTACCATCTTTCTAAATTCCATATATATGTGTTAGTATACTGTATTGGTGTTTTTCTTTCTGGCTTACTTCGCTCTGTATAATCGGCTCCAGTTTCGTCCACCTCATTAGGACAGATTCAAATGTATTCTTTTTAATGGCTGAACAATACTCCATTGTGTATATGCACCACAGCTTTCTTATCCATTCATCTGCTGATGGACATCTAGGTTGCTTCCATGTCCTCGCTATTATAAACAGTGCTGTGATGAACATTGGGGTACATGTGTCTCTTTCAATTCTGGTTTCCTTGGTGTGTATGCCCAGCAGTGGGATTGCTGGGTCAAAAGGCAGTTCTATTTCCAGTTTTTTAAGGAATCTCCACACTGTTCTCCATAGTGGCTGTACTACTTTGCATTCCCACCAACAGTGTAAGAGGGATGATGCACTAGAACTAAGACTAATAATGTTTCTGAGTTTCTCAGGAACACTCATTGGAGTATGAACAGTTAAAATTACAAGGTCAGCTACCAGAAAGACAGAAGATAAAATTTGAAAAGCAATAAAGTAGCAATCTACATTTGTTCTCACCAGAGCCTAAAGGAATACATTATAACANATGATGCACTAGAACTAAGACTAATAATGTTTCTGAGTTTCTCAGGAACACTCATTGGAGTATGAACAGTTAAAATTACAAGGTCAGCTACCAGAAAGACAGAAGATAAAATTTGAAAAGCAATAAAGTAGCAATCTACATTTGTTCTCACCAGAGCCTAAAGGAATACATTATAACACAGTGACAAGTTAATGCTGGAGCTTTGTGAAAAGTTGAATGTTATACAGATGTACTTTGTTGCACCCATTTTAGGGTTCTGTAGAGTGTGCCTTGGTTACACGGGTTCCTCTCTATATGAGCAACCACCGAGGGACACAGCTGTCAGAATCTAGAACTTGAGCCCCAGACACTTCTGCAAAAGGAGATCAAGTGACTTACTCTAAGGAAATGAGAAGTAGATGCCACAATCAAGAGTCTCCTTTTGCTCTCACTCTGCGGGTTGGAGAGGGAGTGAGAAGAAAAGGGGGACATTTGGATAGGCCTTTTAATAGGGCTTTGAAAATGCCACTGGAAACAAATAAGAAAATTGGTTCCCAGCAGCCTTCCTCTGGGCAAATTTTTGTGGTTCATTTAACAGTCTTTCCCTGATCTCTGTAATATTGCTAAACTTTATTTGGGGGCATTTACTTGTCTTTATTATTCTATGCTCATTTCCTTCTTTTAATCTCTTATTTCTCCATCCCTGACATTTTTTACAAAATTGCTTTTTTGATTAAAAGTTTTTATTTCAAATGTCCAAAATGTAGCAAAAGGATTGGGCTTGTATCTTGGTGACCAGATGAGGAATTCACGTGTGGTTGTTCTGTGGGGTTTTTCTTAAAAACAAAAACGTATTTATTTATTCATTTGGCTGCATCAGGTGTTAGTTGCAGGACGTGGAATCTAGTTTCCTGACCAGGGATTGAACCCAGGCCACCCTTGCTACTAGACCACCAGAAAGTCCTGCTCTGTGGGGTTTCTCTCCTCAGAAGTTGTCTGCTTTGATCCAGTATTTCTATAAGGTCACATAAGGAAGTACTTTCCTGGAACGTTTGGAATTCCTGGGGAAAAAAGGCATTAAAGGTGGTCCAGTAATTGTAACGCTTAATCTATACTCATAATCTTGAATTAATCCATAGGATCATCTGCATTCAACACTTTTTTTTAAGTGCGGCTTTCAGTTCTCTGTCTCTACCCAGCACTCGCCACTATGTGGCAGTCCTTAGCCTAAAGATATGCATATGAATGCCCTGCACTGCCTGCTGGCACGTAACCTTCATGACTATTCCATTTTCTGCTCTACCCCCCTCCCTGTGTGAAGCAGCCTTCTTTCTTGGGGGAGGGGAGAGAGAAGTAAGAGGACTTGCTTACCATTTTATACAAGCTTAACGATCCACCAGATGGTCCTTATTTGTAAAGACGGTCCTTACTTGTAAAGAACGTGTGGGAAGCAGGGAACTTCAAGGGGAGGAGCAACTGCTCAGATAGCTGAGAAACTTGCAGCCCAGAGAGGGTGGGACTGGTTGGCAGATCACACAGCTGTCCCTGTTCATCTTCCCATCCATTCTGGACTGTCAGCCTCAGGCTTTGGGAGGACAGAGGACTTACCATCCTCTATATACAGCATCCACTGCTTTGGACATCTTCTGAGCAGTCACTCTGATGGAAGACGGTAAAGCATCTGCCTACAACGCGGCAGACCCGGGTTCCATCCCTGGGTCGGGAAGTTCCCCTGAAGAAGAAAATGGCAACCCACTCCAGTATTCTTGCCTGGTAGGCTACAGTCCATGGGGTCGCAAAGAGTCGGACACGACTGAACGACTTCACTTTACATACATACATACATACATTTATTTCTTTTCTACAGATCTGTAAGGTAGACATCTTTATTACTCTTATTTTAGGGATGAGGAGATGGAGACTCTAAAAGGTCTGGTAATTTAGCCAAGGTCACAGGGCTGGTACATGTCAGACCAGAGGCTGAAATATGGGCCTATCATTAGCCTGTGTCTTGACTAATACACCAGACTGCCTTTCTCTGGGATTCTCCACTTGGCAAAGGGATTCAGCACTGGTCAAAACCCACTGCGTGTGTCTCAAACAACAGGTGCTCCTCTTTTTAATTCAGTTTAACAAACTTTCACAGTCAGGCTCTGTGGGACCATATGGGGCTGAGAAGTAAAGCTTCTTTGTCCTCTAGAAATTAAGAGACGAAGGGAGAGGAGGGCTGGAACTGAGTCAGGTGCACTGCAGAACACAGCATAATTCATCTTCATCTGGTTGCTATCCCCTGCATTCATTCCCCCAATCACTCATTTATTCATTCAACAAGTGTTTTCTCTGGCAAAACCGGTACCAGTTGAATCCAGAGGGTAACACACTGGATCATCTGACACATTATTTCAGAATCTAAGATTTCTGTAATATCACTTCAATAGTTTTTTAAAAAAGAGTCTAAAAATAGTTGTTCCCTGGTTCGATGAAAGACAAGTGAAAATTTAAATTCACAAAATACAGAATATGAGGGATTACTAGTTAGCATGGCAATTTTTTTCCCTTTACAAAATAATTGTCCTTAAAAAGGCATAACAGTGAATGAATGCTGATATTAGCTTCCTTAAATAACGAAATCACTGGACAAATACACTTAAGGGCAAGGATCCATAGCCACATGAAGCACCTGGAATTATAACAGAGATAATGATGTGGCTTCATTTACAAAACTGGAAATTAAGCACAATTTTTTGGAACAAGTCCACTGGACACTGCAAGGAAAGAAACTTATCTACGTGGCTGTAGGGTTTTGTGCAAAGAATGCAAAGGTGGGGTGGCGGCAGAAGGGTGACTGGGATCTGCCTAGTTTTCTTAGTCTTCCTAGGCTCCCTTCAGTCATGCCTTCAACCTGCCAAGGGAAAGAAANTTAGCGTGCCTTTTTCGTCTTGACTGCAAACACCGCTGATGGCACTTTGTGATTCCCCTTCGCAAGTACTTTTCAGGTCGCGTTGTGTTTGGGGCGCCCAAGCTGGGACCATGCTGACCTAGCAATGATTGGTATGGAGGGCTCTCCTCCCCATCCACTACGTTGACCGAACGGATAATGTGTAATGATGTGCTGAAAGAAATAAAGTTGAAACATTCACGCGTTGTGGAACGACTTCAGATTTCCTTTGTTTCCTGATTGACGTTCTGATAAGGCAAGTTATAGCAGTTTGAATGATAGGCCTGATTTAAGTCAGCTAGTAAAAAGATGTAACACTGCCTTCCCTGTATAATGTCTTTAATGGACTTTGGCTACTGAATTATTTAACTCTTTGTCCTTTCGAATTCCCTTAGTGATATCAAAGAATTTGGAGTTCAGTATAGATCTGGGAATAAAATATAGCATATCAGCCTCCCCTGAGATCACATGCATAACTAGAAGCCACTCAATTATAAAAAGCCACAGTCATCACACACACATTTTAATGGGTGCAGGTAGGTTGATATTACTATTGGGGTACTTTTTTTTTTCTATGATAGACTCAAGCTTAGAAAAATTCAGTATTTTAAGTATATTTCTCTCTTTTCAGTAGTGAGCATGAAAAATTGTGTCAGTGTGCAGGTTAGATAAATTCACCTTGGGGAGGCAGCATGGTACAGTGGATGAGACAGAGGCTCTTGATCCAGTTCAAGGTGTTTAAGTTTGGTTTAAGTTTGAAGTTATTTCCTTTGTGAGTGTTGACTTCTCTATGACACAGGATTATCACCGGCCCTACTTCAGGGCATGTCCTGAGGAGCAGGAACCCAAAGGAGCTGGGGTACAGCATGGCTAGACAGTTTGTATCTAAGCATTTAACAACTTTTAGTTGCCATTATAAAAGCACATGCATAATACTGATCTGATATCTGGTGACAGGATAAAGGGGACTTCCCTGGTAGCTCAGTGGTGAAGAATCTGCCTGCAATGCAGGAGCCCTGGAGACGTGGGATTCAATCTCTGGATCGATCTGGAAGATCCCCTGGAGGAGGAAATGGCAACCCTCTCCAGTATTCTTGCCTGGAGAATCCCATGGACAAAGGAGCCTGGTGGGCTACAGTTCATTGGGTCCCAAAGAGTCGGGCAGGACTGAAGCAACAGCACAACAGGATGAAATTGCTTTTTTTTTCTGGACTATCTGCTGTGAACAACCACTTTGTAGCAAAATATGGAATGGTATCACTCTTTCAGGGAGGTTATGGTAACAAACCATAGAATATCTGTTGCCATTTTTGTGCCTATTTTCTTTGCTCCTGATTGCATTTCCTTTGAATCTTATATTGGATGGCTTATATTTGGATCTAGTAATGCTCAGACCTAAGTACAATTTTATATTACTATAGCAGTGTGGCACTTCGGGTATTAGAAGGAGGTACAGTGAAGGTCCCACAGTTGTGGATGTACTTTGGGCAGTGCGGCCATCAGATGAATGGAGGTTGGATGACCAGACCAAGGTCTAGAGACTTTCTGTCCTTGGTCAGCCTATGGTTCTGAGAGATGGTTGAAAGATGGTTCTGGAGAATAGTCAGTCCTGGGATGTTTAGTTCTTTCTGTGGATTTGTACTTTCAGATCCTATGAAAAGGAGCAGGGTTTGGACATTTTTGAAAGCTGCCTCATTTCACTCTTCTTTCCCCTCCACAAATCAGTGAGAGTTGAGCTGACATGGTGTGGTTTTTTAGTACAGTATTTTGCTATGACAAAAATTGCCTCATTTATGTTTTGGAAGAAATTTTAACCATTTGGTTCTCCCTGATAGAAGCACACATTTTAAAGAGAGACTGACTTGGCGTTCCTAGTCTCTCATCTCGTCCACATGTGCAGAGCAGTGGTAGGAAACTCACTTCTTGTCAAAGTAGTCCTTTCCACTGTTCAGCAGTATAAGCTCTGTTAAAAAAAAATCCGTTTTATTAAACATGTCTTTCTTTTAGGCACTGTTTACTATTTAATGGTAACAGTCATATAAAGAAGGTTTTTGAAATGTTTATTTTTAGAAGTTTCAACCCAGTAGCTCCCTTTATCAGCCAGGGGAGGCAGTGGTGTAGTAGAAAAAACCATGAGTGTTTCTCCAACTTTTTGACCACAGCCTTCAGTAAGCAGCATAAGTTCCATTAAACATGCTCACACTTGTGAAAATCCAACCCTGTACATTTATGCATCTGTCTGTCGAACTGTTTGTGTATGTCAGTGTCCTGGCCGGAACAGATTTAATAAGTGGCCTGTTTTCAGAAGTATGAGGAGGTTTAAGGAACCCACAAAGGACACTGAAGCACCCAGGGATTGTCACCAGTGGGAAGATGCTAAACGGAGCTCGTCTGTAGCTCATCCCAGGGAATGCTGTGCAGTGGGGGCAAGATCATCCAACAGGAGGGATCCCAGACACTCCTGCCCACCCTCTGATCTCTCACTGGTGCCTCTCATTGGCTGACCTTTGGCAAGAGGCCCAGCTGAATCATTGTGTAGAGTCAGCCTCCTGGGGCTGGGAACAAGGCAGAGAAGGGAGGAGAATGAATTCGAAAAGGGAAATGGAGACTAAGGGTCGGTATGTACACAGTATTTAAAGTTAAAAGATCATGTACTATATTCACCCTGTAATATATGGTATACCCTGATTTTCCGTTCTGTCCTTTTTCAAAAAATGCTGTTTGTAAACAGCCTTAGAAGAACTGCTTGCTGATTCTGTATCTGTTTCAAACTTGTTGGTGCCTGAGCTAAGCATGTAGCTTTTCTAGTCTCATTTTGTACACATATTAAAATGGGAGGCCTGGACTAGACTTGTTCTCAGGCTTGGCTGTATACTAGTGTCACCTGGAAACTTAAAAAATAATTGTGATAGCTAAACCACAGGCCAGACAAATCCGAATCGGGTGGGATGATGTGGAAGGAAGCCTCAGTAGCTTTAAAGTCTGATGTTCGGCTTCCCTTTAGGAACAATCTGTCCCTCATCACAGGCTTCCCTGGACAGAAAAGCCTGGTGGGCTGTGGTCCATGGGGTCACAAAGAGTCGGGCATGACTGAGCATCTGGCTATCTATGTCCCTCATCACAGGGCTGACATTCCCACTTGGCAGCAGTCCCCTGGAACTAGTGTAACTGCCCCTCCCCTCTTTTAAATGTGGACACAGACAACAAAGTTTGCCAAAGTTTCTTTTAATTTCTATTGTTTTCCCAACATGGACTGTGGGCTGCCGTTTATCATCTGATATGTCTGTTGTATTAACTGGAGATACATGGAGATGGTGAAGACTAGGGATGTGATGAGGAGACAGATTTAAGGGAGAAGGTCAAGAACTCATTCTATCTTGGACATGCTACCTTTGAGAGATTTGTGAGAAGTCCAAGTTCAAATGTCAAGTAGGTGAGGGACATAAAAGGGCTGAGTGGGAACCTAAAATAGGGAGTCTTCAGCAAATGGTGGTACTAAATTCTTGGAAATTGATGAGAGCATTTTTGCATATGTGCGGTTCACTGTGCACCAGGCATAGTTCCAGCTACTTTAGATTAACTGACTTATCTCAAACTCATTTAACTACTAACTCAGTCCTTACCATGACACTGATGTCATACCCATTTTACCAAATGGAGGATGTGAGGCATACAGATGTTAAATAACTTGCCCAAGGTCACCCCTAGAATGTGGAAAGGTCAAGACTTGAGCCCAAGCAATATGGCTCCAGAGTTCATGCTCTTAAACAGTACTTATAAACATTATAGTTAATCCCATAAAAAGCAGTCCTTGAGCAGGAACAAGTTTAAAAGCCAGAAGAATTAATTTTTAGAGTACATAAATCTACAACTATTGTAACTCTGTTTGCTTTAATACTAATTTTTATTTTCTTAGCATCATTACTATCTCCCTCCACCCCCCTCGTAAGTGCATTTAAGAGCTCATATATCTTCATGTTTGCCTGGCATATTTCCTCATATTTGACTTCCTTTCCAAAGTAACAAATTATCAAATGTGTTTTTTAGTACTTTCACTACATGAAATTGATTCTTGGATGGCATTTTATAATTTTGATCATAGCAGCAAATGTTAACCTAATAGCATAGTCACCAAAATCAGTCACAGAAATTCTGAGCGATTCATTGTAGTGACCAAGGGTTTATCTTCTAGTTTACAGTAGCACCAACTATATCTTAAAAGGAAGTTTATAAATCATTTGGCCAGTAACTTATGAAAACTTGCCATCTTGACAGATTTTTCATTTGAGAATATTGTTTTAATTGAGAAGAATGAGGATTTATTCTTATTTTCACACCAACTCCAATTTGCCTAATAAGCTATTGCTCTGCGTTGTGTTTTCCTGTTACTTCCTAACAGTAACCGCTGCTTTTTGTCGCGCAGCCTGTCAGTGCTGCAAATGTCACAGCTCAGACTCTTCCCCATGTTTTCATACTAATCATAAAGTACTTACAGAACTAGCAGAGTGCTACTGTTTTCTAGTACGTTTAAAAGTTTTTTTTTTTATAAGACCGTTTTGCCAAAATTTTACTTTCATATTAGATTCAAAGTATTTGTTAACGAACGAAGCCACTCGTTACAAATAAACAGTTTCAATTTTTTAATAGAAGATTATTTGACTTAATTTAAATGTATAATCATTAAAAGAAAAATAGAAACAGTAGAAAGAAGTAACAGCGTATACCTCACCAAATTTGGCCAACCTACACCCAGACTTGAACAGTGCTGGGAAGTCCCAAGTGACAGCAATCCGGAGTCCCAGTTGGGAAAAGGTCCCAAGCAGTGTCCACTCCACCAGTGAGACTTCAAATTGCAGCTTTGGGAGCTCCTGCATATAATCTCAGACTGCAAACTGATTTCATTGAAAAATGCAGCTCTGGTTTAACTTTTACCATGCAGTTGGTTTTACCTTGTGAGTGATGGGATTTCGTTAGACAGTGAGGGGTTGGCCGGACCTCCGGGGGCTTAAGAGTTCCGAGACCTGCTCCCTTTCTTATCTAACGTGCTATCTGACTTACTGTGCTTGCAGGCAGGCGTGGAAACTGGGCAGTGTCCAGGGAGGTCAGAAGCAGGTCAGAGGCCTGGTCTCCTGAAGCCTGAGCAAGACTCCCTCCATTTTAATGTCTCTAACAAAAGACCTGATTTCTCACTCCTCTCATCTTTGATCTCCTTGGAAGTTTCATGAAAATCTAAAACTTAAAAGTTAACTCCTGGAATTTTATATATGAGGAAACTAAAGTGAGAGAGGTGAATGGCCTGACATCTCTTGTGAATTCACTGAGGGAAGTCGGAGAGTAAAGTTAAGGTATCTTATCTTGGCTTCTTGGGGCTTCCCTGGGTGGCTCAGTGGTAAAGAATCTGCCTGCCAAGCAGGAGTCTCAGCTTCGATCCCTGGGTCAGGAAGATCCCCTGGACAAGGAAATGGCAATCCATTCCTGTATTCTTGGCTGGGAAATCCCATGGCCAGAGTCATCCTGTGGGCCACAGTCCATGAGATCACGAAGAGTCAGACATGACTTAGCAACTAAACAACAGTTATCTTGACTTGTTTGATACATCCCGTCAAATTGTAGGTTTCAGATCTACAGTCTAAGGTGAAGTCGCTCAGTTGTGTCTGACTCTTTGCAACCCTGTGGACTGTAACCTACTAGGCTTCTCTATCCATGGGATTCTCCAGGCAAGAATACTGGAGTGGATTGCCGTTTCCTTCTCCAGGGGATCTTCTCGACCCAGGGACTGAACCCAGGTCTCCCACGTTGGAGGCAGACGCTTTAACCTCTGAGCCACCAGGGAAGTCTACAATCTAAGGCAACTGTCAAAGATACTGTAATGGGAACATATTTAGTAGTCCCAAGACCTAATCATATGTTCCAAGACGTAATAACGTTTTTAGCAAGAGTTCTACTTTGGTGGCTTATGCTCACTTAGGGAATTGCTCTGTTTGTTAAATCCTTATGGTCAACCTGTCAGCCTCCATTTTGTCTTTGCAAAACTATTTTTTTACTTTTGAAACTACTAAATTTTGAATTGTTTTTGATTGGTTGATTGGNGTTGGCCGGACCTCCGGGGGCTCAAGAGTTTCGAGACCTGCTCCCTTTCTTATCTAACGTGCTATCTGACTTACTGTGCTTGCAGGCAGGCGTGGAAACTGGGCAGTGTCCAGGGAGGTCAGAAGCAGGTCAGAGGCCTGGTCTCCTGAAGCCTGAGCAAGACTCCCTCCATTTTAATGTCTCTAACAAAAGACCTGATTTCTCACTCCTCTCATCTTTGATCTCCTTGGAAGTTTCATGAAAATCTAAAACTTAAAAGTTAACTCCTGGAATTTTATATATGAGGAAACTAAAGTGAGAGAGGTGAATGGCCTGACATCTCTTGTGAATTCACTGAGGGAAGTCGGAGAGTAAAGTTAAGGTATCTTATCTTGGCTTCTTGGGGCTTCCCTGGGTGGCTCAGTGGTAAAGAATCTGCCTGCCAAGCAGGAGTCTCAGCTTCGATCCCTGGGTCAGGAAGATCCCCTGGACAAGGAAATGGACAAGGAAATGGCAATCCATTCCTGTATTCTTGGCTGGGAAATCCCATGGCCAGAGTCATCCTGTGGGCCACAGTCCATGAGATCACGAAGAGTCAGACATGACTTAGCAACTAAACAACAGTTATCTTGACTTGTTTGATACATCCCGTCAAATTGTAGGTTTCAGATCTACAGTCTAAGGTGAAGTCGCTCAGTTGTGTCTGACTCTTTGCAACCCTGTGGACTGTAACCTACTAGGCTTCTCTATCCATGGGATTCTCCAGGCAAGAATACTGGAGTGGATTGCCGTTTCCTTCTCCAGGGGATCTTCTCGACCCAGGGACTGAACCCAGGTCTCCCACGTTGGAGGCAGACGCTTTAACCTCTGAGCCACCAGGGAAGTCTACAATCTAAGGCAACTGTCAAAGATACTGTAATGGGAACATATTTAGTAGTCCCAAGACCTAATCATATGTTCCAAGACGTAATAACGTTTTTAGCAAGAGTTCTACTTTGGTGGCTTATGCTCACTTAGGGAATTGCTCTGTTTGTTAAATCCTTATGGTCAACCTGTCAGCCTCCATTTTGTCTTTGCAAAACTATTTTTTTACTTTTGAAACTACTAAATTTTGAATTGTTTTTGATTGGTTGATTGGGATTGTCATTTTAAAAAAGCAGAGCAAAATATTAAAAATCAGTGTCATAGTTTTCTTAATCGTTTAACAGATAAGCAAAATGTGCTACCCAAGAGCAGTTTGAAATTTGGAGAGAATGCGTAGCCTTGAGAATCCATAGCTGTAACCTTAAAACTTAAATAGCTTATTGATTAATGAACTTGTCAAAATGTCTTGCTTCGTATGATGGGCCTGGGGGTGTACTGTGTATATATGGATCTTTTTTTTTTTTTTTCTAGGGAAGAGATGCAGCTTCTACATTTTTTTCCTGTTAGATTTACTAAAGCTTTACAGTTTCACTGATTGCTCAGAAGCATTTAGTGAGCCTAGCATATTATTTCAGGTGTATATTTTATCCTGCTACTTGTTCTTTAAAAATTGAAATGCATTTTTTTTCAGTCAAGAGAAAGTTACATTATTAAAATTGCTAATGTAAGTTACTGTTTGAGTTCTGAAATATTTTTGTCCATGTTAGGTGAAGATATGATTTTAAAAGGAAACTAGAATTTATTGCTTTAAAAACACATGTATTGGGTAGTTGTATTAAGTATTGCCTACTTTAATATATGTATATACATAAATATTTTAAATATTTGGCTTCTTCCCTGGTGGCTCAGACAGTAAAGAATCTGCCTGCAGTGCAGGAGACCCAGGTTCAGTCGCTGGGTTGGAAAGATCCCCCAGAGAAGGGAATGGTTACCCACTCCAGTATTCTTGCCTGGAGAATTCTATGGACAGTGGAGCCTGGTGGGCTCTGTGTGGTCACAAAGAGTCAAACACGACTGAGCGACCAACACACTTTAATATATGTGTATACATATGCTGGGAGGGATTGGGGGCAGGAGGAGAAGGGGAGGACAGAGGATGAGATGGCTGGACGGCATCACTGACTCGATGGACGTGCGTCTGAGTGAACTCCAGGAGTTGGTGATGGACAGGGAGGCCTGGCGTGCTCGATTCTTGGGGTCGCAAAGAGTCGGACACAACTGAGCGACTGAACTGAACTGAACTGTTACATAAATATTTTTAAAGTGTGAAAATTTACATTGTATAATTCTGTTTAGAAGTCTAATTTTTATACTCTTTGGGGGGTGGTGATATTTATTTTCCATGTTCTGTTTTCATTCACTTCAAAGTAAACCTTTGTCCTTGATTTTTAAGTTATTTCTCAGGAGTTTTCTCCTTTATACCAGTACATCCTTTTGGTTAAATGTGCTTATTAGCATTTTTTTCTGCTTGAGTTTCCAATGAGAAGAAAACCAGAGTCATGAAACCCAGGCTTTCCTGGAAGCCTTGGTTTATCCCAGTTATGTGACCTGGGGCCTCATGGGAAAGTAAGAGCCATTTTTTGCCTCTAAAGGAATTCTGGGTCTTTTTGCTTAATTTTTGAAAGTGCTCAGTGAACTACAACTGATAAATAGTTAGGTTTATTCATGATAATTGAAATTTCTTAATTTTTCCCTAACTGTTGTAAGATAATATTTTGCTCAGTGTCAAATATATGGAGGAGATTCAAATTAACTATGGTCAGCCTTACAGGTATAATTACATAGACCACTGTGAATTCTTGATCTTATCTAGGAGCTATATAGTTTTTTTTTCCAGTCATGACTGAATTTTAAAATAATTCTGCTTCTCACTTTGAGAGTCAGTGTCTTATCGAGTGCATTTTTTGCCTACTGAAACAAAACAAAAGGGTCCAACCTGCCAAGGCTTTTAGTTCGGGGAGCAGAACTATCCAAAAGGAAAACAGAAAATAATCATGGAGGCCCTTTGGAGAGTCTGAAGTCCTTATCAGTGTTAGTAGTTGTAGCTATTGTTGTTTAGTCGCTAAGTTGTGTCCGACACTTTGCGACCCCATGGACTCTAGCCCACCAGGCTCCTCTGTCCATGGGATTTCCCAGGTAAGAATATTGGAGTGGGTTGGCATTTCCTTGTTCAGTGGATTTTCCCAACCTAGGATTGAACCTGTGTATCCTGCATTGGAAAGCAGGTTCTTTACCACTGTGCCACCAGGGAAGTCCCCAGTTGTAGCTATGCAGAGTTATTAAATGCTAGGAGTAGAGATAGCCAAGTAAAAACCCTCATTTCACATTTGATGAAAATGAGACTGAGGGTAAATAAGTCATATGAAATCCAAGGAATATTTCTTCTTAAGAAGGTTAAAAATAATTTGATTCTTGATTTTAATTGTTTCCCTTTCTTAATTATAATTCTCAGCTGTCAAGATTTTGACAATTTTTCCTTCAGAATACCTTTTGAATTTATGTTTCCCTTTTCATAATAAAAATTGTTAAAAATGTAGCTTTCCAAGCCCCAAGTGAGGTCTCTTGCATCAGGATCTCTGAGAGTGGGGGCTCAGGGGGGCTCTTAACATGCTCCACCGCCATCAGTGTTTTCATCCGTGGCTGCATGTTAGAATCATCCCCAGTACCAGATCTAGCAATGTCCAAAGCTCCGCGATGATTCACTGTGCTGTCAGTATTGAGATATTGCCCTTGGAAGTGTTTATAAATCAGCTCAGGGGTCTGGGGATCTGGAATGGGACCTGAGAGTCTGAATTTCTGATAAGCTCCCAGGTGACCTAATTATTGCTAGAAAACGTGGAATACAAAGCAGCCAGTGCTTACATTTTGTGAACAAGTATGAATATTTTGCCCCAGCCGTTTCTGTACCAGTGATAATTAACCTTGGCTGTATATTAGAATCATTCAAGTATTAAAATAAAAAACCCCTGGAGTTTCAGATTTAGGAGCCCTGGATTAATACTGAGACATCTCTAGTTTTATTTAGCAACACTGATGATTCTAATGCAATCCCAGGGTTTAGATCACTTTTGCTCTGTGTTGCTGCTTTATGATGTTCTTTCTGAATCTTGCTCCATTGTTTTACTGACTGAAAGTGCTTCTGAACCTTTTTTTGTACATCGTGGTGTACAGTAAAAAATGATAATGTTTGTGTGGTGTGAGTGTGAGAGTAAATGGTCTCACCCAGGGGGCACTCTGCTGGCTCCCATTCTTAGTACCATTGGTTGCGTAGCTATGACAATACCCCTCCCCCCTCATTCCCCACGCCACCAGTGTTCATAGAGCTCTGAGAGCCAGACACGGTATATATAGTGAGGGAGCCTTCAGTGGATACCTCATTATTGTGAGTATCATGTGTATTCTGTATCACCAATATCAGTGATGGGAATTCTTTTGCTATGTTGGATCAGAGTCCACATCCAGCTTTATTGTAGCTGTCTTTTGGCTACTCAACGTAAATCCTCACCTAAGTTGTGTTCATGTCCTGAAATCCAGCCTCTCCCCCTCACTTCTGCCCACCCAATCCCACTTTAATAAACCCTGCCCTGAGTGGCCGTTATTGATCTGCCATCTCAGATTTCTTACAGTTCATAGACGTTGTGCTATTTGCTTGGGTGCGGGTGCTCTCTCATTATTTTATGTACCTAAATCTTATCTCTCAAAGATTTTATCTTTAAAGCCGCAGATGTTGGCTTATATTTCAGTCTCAGGTACTCTAGCTTAGGGAACTGTGATAAAAGTAGCTTTGGTGGAAAGTTTTTACTTTCGCTTTAGGTTTGAAGGATTCATTAACGAAAGAGTGCCTTACAAACACATAAACAATTTCAACCTTATATAGATTATTTGACTTAATTTAAATATACACTCATTAAAAGAAAAAAATTAGAAACAATGGAGAGTAGTAGCATTGTTGTTCAGTCGCTGTTGTGCCTGATTCTTTGAGACCCCATGAAATGCAGCGCCCCAGACTTCCCTGTCCTTCACTATCATATATGTGAAACATACGTGTGTAACAGCAGTACATCACCAACATCCAGACTTGAACAGTGCTGGCGAGTCCTGAGTGACAGCAATCTGGAGTCCCAATTGGGCAAAGGTCCCAGGCAGTGGCCAGACTGTGGGTGAGACTTCAAATTGCAGCTTTGAGGGATCCCACTTATAATTCCGATACACAAACTGATACCATCATTAGTTTGCATACAAAAAATCAGCTCTGGTTTACTGTCTTTTACAATGCTGTTTGTTTCATCTTGTGAGTCACAAGACATCTTAGACCCTGGGAGCAGGGAAGAGGGGGTTGGCCAGACACTCAGGGGCTCAAGAAAATTCTAAGACCTACTCCCTTTCTTACCTAAAGTGCTTCCAGACTTGCTGTGCTTGCAGGCAGGCGTGGATCCCAGGCAGTGTCCAGCAGGTTAGAAGCAGATCAGAGGCCTGCTCTCCTGCTTCTGAAGCCTGAACAAGATTTCCTCCATTTTAACTTCCCTAACAAGGTGTAATGAATTTTCCTGGTGTCTCAGCGGCAAGGAATCTGCCTGCCAATGCAGGTGACACAGGTTCAATCCCTGGGTCGAAAAGATCTTCTGGAGGAGAACATGGCAACCCACTCCAGTATTCTTGCCTGGGAGATCCCATGGACAGAGGAGTCTGGCGGGCAGTCTGTGGGGTCGCAAAGAGTCAGACACAACTTAGCGACTAAACAACAACAATACCACAGGCAAGGTTTAATACCTATTGGCAGGACAGGCTTCTCAGAATACCACTCTTGAATTCCTTTAACTTTGAAGGTTGAATTAAGAGTTTTCAGGCATATTGCATAATTAAAGTGAAAGTCGCTCAGTCATGTCCGACTCTTTGCAACCCCATGGGCAGCAGTCCATAGAATTCTCCAGGCCAGAATACTGGAGTGGGTAGCCTTTCCCGTCTCCAGGGGATCTTTCCAAACCAGGAATCGAACCAGGGTCTCTTGCATTACAGGCGGATTCTTTGCCAACTGAGCTATCAGGGAAGCTATCAGGAAGCATCATTAAAATGCTAGGTATTTCAGAGGATCATTGCCCTATGCAGCCTATTTGAAGGGTGTGTGGTGGGATTAACCAGAAAAAGGCCAGAATGTGGGCTCCATGGTATGAGCCATGGAAAAGCCAATGGGACTTCAGACATGGGGAGGAGATGCTTAAATCTGTATGTTTAGAAATCGACTTCCTTCTCTAGGAAAGTCTGTTGGTGTGAAACAGGTAGACTCCTTCCTAGTGACTTTAGCTTCTGAAAAGAAACTTTTAAACTCTGAATGGTCCCTTGAAAACAACTGTTACTACTATTAGGAAGAGGTTGAATATGGAGCCTGTCAAGATTAAGTTGAAAATCTTGTCCAGTGGATTTAAGAAGAGTTCTTAACTTCTTTTTATGTCATTTTGTCACTTGGGCATTAGGGAGGCCAAAACTGCGGAATGTTTTAAGTACGGATTAACCTCAATTTAGGAATAAGTTGTATTTTTAAATTTTGCAAGTCATTTTGGACTTAGAATGTATTTCTCCATATAAATATTGTTACAAGATGAAGTCACCAAGTGCATGAAGATCGCAAGGGAGGTAGCGCTGTCACTGTGGAGAGAAACTGAGGCTCGGGAGGGAGGCTGTGTCCAGGTTCTTGCTTTGGGGGAAATACCCTTTCAGAGGCTCAGCTTTTCGCCTGTAAAATGAGAATAAATACAAGATTGTTGTGAGACTCAAGAGAGTTTGTGAAGGTATTCTGAGAATTAAGGCAAGTCCTAGTTATGAAGTCCACGTGTAAGGGATTCAGTGTAGGGTGGGTGGGCAACTGCAGTTGTGGCTGGAGTTCTCTGGCCGGCAGGTTGTCACAGAGGGGTGAAGGGAGCCACAGCACCCTGGCTTCACAGCTTCACAGTTCCTGGTTTTACCTTGAGAAGGAGGAAGAGAGAAAGGAGGGTGGGTGTCCGACTTCAGCGTGCAGAAGACTCGGCTGAGGAACCTTAGGAAAGCAGGTCGTGGAGCTCCACTTCCGAGGAATCCTAACTAGGTGGGTGGTTGGGAGGGTCTGTGGAAGAGACCAGGACTTCTGAGTCACCTGTTAGGGCAAGGCGACCTGGAGGAAGGGAGAGACTGCGAGAGTTGGGGAGAGAGATCTGGGGTATCCACTGGTTGGAGAGGGGATGGGATTTAGGAGCCCTTCAAGACTGAGCAGAACAGCATGGAATAATCTCTTGTTCTGTTTCTCCGTTCCTTCTGCCCTCGTCACAGCAGTGAAACGATGCAGGCTATGCATGTGGTGGGGAGCAACAAGGGGCACCCCCTCCACACTTCTGAGCTGTGGCTGGACAGAGGAGTGTCAGTGGGAGCAGAGCTGGGGCAGGCCTCTGGAACTCCACTGTGCTGGGGTTCGGGACTGAGAACCTGGAGGCTTAGGCAGCAGGCTGCACCTGGGCAAAGGATCTGATTTGCACTGATCACGGGGACTATATTTTTGAAAACAAAACAATTACATGCACACTGTTTGTGCGTGTGTGTATAGCTAACTATCAAAGTGTATTCAACTTTGGTTTATTATGTGGACATGATTTAGGATTATTTAATTTTCCCCCTTATATGCATTAATTCAGCATTTGAATCGGCCTTTGTTTTCAGCTTCTTGCTAAGTACTACTATGGTTGAATTCAGTAAAACATTGTTTCTCCCCTCAGGGAATTGCATTCTGTTTTGTTTAAACAAGATTCTAACAACTGGAGAAGAATAACTTTCAATATAGAAGCAGCTCAAATCCTGTAAGGCTGAAAATTGATGTAATGTGACATATAATCTGGTATGAAATGTCTTTAATCAGAAAGTGTAAGGAGTGGCCAGTTTAGTTTCAGAGTACTGGTAATTTGTGTGCTTCCAGCAAAACTTAAGAGCCTTGCAGAATTCTCAGCCACAGGATTGCAGTCTTTTGAGTTAGGTTACAAAGCAAACCTTCACTCTTTGAACACCATTTTTCTTATAGAATAGTTCTGGAATTTTTGAAAGCTTTCTTTTTTAATGTTCTGATTTTTAGAATGACAAGAATAACATATGTGTTAAACTGGAAAAATTGGTTATCAATTTTGTGACACTCCCGAAAGACTATACATAGGATTAATAATCACCAGAATATATTTAGAGAAAATCATAATCTTTTCTGTAGGCAAGAAGGCATGAAAAGCTCTTTGGGGATGTTTGAAGAAGTTTTTGTCATTATATGTCTTTATGCTTAAATTATGTGCTCACAAGGAAGTGTGTGCTTCTGGGGTTTTCATTTTCAGATGACATATACATAGAATTTATCTCAAGTGAATAAATTAAAGCATAATTCTATACTTTTATATAAAAATAGCTTCTATAAAATACGCTGCCCGTATCAACAGATGAATTGTAGCTTTTTTTTCTTTTTTCTTAAAATAATGAAAGATGGAAGGGGAATAAGATACTTTAGGGTAAGGAAGCCTTTGTTGCAGCCCTTCCGTCCTGCACAAGAGGCCACACAGTACAGGGGTCTTAGGTCAGAATTCCTGCCTCCAACTTCCCTTTCTCTGTTTATTCGCTTTGTTTCTTGGGCTAGTTTCTAAAGTTCCCTGGGAATCAACTTATTATCTATATGTGTGCTGTATGCTAAGTCGCTCAGTCCTGCCGACTCTCTGCAACCCCATGGACTGTAGCCCTCCTCTGTCCATGGGATTTCCCAGCAAGAATACTAGAGTGGGTTGCCATTTCCTCCTCCAGGGGAGCTTCCCCATCGAACCTGCAGCTCGTGAGTCTCCTGCATTGGCAGGTGGATTCCTTACCACTGAGCCGCCTGAAGCCCTTATTATTTGTATACCAGGGAAGTGGTGGTACTTAACACACAGGATGCTTGTGAGGACTTACCCTGTTAGTTCAAGTAGAGCACTTAAGGATGCCTGGCAGGTAATAAGGATTCAGATGTTAGCTGCTTTATTACTACTGCTGCTACTAACTAACTATTGTTATTGTGAAATTGAAATGAAAACAGGAATTTAAAACATTATGAATTTAAGGCAGGTTATGAATCAACCTTGGAAACTGAAAGAGGGTCATTCAGATGCTGAGAAATCCAAGAATTGACTAGTGCCGCAAGGATTGAATTAAAGGAAGGCACCCAAAGGACTTTGTGTCTTCTGAGAAATTATAGTATTCTGAGGGAGCAGAGAGTTGATGATCTTGAAAAATCATATGTATTACTGCAGAATTGTGAAGGTCAGAGGCTAATTTAAAGGCATAATGTAAAATGCATTTCTGTTAAAGTCCCCAGAATACTGTTTGCCTCTTTTACCAGAATTACTTAGTATTATTCTAGAACTTTATTATCATTGTCACATGGGAAAAATAAGCTAAAATAGTAAAATTATTAAACAGGAACAAAATTATCTTTTTAAAATATTACTTAAAATGGAGAATTAGAGATAAAAAAAAATAAACCCTAAAAGAATCAATTGTATAGCAAAGGAAATACAAATAAATACACTTCAAAAATAAATACATTAACAATATCCAATGAAGTATGATGAAAACAAAATTTCATGTTTATTAGCAGGGGAAAAAGTGTTAAAACTCCCAGGAAAGACTTAATAAGAAATATGAGTTAAGTTTATATTATTAGCTCTACTGATAGGAGTTTTGTCAGGGGCAATTGTAAAGAGAGTTGGAATAACTGAATCTATATGTTTATGGATAATAACATATATGTACTGCAAACATGTAGATTCTTCCCATATTTGTTTATCAATGAAGTAAAAATTATAATCTCTAAGGGATTACCAAAGTATAAGTGTAACAGTTCTTCAGTATGATAAAGGTAGTATTTACATTCTATGAGAGAAGAATGATTTATTCAGGACATAAGAGTTAGGACATTAAGAAAATAAAGCCCAAATTTTATTATGGTGGTATGACATCTTTAAAGGAAGTGGACAGTAGATTGCTCAACAAGAAATCAAAGTTTCAAAAGCTCAAAGAACCCTTTACAAACAAATGTCAAATGACAAACCTAGTTAAATATTTGTAGTTTCAATGATCTAGAAAGAGTAATTCTTTGTCTTTTGTAACCATTAGTATCTTCTAGGTAAAATGAATTTTAAAATTTTTAAATAGAAATACCTCTATAAAAATAAGACAATAAGATCTGAGCTGTTTGTCTTTCATTTCTAAGAGTATTTCATAGTTGGTTTCCTTGTAGTAATTTAATCAGAAGCCTACAATAGGATGAATCTTGTGATATAAGAATACTGTTTTCTGGATTCTTTTTAATGTGTTCTTTGTACTTGTACAGAAGGCAAACTATTGATTCTTGTACAAAACTGGTTTTATTACCAGTTTTTCTCTCTATTTTTCTATTTTCTTTCTCCACCTCTTTTTCTTCCTTCCTGTTTTGTTTTAAATTTGTTTAAAAATATTAGAACTTATAAAAATTCAGATATTGCAGCATGTATCGAGGTGATAGTTCCTTTTTTCTATCCCTCTCCAGTCCTGTTCCCTGAAGTTACCATATCTTTATTCTTTTGCCTCTCACCATTGGTTCTATCCTTCCTGCAGTTGAGTTTGTGGAACTTTCCATCCAAACATTTCTTGTATGGTTGTTGGCAAATAATATTAATAGCTCCTCGTTTACTTTGTTGAGTGAATGAAAACTATAGCCGTATACTTAATTCTTTTATAATTTAGTCCATTGATATTTTAAGCAGAGCTCTGGTACTTTTTTTGGAAGAGTCCCTATTCTTTATCCACTCTCGATGAGTTTAGGACCTACAGTTCCCAGACTTTATCATGTTTACCTTTGCAATGCTTTTCTGTAAGGTGAAAACACTTTTAATGCTAAAATAATAATTTACGTTTCGTTTTTCTTGCAGCTGCCTTTGCAGCAGTGTTGCACTGGTAAGAACGTTTTTCTTCTATGGTATATTTTAGGCAGATGTTTACAGCCTATCATCCTATTTCTTTTATATATATATATATATGAATAATTCCAGTATAAGGATGAATATATATTACATGCAGCAAACTAGTATGAAAATGTAGTTTAATTGATAAATCAGAGCCAGAATAATGCAATTTTTAATAAAAAAGAGATCTATTATTAAGGAGGTTATATTTGAAACTCTTTAACATTAATATAGTGTTCATATTGAGAAGATTAAGTTTTTTAATCTTCTGGATAGGAAGAAATATGAATTTCATAAATCAGACATTTCTAGAATAGTAACCCAATGACATTTATAGTTTAATCTATTAATTTTATTGTTTTTGGCTTATAGTATCATTATTCTGGTTCATTCTAATTTTAAAATCTAATTTGAGTGTGTTTTCTTATAGAGAGAAATTTTAGTGGAAATATAAGATATATTGAATGGAAGAGCAAATATGTATACTGTTGTGTTTGAGTTTTATCACAAAATTAAGTGCAAATATGTAGAGTATTAATATTTTATTTCTGCTTTTAGAGTTTCTTTTAAAATTATACTTAGTATAAGTTTCATCACTGTTGCTTTGTTACTGTTTTGTTTTATAGGAGTCATATAACACACCTCTTTGAAAATGATCGTCATTTTTCTCACCTCTCGACATTGGAAAGAGAGATGGCTTTTCGCACTGAAATGGTTAGTTTTCATGTAGTATTTTATTGTAGTAGTTTAATAACCTAAATATTTTAAGCTTCTTATCATGGAAATTTTCAAAGATATTTTAAAGTAGAAAGAGTAGACCCAACTCCCCCTACCCATTCCTCTAGCTTCAACAACTGAAGACACATAGCCATTTTTCTGTCATCTACATTTTTATACCATCTCTTTTTAAAGGAAACCTCAGATACCATATCATTTCATCTGTAAATATTTTTCATGTATGTCTCAAAATAAAGGACTTTTTTGTTAACAGCAGTATCATTGTCATACTTGAAAATATTGAAGAACAGTTACTTAGTATCATCAAATATCAACCAGTGTTTAAATGACCTGGGGGAATGGGCATTTACTAACCATAATAACGCCATAAAGAAGAACTTTTGATGTTCTTCTTTATTTGGCCTTTTTCTCTGAGCTACACTTTATACAAGAAAGACAGGAAAATGCTTGATGCTTTCCTTCTATTACAACTTTTCGGAAAAATGAATTGCTTCTCTAGCGTGTTTTAATAGTGACAAGCAGAATTCTGTTTTTCTGTGTATGTTTACGGCCTGATAGATTTTAACAGATTTCTTAAACTTACCTGTCTTTCGCTGGTGAGAGCCCTTGCAGTTGGCCCTGTGATTCCTTGTTATGGGATTCCCTGATGGCTCAGTGGTAAAGAATCTGCCTGCCAATGCAAGAGACGTAAGAAACATGGGTTTGATCACAATCCCTTCCCTCTAGGGAAGATCCCCTAGAGTAGGAAATGGCAACCTGCTCCAGTATTCTTGCCTGGAAAATTCAATGGACAGAGGAGCCTGGTGGGCTATATAGTCCATGGGGTTGCAAGGAGTTGGAAATGATTGAGTGTGTGTGCATACACATACACACACTTGTACACACACACACTCTCCTTGATATGACCTCACTAGTATTCTGTAGCTTCCTTAACTTTCTGGTACTGCAAAACATTTCCTTTCCAGACCTGCTATCATCCAATATTCTAAGGAGCCCTGATTCCTTCCAGTAGCAAATGGTATTTAAAGGCCACAATTTTGGTGCTAGAGGTCCTCATTGCTAGTATTTTATACTAGATTGGCCATTGTGTCTAGGCCTTTTTAGTAGATAGAATTAGGAAACAATTTTTTCAATAGAAAAAATAAATAATTTATTTATATTTCTACATTCAAATTTAGGATTACTTTTTGATATTAAATTTGTATCTCTTCTGTTAGCCTGAGAATCTTGGTTTCATATTACCTATATTTGAGGAATAGAATTATCAAATATATTGTTAAAAATGATTACTAGAAACAATTTAAAACTTGTTTGTGGTTTTATTTTTGACTTTATATTCAACTAGGAGTGTACAGTAAAATTCAGTTCAGTCGCTCAGTCGCGTCCTACTCTTTGTGACCCCTTGAATCACAGCACGCCAGGCCTCCCTGTCCATCAACAACTCCCGGAGTTCCCTCAGACTCATGTCCATCGAGTCAGTGATGCCATCCAGCCATCTCATCCTCGNCGATGGGCATGAGTGTGAGTGAACTCTGGGAGTTGGTGATGGACAGGGAGGCCTGGTGTGCTGTAATTCATGGGGTCGCAAAGAGTTGGACAGGACTGAGGGACTGAACTGAACTGAACTGACTAGACATTAGGGGTTATTAATTTTTGATCATATGTTTTTCTAATAATTTTGAAACTCATATAGCATTAACATCTTTCTTTGCAGTCTTTTCAGTTTTTAGCAGTGAAATAGACAGTTCAGTTCATTTTTCAGATTGATAGATTTTTTTGTAATTTAACACTTTTCAGCTACTTGGGATATTGAAACATACCTAGGGATTACTTTCTACTTAGGAAAAGATTAACTAAATGAGATTAGAATTAATACTGTAGTTTTCCTGAATTAGTTAAGGAAATAATTGTACTTATATCAATGACTGTAGCTTTGAAGTTTATGTGACCATTTTGAGTAATGACATTAATTGAGAACATAAACTGTAGTTTTGGATAAAATAATTGTGAGATCACAAGTAACTGAAAATGATTTTATTTTACTTTTTATTTATTTTGGTTTTCAGATTGTAAGATTTTCAGATCCTTATTTTCTTCTGATTTTTAAAATTGTTGTTTAAAGTACCTAGCTTTTATATTGGGAGGGGCGGGACACAGCGTCTACTCTGGTTGTAACTATTCATGTATTTAGTGAACTTTTCCAGAGAATATCAGTGTGTGTCGCGCTGGAATATCTGGTTGTTTTCTAAATGGTACCCTTCTTTCTTAGAAGAGTTATTTAAATCATGTGAGTGAGTGGTTTATGTGCCAGTAAACAGTTGTGAATTGTCTCCTGCTTTTAAGTTCTATTTCCGTTATTTAATTTGCTCTGTAATTTAGTCTAAGATAGGTGTTTTTGTTTTCATTGTTGTTGTTTAGTTGCTAAGTCACGCCCAACTCTTTTGCAACCCCATGGACTATAGCCCACCAGGCTCCTCTGTCCACAAGATTTCCCAGGCAAGAACGCTGGAGGAGTGGGTTGCCATTTCTTTATATGTATGATGTACTTTCTGAAGTATTCCTTTCTCAGCTGGTTTTACAAGGGGAAATTTTTGCTTTAATAGAAGAACTACAAATTATGTAGCATAAATGATTAATCAAATTATTTAAAAGGAAAATTTAAAACCCTCAAATCTGAAAAATGTGAAAACAATAAAGAAGCTATTAGTGGCTCATAGTAATGATCAGTAGTACTGAGCCTATATATAAAATTTTTATTTTATAATAAAAATTATGCAGATGTTTTATCAAACTTTAATTAAATGTTAATTCTGTTCCTATTCAGAATTTTTGCTAAGATGAAAACTAAATTTTGCTTTGCTTTTAAAATGTTTTAAAGATATTTAAATGTTTATAAAGATATTTATAGCATTGGTTGATATTTTGCATGTTAATTGAAAAGTGTTTAGATGGGTACATTAAAAAAAGCTAAATGCAGTATTTTTCTCCAGTTTTTGACTGTTAAAAATTCATTTTATGTGAAATAGGTTTGCTTAGCTTTTTATGATGAGCTCTTTTCTTGCCAACTTAAGGAACCTTTTCTCTTTTCTTCTTCTTCCTCCCTTTCGTTCCTAATAATGGTAGGATATTTGTTCTGAGTCTTGTGTTTATTCAGCTCATTTAAAACAACATATATAGTCAAATCACTTTGCTGTATAATAGGAATTAACCACACTGTAAATTAACTATACTTCAAAAAAATAAATAGGGAAAAAACAACAGCAGCATATACTGAGGGGCCTACCCTATGTCAGCATCCGTAGAGGCTGCAGATGTTTCAGTAGTAAAACAAAGGCTCTTGTGGATGTGAATGTGGAACAGTCTTCTGCTAAAGGTGGGGGGTTGTGGGGGGTTTCCTGATTTATTTGGGGAGAAGCAAGGAGGCCACTTTTGAGGAGCGGAGAGTGGAGGGTATAAGGCCAGACAGTGAAAGGTGGGATGTGGGATATGGAAAGAGCTGATTCTGCAGTCCTGTCAGTCGTTGTAAGGTTCATTTGGAGCTGATGGAAAGGCCATGGAGGGTTACCTGCAGACGAGTGACAGGATTTAAATATTTTTTACATTCATTTCGCAGATAGTGTAAGTGCAAGATGTATTATTTATTCAGGCTATTGAGTGCTGTGTGTATTTGTGAAACTTAACTCCCAAGGTCCATAAACAGTGCTAGTCTTAGTTGGAGATGAATCTGTTGATGTAGTTTGAAGACTAGTAATAGCTTCTAATGTGGTAGAAAAACAGCCTACTGAATCTTTCATGCCCTGGCCCTTTTTGGGTCTCTCCGCTCTAGGGCATTTTCTTTTTGCCTCAGTCCTGCTGTGTCCTTCCTTCCTCTAGTTCTCAGAAAGGACTGCTCCTTTTCCTGTCTCAGGGCCTTTGCACATGCTCTTTCCTGTATCCTGCACATTTCCCTCTCCCTGTGTCTCCTAATCTATGCCTGGTTAACTCCTAGTCATCTTTCATAGCTGGATGTTTCAATTGGGGTTTCGGTGGTGTTCTTCATTTCTTCCTGCAGATCTGGGTTTCCATCTGGTGTAATTTCTCTTCCGTCTTAAGAACTTTATTTAGCATTGTGGTGCAGATCTGCTGCCAATAAGTTCTCTTAGCTTTTGCCTTTCTAAAAATATCCTTATTTTCCTTCATTATTTTTAAGTGCTTTTTTTTTTTTTCTGGATGAGAATTCTGGGTTGAAAGCTTTATCTTTAAGCTCTTTGAATGTCATTCTTTGTCTTCTGGCTTCCATTGTTTTAAAAGTAATCTATCACACTTACTATTGTTTCCCTGAATGTACTATGTTTTCCATAGTGGTTTGAAGCTTTCTTTTTGTATTTGATTTCTCTTGGTTTGATGGTGATGAGCTTAAATGTGGTCTTCTTTGTATATACCCTGCTTAGATTTCACTGAACATCTTTGTTCCGTGGGTTGATTTTTTTAATCAGTTTTTAGAAAACTTTAGCAAATATCTTTTGTTCAGATATTTTGTCTTCTCCGTTCTCTTTCTTACTGTCTTTGAGGATTCCAATTCCATGTATGTTCAGCTTTTGATGTTGTCTCACAGGTTTTTGATACTCCATCTGTTTGTTTGTTTCTCTTTGTCTCTATTTGGATATATTATTTGTCCCCGAGTTCATTGATACTTTATTCTGATACATTGTCTGCTTTAATGCCCATCTAGTGAATTTTTTATTTTAGATATTATAAATTTCAGTTTTTCCCCGAGCTTCTGTTTCTCTGTTGAAAATTCCTATCTGTTCACTCATTTTATCCATCTTTTTCTGTAAATTTTTAAACCTAATGATTATAGTTAAATTCTCTCTCTGCTAATTCCAACATTAATGTTCTCAATGGATCTAAATTTTCTGACTAAAATTTACCTTTTGATTGTGGGTTATATATTTGTGTTTACATGTCTCATAGATTTCTATTTAATGCAAGATATTTTGTATAACAGAATGATAAAGCCTGAATTAAAATTGGTTTTGCTTGTTTTTTTTTTTTTCCCATCAGAGAGGGACTATCTTTTTCTGTGTTGGGCATGTAGGGCAAGGGCCAAGCAATTGGTCCCGTCATGAGTCTTGCTAAGCTGGGCAGTGCTGTAGTTTTAATTTAAATTTTCCTCCAGTTACAAATGAATGAAAGAAATTTCTGCCCTGTGGCTCACTCTCCAGCTTCCCAGATGCTCACTCCAGGGTATGATCTCTTTGGTCTTACAAGCAATTGAATTTGGAGGAGGTTAATTTCTAGCTTTTTAGTATCAGTCCATCACTGGACTCAACTTCAGCAGTTTGTTGGAAACTAAACACAACATGAGATTGTGACTTCTCTCTGCCTCCTGACTGTTCTTCAGGGCTTCTTCTTTTTTCAAGGTTGTTTTTTTTTTTTTTTTTGATGTCGACCACATTTTAAAGTCTTTATTGAATTTGTTACAATATTGCTTCTGTTTTATGTTTTGGTTTTTTGGCCATGAGGCAAGTGGGATCTTAGTTCCCCAACCAAGGATAGAATCTGCACCCTTGCATTGGAAAGTGAAGTCTTAACCACTGAACTGCCAGGGAAAGTCTCTGTTTGTCTCTGCTTCTTCACCCTAATCTGAATATTAAGTTAATTTCGTACTGTTTATTGAAAAGACAATTCTTTTTCCATTGAATTGTACTGATGCTTTTGTCATTAATCAAGTGACTGAATATCGGCAGATTTGTTTTTAGACTCTCAAATCTGTTTCAGTTTGGCTGTTTATCTTTAAGTCATTATCACGCTATCTTAAATATTGTAGCTTTAAAAGTTTGATATCTGGTAGTAAAAGTCTCTAACTCTGTTTTTTCCCAGTGTTGCTGTAACTAGTCCAGGTTCTTTGTATTTCCATATGAATTTTAGAATCAGTTTTCCATGGTGCCTCCTTCCCTCATCACATATACAACCTGCTGGGATTTTAGTTATTGCCTTGATCTCTAGATCAATTTAGGGAGAAGCAGCATTCTAAATATATCAAGTCTTCCCATCTGTAAACATAATTATTCTTCATTTATATCAATCTTCTTCAATTGCTTTAGCAATGTTTTTTATATTATAGATTTTTGTTAGATTAATTCCTAAGTTGTGTGTGTGTGTGTGTGTAGGCACACGTGTATTTTGGTACTATTCTCTGCCCTTTTGATATGTCCAGTGTTCTTTATTTATTTCCCTCAATGTTCTTTGAACACTTACTTTCTTGCACAAAAATTTGTTTCAAAATCACTTAGTACTTTCCTGTCCCTAGATTTGGAATCAGCTATTTTCCAAGGAATCTTAGATCCTGCTGGTGAAAAATGGTGTTTAGAGACCAAAAGCAGGGTGCTTGGTGTGCTTATTACTGCTTGGATGTAATCACTTTTAGCTTCTTTCAGCAAAAATCATTAATTCACACTGATTCCTCCAATAATTCTAATCTAGTAATCCAGTGTTATAAATTCTGCCTTCCCCTACTCCATATTTGTATCTTCTGCCTCCTCATAATGTAATTGTATTTACTTATTTGCTTTATTCTGTAGTATATACAAAATAATGTCAGAATTAGTGCATTAATACGATTACTAACAACAAACCTACTAAGTAAAGTTTAAGATTTCTTTGCTGTTCTTTGTTTCCTAAGATCATATTCTGCTAAGGAATACAGAGTTCAAAAGTAAAATGCTCAATATATACCTAAGTTATTTTTGCTTCTCTGTTAGGTTGCTATTCATTGCAGTTGGAATCATTTGTTTCATTTTATATTTATATTGTTTTTGTGTCGTGACGAATACTTTCATACTGTATACAGAATATTGAGCATGTTGATAACCTTGAGTAGTTTAGTTTACAACCACATAGTAAAGGTGATAGAGTTGATAACACCTTGTCAGACATTTTTTCTATGTTTAAATAAGTAAGGAAAGGTCAGGTTTGAGTTATTGCTACAAAGGATGGAGTCATGAAGATGTAAGTTATTGCTTATCCTACAAAGCTGACTCATTTCACAGAATTTTCTTTTTTTTTTTTTTTTAAACTTTATGATAGGATATGCTGATATCCTGGAAGATGAGAGACAAAAATAAACAAACATTTCTTTCCATAGAACCAGTAGAAATACTTTATTAAGATAGTAAGGGCTTCCCCGATGGCTCAGTGGGTAAAGAATCTGCCTGCAATATAGGAGACACAGAAGACCTGGGTTTCATCCCTGGGTTGGGAAGATCCCCTGGAGGAGGAAATGACAGCCTTCACCTGAAAAATCCCATGGAGACTACAGTGCACAGGTTCTTAAAAAGTGGAACATGACTGAGCGACTAAGCATACAAGTACCCAAAGCTTGTTAACAGCAATTATATGTCACTGAAGCATTAATTTTTGTATAAGCAAAAATTGTATTACAAATTCAAATTGATGTATGTATCAATAACTGACGGTTTAATTGGGCAGTGTTATCAGTACATGGTATAGAAAGAGAAGCTATAAGAAACCTACCTGACTTATAAAAGTGCATTCCCACCAGCCTCATAAAGCCAATGCCAAGCTAAGGGTCTACCTAAACAATGGGACTGCTCAGGTAACATCAGCTAGATGGTGTTGTGTGGCTGTTGCATTTTTTGTTGCATCCAGCATTTTTATGGTTGACATCTGGATAGCTGAATCCTTAAACCTATACCGTTCTTAGAAAAGGAGTAGCCAAACCTATGGAGGTCAGGAATCATTTTGGAATCACTTGTATAGTGTTTAATATTGTAGCTAATACAACAGTGCAGCAGTCAAGAGGTAGGATCATTGTTTTAAGCTCAAACCTTATATGTTAACTCTAATTAGAACTCTTGGAACAAGCCTTAAACATGATCTATTTAATACTAACTAAGTTATAATTGACTAGTCAGTTCTACTTCTATTTTTAAATTATGAAAAGAAATCAGTTAGATGATGCTCAGATCTCTAGTAGTATAAATCAACTATTTGAAAAGAGAGGTTGAAAAATAAAGCTATTTACTGCTGAAATTCCTTTGGTTTTGATTCTTGAGTACATGACTAAAAGATTTAGTCCTTACCAAGCCAAAATAGATTAAAAATTATGTAGTGGAAGAGGACAGTTTAAACAGTGCAAGATTTTTTATTGAATTTATTTTTCCCAGCTGAAGGATTTCTTATTCTTTGTCAGTGTGCAGAATGCTTTTCTGTAATCCTTTCTGAAGCAGTTCATGTATATATTTCCTCCTTTAATTCTTACATTTCAACCTATAAAGAGAATTATAGATTTTTATTTTCCACTTAAAATTATAGTTAAATAAAAATACCTATTTATTGTTACTTAAGGTATGATTAAGACAAATCTTTTTTTTAATTTTCATATTATATGGTATCATTTGGATCAGCAGTTATGTTTGTATCAAATTTAGAAAAGCACCTTGTGTTATTGCAGAAACAATAAGAAGCACTTTCACATACATTTGAATTCATTCACTCTTAACATTTTAGAAGGAGAAAACCTTGCTCTTTGTTATAATTTATAATTGAGCTTTCTTATCCATACTTAACAGAGGATGTAATTGAGTTTTAGCAAACTGAGTGACTATTGGTATTAAGAGAAATGAATTTCTAAGAGATGACAACATAGTTGAATTTATTAATGAAATAAATGTGGGTGAACAGTCTAAGGAAAATTTTCAAATTGTGTATTATATAGTTTAAATATTTTCTTACTGGTTTTTACATAGAGATTGGTAGCTTTATAAATTTTGGTTATATATTTCTTCTATCAATCATAATGAAATCTCTAATAAACTAACATTTTAAAAAATTGCATCTCAACAACAGACATGCATTTTTAAAGACTTTCAATCCTTTCATATTCTCTTGCATGTAAGTTCATTTACAAATACATATTTATATTAATTTCATAGAGAATGGTGAGTTTTGGTAGAAAAAGAAATAAATTGACTAAAACTTTCTATAGGGGTAGTGGAGATATGTAATAGACTAAGGTAGAGCTAAAATAAAGGCTTGTTTCCATCATGATCTTTGTCATTCTATATATTCCTTAAATTTACCCTGCTTGACTTGAAAGATGCAGTGATTTCTTCTAGTGTGACTAGCTTAGTAGTAGTGATATCAAATTGTTTTACATTTAATCCAGTGCTGTATTCTTCAAACTGAAACATGGACTTACTAATATATTTAATATATATATGCAGAAACATGATAGAGTACTAAAACTGGACTATTATATTACTTAATCAAATCTAAAGTTAGCTTTCAGAAAGCCTGATAACTATTTTAGAATTTTTGTTATTTGATCTCCTGTACCACTTTTTATAAATACTTGGCAGCTCAGGTCAAAGAAGTAAAAACAAAAATGGAGTGCTCCTTTTAAGTGGCATTGTCTATAAAAATACTAAGTGATGTCCCCAGAGAGTTTTGAAATATTAGCTATGAATCAGTTCAGTTTAGTCCCTCAGTCATGTCTGACTCTTTGCGACCCCATGGACTGCAGCACGCCAGGCTTCCCTGTCCATCACCAACTTCTGGAGCTTGCTCAAACTCATGTCCATCGAGTCAGTGATGCCATTCGACCATCTCATTCTTTCCCCTTCTCCTGCCTTCAATCTTTCCCAGCATCAGAGTCTTTTCCAATTGGAGTTTCAGCTTCAGCATCAGTCATTCCAGTGAATACTCAGGACTGATTTCCTTTAGGATGGACTGGTTTGATCTCCTTGCAGTCCAAGGGACTCTCAAGAGTCTTCTCCATCACCATAGTTCAAAAGCATCAATTCTTTGGCGTTCATCTTTCTTTGTGGTATGACTCTCACATCTGTACGTGACTATTGGAAAAACAATAGCTTTGAATATACAGACCTTTGTTGGTAATGTCTCTGCTTTTGAATATGCTGTCTAGATTGGTCATAGCTTATCTTCCCAGGAGGAAATGTCTTTTAATTTCATGGCTGCAGTCATCATCTGCAGTGATTTTGGAGCCTGAGAAAATAAAGTCTGCTCCTGTTTCCATTGTTCCCCCNCTATTGGAAAAACAATAGCTTTGAATATACAGACCTTTGTTGGTAATGTCTCTGCTTTTGAATATGCTGTCTAGATTGGTCATAGCTTATCTTCCCAGGAGGAAATGTCTTTTAATTTCATGGCTGCAGTCATCATCTGCAGTGATTTTGGAGCCTGAGAAAATAAAGTCTGCTCCTGTTTCCATTGTTCCCCCATCTATTTGCCATGAGGTGATGGGATTGGATGCCATGATCTTAGTTTTTTGAATGTTGAGTTTTAAGCCAGCTGTTTCACTGTCACTTGCATCAACAGGCGTGTTAGTTCCTCTTCACTTTCTGCCATAAGGGTGGTGTCATCTGCATATCTGAGGTTAAATCTGAGGTTATTGAACCAGTTGTGAATAGTTTTGCTGAAATTCATGTGAAAGAAGACAAACTATAGTTAATTTTCATAATCAACTGAAATGTAGTGTTTTTAGTTTTGGCAGAACATTTTCTTGCTGGTTCTTTCCCTCTGTTCCTTTTAAGCTGCATGTGAAGCTTTTTAGGACTTTGCTATTGACAATTCATGATATTACTGTTTCATAAGGTCTTATGCCATGTGTGCCTTCCTCTTAATTTGGCTGTTGGTAAAAATGTTAATATCAATAGTTTGGTTTCTGACACACCATTACATTGTGAGAAAAGCTTAATAGCAACTTTCAGTTGGTATGTCTTACTCAACACATTTAGCAAAGGTACCATACACTATGAATTTTTTTTTTTTTCCAGTGTACCCGTGTGATGTGGACACCTCCTCTCCGTGAAAGTTTCTCATATCCATTCCTTGTACTTCAGATGTTGCTTGTGACTCACATTCTCAGGTAACTATGACTTATTTTTAGAGCTTATTGTTTGTTTTGCATTGAATAACTTAAGCTGGAATTTTTTAAACTTCTGTTATAAAAACAATGTAATAAAATAAGATGATGCTGTTGCTAGGTTGCTTTCCTAAAGGTATTTTAATAATATAACTTCAAAATATATTACTACCCAAAACATTTTCTTAATCTGCCTTTTAGTCTTCTTTTCTTTAGTTAGTGGTCCACAGATACTGCTGGAGGAGCCGCAAGTCTGCTTCCATTTCTTCTGCCATCTCCGCTTTCCCGTCATTTTCTGCCACCACAGCAGCCTTCCGAAAACAGGAAGAAGTGGGGAAGCTGGTGGCAGTAGAGTGTACGCTACACAAGAACAGTTCATAGAACAGGCGTGGTCAGGAACTGTCATATGTGCAGTTCTTCTTTCTGCATTTGTTTAGCATCCCTGAGAACTGAATAGCAGGAGCAGAAAGAAACCTTCTGAGTAGATAAAGATATGCTAGGAGAATTCCTGCTAGAAACACAGGATTGGATTGGGCTCATCCCTGTTTCTCTGGGCTTCAGTTAGAGACCTAATAGAGATGTAGGCACCACACTGGTAGAAAGAGTTTAAAGGAGAATAGTTCCCTCCCCGTCTATTGACAGATACAGAATTTAGATGGATGCTGCCTTGTTTCAGAGGATGACGATAAAAGAAAATGGAGTGTAGGAAACAATAGAACAAAGCGTGATGAAAATCTGGAGATGACTCAGACTAGTCTAACTCTGTTCAATGCAGAATTCAGGACAACTGGCTGACGTCTGTTACATCAAACCCTTTGGGTGATCCATTTCCCCATGATGAGCTTAGCAGGAATAGAGCCATTATGTGGCTTTGTCTCTTAATGTTTTTAGACCGGCCTTTCACAGAATGTGGGATGGGTGGCAGCTTTTGTATTAGCTTTTAAAGTCTTTGCAACTCCAGCCTGATTGCTCTGCCTTAAATTCCTGTTTTATTATGGAAATGAGAGCTTCTTTAGCATCTTCAAGTAAGCTGAACTCTGAATTCATAACCTTTAGTTCTGGCACACTGTGATAGACGTTTCCTTCTCAAACACTTCGGGAAGAAGTGATGTGGTGTATGAACACCTGATTCTCCACTGCACGTGCTGTGTCTCCACAACCACACTCTTGATCTTGGCTTTTTTCTCTAATACAGTGCGCACAGTAGACTGCCCATCAGTCTCTATTTTCTGCTTTTCACCTACCTCTCTGCTTTGGTGCTGGCAAACTTTTTCTTCCTCTCATTCCCTTGCTAATATGATCTGATTGTCCACAGCTGCTCAGATCAGAGATCCAAACGCCCCCTGCCTTTGCCTCCTCTTCTCTTTTCTGTGTCCTGTTCATGCAGGACCCAGCTTTTATCTCATCTCCTCCAGGAAACCTCTATCAGCTGCTCAGCCCTTATCCTAAACACTTGCTTGTCTGCAGAATACTTATTGCTTAGAATCTGCTACTTCTGTGATTTTTTTCATAGACATCATCTGTCTCTCCAAATTAATCTATTGAATGCAGCTTTACATATATATATTTGGTTGTGAATTCACCAAAATGTAGTTTGAAAAAACTCAGTGGATACACTGACTCTGATTTCCGCCTCTTTCCTTTGGAAACTTTGTTTTTTACAGTTATTGCTGTTGTTTAGTCGCTGAGTCTTTCTGACTTTTGTGCAAATCCCATGGACAGAGGAGCCTGGTAGGCTGCAGTCCATGGGGTCGCTAAGAGTTGGACACGACTATGCAACTTCACTTTCACTTTTCACTTTCATGCATTGGAGAAGGGAATGGCAACCCACTCCAGTGTTCTTGCCTGGAGAATCCCAGGGACGGGGGAGCCTGGTGGGCTGCCATCTATGGGGTCGCACAGAGTCAGACACGACTGAAGCGACTTAGCAGCAGCAGCAGCAGCAGCAGACTGTAGTCACCAGGCTTTTCTGTCCATGGAATTTCCCAGGCAGGAATACTGGAGTGGGTTGCCATTTCCTTCTTCAGGATATCTTCCCAACCCAGAGATTAAACCTGTGTCTCCTTCATTGGCAGGTGGATTCTTTACCACTGAGCCACCTGGGAAGCCCTTGTTACAGTTATACTGGGTGTTTACTTTTCATAGGAAATTGTTGTAATTGGGCGTCAGTAGACATAATTTTTAATCCGTTAGCTCATTTTATGTGTTATAACCAGATTGTGTTTAGAGATTCTAATTTGTAGCGGTTTGGAGCCATGCTAGAATGTTTTCTGGTTGTATGTGTCTGTTAATCACTCAGTTGTGTTTGACTCTATGCGACCCCATGGACTGTGGAGCCTGCCAGGCTCCTCTGTCCATGGAAATCTCCAAGCAATAATACTGGACTGGGCTGCCATTTCCTTCTCCAGGGGATCTTTTCCGGTTAAACTTATTTTATCTTTTTAAGGGCTACGAAACTTTACAGAGGAAGCTTGATTGCACTCTGCATTTCCAATGTATTTTTTATGCTTCCCTGGCAGTTTGCTCAGTTTGTACTTCTTACTCAGGTAAGCTGCTTACATTTTTAAACTGAATTAAGTCTAGTATATTTGATTATAAGAACTTAATTATCTAAAAATATAGAACTGGTATGTTACATGATTCTAAGTCCTAAAATGTTTTTTTCAGTTGATATTTTGAAAGAAATTTCAAGATAGAGCAATAAATAAGATTTATTTATCAATGAGTTTTGAGAATGGGGAGTAGAATGTGTGCTTACTTTTCCCTGCACCCACTGCTTCGATTCTTTCTTACACTGGCCTTATTCCTATTCATAGAAAGCAACTTGAGTTGTTTTTTTTAATGTCCTTTGAAATGTCTTGCTTGAGAAATGAAGTCAAGCCTGGATTTGAGACCAAACTCTCTTCACTAGCTTCTTAGTTGGACAGACAGCCTAACTTTTCTTAGCTTCAGTTTTCTCATATATAGAGAAAATGAAATAACCTACTGTATTGGGTTGTGATTAGGATCAGATGGGATCATGTATGTATTATAAGGCTCCCAACACATTACCACTACTTAACAGGATGTCAGGTTAGCTGTTTCTATCATTTTTTTTTAAAGAGAAGCTTTGAAAAACTGAAAGTGTTAGTTGCTCAGTCGTGTCTAACTCTTTGTGACACCATGACTGTAGCCTGCTGGGCTCCTCTGTCCATGGAATTCTCCAGGCAAAAATACTGGAGTGCATAGCTATTTCCTTCTCCAGGGAATCTTTCCAACCCAAGGATCGGACCTGGGTCTCCTGCATTGCAGGTGGCTCTGTTTGTACTTAATTCTTTATTTGATCTTACCTTTTAGGCTCTCTTGTCTTCTATAGTTTGATGACAGTTTCGGGTTTAAAATGTCCCTGAGGGTCACTCCTTAAAACCCAATAGGCCTGTTGTATATTGCTTAAACCTGGAATGGAAAGGGAGAGTTCCTACCCTCCAGTTAGTGGAGATGGCCAGCTTTATGTTTTTTTATTGGGGGATGGCGAATGTGGGGAGTTGCATGGAGTGAGGGGAGGTAGCAATACGCTTCTCTGTGGGGCTTACACTGAATAACAACACACTTGCCCACAGTTGTGTCATATCAGTCACACTTCAGCAATGATGTGTTCCCCATGGAGAAATCTGGGTAAAGGGAAACATTGTTTTCTTGCTTTTAGAAAAATTTATTGTAGATTACTTGGAGATTAAAAACTTGATGAATAGAACTTAAGATACATGTTTATAAGTATTCAGCTACTTTGCTGTTTGTTTAAAATGTATTTGTGTAGTAAGAGAAGTATGGAATTTAATTTGAATTGCTTTTTCCATGAAGAAAGATAGAAAGACACTGTTTGAATACCTCTCTATTTTACCTAAAAAAGTGAAAGTGAAAGTTGCTTGGTCTTGTATGACTCTTTGCAACCCCATGGACTATACAGTCCATGGAATTCTCAGGGCCAGAATACTGGACTGGGTAGCCTTTCCCTTCTCCAGGGGATCTTCCCAACCCAGGGATTGAACCCAGGTCTCTCGCATTGCGGGTGGATTCTTTACCAGCTGAGCCATTTTACTAAGATGTACATTATTTAATTAATTTATTCATATATTCAATTAATTCATATGAATAACTCCAGTACTCTTAGAATTCTTGGGAAATACCTTCACAGTTTTCTTCAGAACTGTTAAAAAAGTTAATACCTTTATAATACAAGAACTTCTAGTTTGACATTTGATAAATTTGATTATAGCCAAGACTGGAATATGAAGGAGAACACTAGTGGAGATACTTTTTAAGTGTGACTAACAAGCAGAACCTAATATATTTTTACACACACATGCATTAAATAATTATTTTTTAGCTTTTAATGTATCTTTCCCAATTATGTATTAATTGTCACATTATAATTGCATTTTCATTTTGTTTGAGCAAGGCACTTTGTACATGCCGGCAGTAGAGTCACTCTGACAGTAAAAGGAGTATTGTTTTGGAAAACCTGCAAAGCAGATAATTTACATGGTCAATTGAGAGAGAAGTGAATGGAAGAGAATAGTCAACTGATATTTGCTATATTAATGTATTCATCTTGTTTAATAATAAATAAGAAAGTAAGAGGAAACTAAAGAACTTTCTATATAAATATAAATTTGAGGCAGAATAAAGATAATTCCTTTCTTAATTTTTTAATCTATTCATTATATAATGTATCATTTTAAATTTTCACATAACTTTTTAAATTTCAGATTGCATCATTATTTGCACTGTATGTTGTGGGATACATTGACATAAGCAAGTTACGGAAGATCATTTATATGCACATGGTAATGATTTTTAAATTTGTTTTTTTCCCATTTATCTTGACCTTAAAACAAGCTCCTGATTAATATTTGATTTATTCATGGCTGAAACTGGTTTTAACATAGTTCCATAACTAAAACAAGTATTAGTCAAAAACTGTGATATAATTAACAGATCTTGTTTTAAATAGGCCACTCTGAAAATTTTATTTTGGGTCATATTACCTGATTTGAGTTTGTGCCCAACTTATACATTATCAGTAAAAAAGATAATTTGTGAAAGAGACCATGGGATGGTATGTTATCCAGGAACCTTCTGTTAAAATAAAGTGGAATATCCATTTATTGAGCACCAACTATTGAGGCACATGGGACATATCAGTGAATAGAATTGCAAAGATCCCAGCATGTATGTGGATTACATCCTAGTAGAGTAGAGGAAGGAGAGAAGACAGAGGTTAAATAATAAACATAGTAAATTGGTAAATTACATAGTATTTTAGAAGGTGGTATGGACTATAGAGAAGGATAAGCCATGATACCCCAAGGAGGGCAAGAGGGCCAGCTGTCAGTGGATGGGAGATCAAGATGTCAAATGAGGTGGTCAGGAGAGGTCTTACTGAAAAGAGGGGAGGGTGGTGGAGCAAAGACTGGAAGGAGGCAAGGGAGTCAGTTAAGTAGATATCATGGAGAAGAATATTCCAGGTTGATGAAATAGAGCAAAGGTCTTAAGGCTGGATGGTTGATTTTGAAGAGTACTGATTTTTTAAAAAACATTTGCCCTTTCCGTCATTAGTTCTTACAATTTTGTTTTCTTTTCCCTATAATTTTAATGTAAGTACAATATGCCATGGGTTTGTGCCAGTCTTAGCCTATCAGTAACTGATTTTGTGGTTTGACAGGTACTTGTTCTTATTATCATTAAAAGATGCCTTTTAGCAATAATTACCAGGACATTTTGTAAAAATAATCAAGGTTTATTACTTACAGGACCTGGAAATTACACAGCACATCTGGGACCATGCAGTTAGGTCGTGGGGACAAGGGGAGGTATAGGAAAAGTAGGGAGCAAGCGTGCATCTGGGATTCTGCCTTTGTTGGCATCTAGAATGAGGGCCTAGGGTTTTGAGGGCTCATTCTTTTGGGTGGATTTAAAACATAAGAGTGGGAATTTAAATCACAGGAAGGGAAAAGACTGCCCCGGAGGTCAGGTACTGAAATTAACACAGATCTCTAAAAGAAAGGAGCCTCAGTAGGGGCAGGTGACCTGACTATCTAGGCCTGTGGCTAGCAGTATGTTTATTCAAGAGATAGCCATATTTGAAGTGGATTGCAATGAAAGCTTAAGTCAGGCACTTGTATTACTAAAAAGAAAAAAAAATCCCAACTATCAGGGTTTATACTACAGCCATATATTTTTTGTTCTCTAATAATTGGTACCTATAAAAGGACATTTATAAGATAAATTATGAACAGAGTCATAAAATGAACAATCATGAGCCTACCCCTCCAGCTGAAAACTAGAGCCATCCTTACTTTGAAGCCCTTGTGTCCTGAAGCTATATTTTCACTTCTCTTGGAGATAACCATGAGCCAGACCTTTCAAATTATAATTGTTTTCCTTTATAACTTTACCATATATATATTTGTGCATAGATAATAGATTTTTATAATTAAGTTTTTGTATTGCTTTTGAGGTTTATAAAATGGTTTCATTTTTGTGTGAAATATGTTTTCACTTAGATTTCTGAAATTTATGTTACTGGAGTTTGGGCATTTTCCTTGCTTTATATTTCTTATTGTGTAAATTAAGCACGATTTATTTATCCATGTTCTTATTGAAAGATATTTAGATTTTTTTTCCTCTATTTTTCCTTTTATGAATAATGCTGTGCATTTTCCCACATACCTCCTGGGACATAAATATAGAGTTTCTCTAAGCTCTTTACCTTGTAGTAGAATTTTTAGGTGGTAAATTAAATATATGTTCAGTTTCACAATTTAATATTACATTGCTTTTCAAAAGTGATTAGACTACTTTGAATAATAACATGTAACAGTCCTTGTTATTCTGTACCTTTTTTTCTTCTGTAATTTTGTCAATCTGGAGAATATAAAATTGTATCTTATGACGTTAATTTACATTTTTCTCTGGTTTTGAACGGGTTTTGGTATGTTTCTGCCCTTTGTCTTTTCTCTTTGTGTCATCCCTATTCAAAATTTTCATCAGTTTCTGTGTCCAAGAAAAACCGTCATTTGTTTTATTCACTGCAGTGTGATCCACTACTTTCATTATTTATTTTGATACTTGCATTGTTCCTGATTTGACCAGCTACTTTCTGGGGCTTCTTTGTCTTTTGTTCTCATTATGCTTTGAGTACTTTTTCGAAGAAATCAATAAAGGCTCCGTTTCATCAAATGCTTTTCTACATCTGTCTAGGGATCCTGTGTATATTTCCCTCTTTAATATGTTACTGTGAAGAATTACGGGATTCCCTGGTGGTTGAGACGGTAAAGCGTCTGCCTGTAATGCGGGAGACCCGGGTTTGATCCCTGGGTCGGGAAGATTCCCCTGGAGAAGGAAATGGCAACCCACTCCAGTACTCTTGCCTAGAAAATTCCGTGGGTGGAAGGAGCCTGGTGCGCTATAGTCCATGGGGTCGCAAAGAGTTGGACACGACTGAGCGACTTCACTTTATGAAGAATTACATTGATTGATTTTCTACATTAAGCAACCTTGCTTTTCTGAGCTAAACAAAACTATATATTCCTAGGTTCATTTACTGATATTTTGTTAGGGTTTCAAACCTGTGCATGAATGGGATTGGACAGTACTTAACCTTTTCTCACACTTGATTTTTTTTCCCTGAAAGTGTTTAGTATGCTTTTTCTTTTTTATATTGCAGTAAAAATTAGAATAATTGTTAAGCCCTTAGTCTGTCATCACATAAGCAGCTATGGATAAGGACTTTGACTTAAAGTTATAGTTTTAAAAGTACTAACATGACACAGATTTAGTTTATAGTAGAACCTATCTTGGGTAAATGATATATGCTTTATCATGTCACTTACTATGGAATCAGTTACATACTGTGGACTATCTTTGCTTTACAGACTCCTAAATCTCCTTAGTTACATAAAGGAAAAATATGTGAAATTGCCTCCAAAATGAATTTTTTCCATTTTTTATTATGATAAAATAATATCATACACATAAACTTTACCATCTTAATTGTTTTAGGTGTACACATCAGTGATATTAAGTACATTCTTATTGTTGTGCAAACATCACCACCATCTGTTTCCACAGCTCTTTTAATCTTGCAAAAATGAAGCAAGACACTTCCTATACTCCTTCCCCCCATCCCCCACCCCAGTGCCCTGGAAACCCTCATTCTGCTTCCTATGTCTATACTTTTAACTACTCTAGGTATCTCGTATAAGTGGAATCATGTGGTATTTGTCTTTTCCTAAATGGGTTATTTCACCTGGCATAAATGTTATCAGGGTCCATCCATGCTGATGCAAATGGCAGGGACTTCCTTCTTTTTTATGGCTGAGTTTTGGTCTATTGTGTAAATGCCACATTTTCCATATCCATTCATCATCCATCAGTGAAAACTTAGACTGTTTCCATGTCTTGGCTATTGTGAATAATGCTCCTGTGAACATGGGAGTGCACATATCTCTTACGGATCCTGTTTTTGTTTCCTTTGGGTATGTGCCAGGGGTGGATTTTGGGGGTCATATGATAGTTCTATTTTTAATTTCTTAAGGAACTTCCATACTGCCCTCCATAGGGTACCAACTCACCAATAGTGGGACAAAGGGCTTTTTATTCCCCACATCCTCACCTCATAATGGTCTAACAAGTGTGAGAGTATGAGGCGATGTCTCATTGTGGTTTTGATTTGCATTTACTAATGATATTGAACACTTTTTCCTTTGATAGTATAACAGCATTTCATAAAGTCAACATCTGTTTCTGATTTTTAAGATCTTAATTAAATGAAAATAGATGGCTGTTTCATTGAACTTTTGATACATGCATGTACTTTAAGCCAAAAGCTAGTATCATGCAACATGATGAATCAGTAAAACTATTCCTATTAATGCCAGAAATTTAAGAAATATGTCTTCTGCCACTCTTAACATTGTTGCATAAATATTAACTAATACAACTGACTAAAAAGTAAGTTTCAGATAGAAAAGGAAGATATAAAAGTATAATTGTTTATAATTGATATGCTTCTGAATACTTGAAAAAACAAATTAATAAAGTAATTACTACTAGAAACAATGGACATTTATATTAATTTATTCATACTTAACATATTTTTTCTAAATATAAAAAATCAGAAAATATGAAAAGATTTCTGATATAATAGCAACACAGATAATATACTTTAAAATAAACTTAATAAGCAGGATCTATATGAAGAAAACTTTACAAACTTGATATATGTAAAAGAAGACTTAAATGGAAAGAATGTGTACTATTTTCAGATCTAAAGATTTGATAGGGGGCAGATGTAGCTAAAATATAGTGTGATGTACATTATAGGATAAAGCAATTTTAATACAAATGTCATTTTTTCAAATTTAGGCTGATTATAAAATTCTTATGTAAATTTTATGTATGTGGGTCAAAAATAAAACTACTGAAAGAAAGCATGGATTATTTTATTTTTAAAGGCTTTTCTTATAATGGAGGTAAATTCTCAAGTCTTACAGGAAATGAATGATAAACTGACTAAGAATTTAGGAAACAGTTATAATAAATATCACAAAGATAAAAATGAACTGGGAAAATATTTATGTTTGCTTTGTAAGGAGCTATGCTCTATAATATATGAAGGAAAATTCAAAAACCCAATAGAAAAATGGACACTAGGAATAGGCAATTCATATACACACACAAAACACTGTAAGTAGTAAATAGAGGAAAAGATGCTATATGTCTCATCCCTAAGAATGGAAAAGTGAATAGAAAAAAATGAAACAGTGAAGCAACCTTTGTTTTGTTGTTAGGTTGGCAGATATTTAAAAAGAATAATGCACGATATTGGTAGGACTGTGTATCAGTAGGAACTCCCATACCCTACTGGTGGAGAGTATGGTATTTTGTATGGAAATTCACCAATATCTTCTCAAATTTTAAAATGTTTGTATCCTTGACCCACTATGGTAATTTATCCCATAAATGTGTTGGCATGTACTAATATATAAGATAGATACATAAGGATGTTTTCTCAGCAGTGTTTATAATAGGAAAAACAAAACTAACAGCAAGACAAAACTGGAAAGCACGTAAGTGTTCAGAGTACTGGTTGCATAAATTCTAGTGTATCTCTAGAGTAGAGTACTTTTTTCAGTTATTCAACAGAATGAATTAACTTGCTTTAAATTGATATGGAAAGCTCTTTGAAACAAACTAAAAGTAAAAGCAAGCAATAGCATAGCTTCTGGGCCAACTTTTCATTTGCGGTTTTAAAGTTATAAACTAGAATTTGTATATGTGAATGTAAGGATGCACAGGGAGTTGGTGGTGGTGGTGATTTCGGGGGTTTTGAAGTGAGGCATAGAATGGGGGCTCTTTTCCTTGTATATTCCCTTTTGAAAGGTTCAAATTTGGTTTATCATGGGCATGTGCAGCTTTCAGAATAAAAATAGTTTTTTTGGTTTTCTGTATGTTAATTATATTTTTCTTGGATTTTTTTCAGATTTCTCTTGCACTTTGTTTTGTTTTGATGTTTGGAAACTCAATGTTATTAACTTCTTATTATGCTTCCTCTTTGGTAATTATTTGGGTAAGTGTTGCTTAAGTAAATGTCTGTTTTTGAAACTAATGGTTTACCAGTTTATCACTGGCTTGAGATTCACGAGGGATTATCTTTCAAGAACTGTTTGAAGTGCCTTACTAAATACATATAATGTGATAATGTATTTAAGTTCTCACTTCCAAAAAGAAACACAACAAAAATTAATGCCTGAAAACATAGCACTTTGCTTTGTACTCTCAATCTGTCCTTTCTTTCTAATCTTTTATGTCACCTAAATTTTGGCCCAGGGTTTACTTTAGAATGATTTCTATGCGCTCCTCTTTTTCTTAATTCCTCCCCTCTTTACAGAGTTTATTCTCTTCTCTCCCCACTTTGTCACCCCCTTTCCTGGTTTTGGCATCTCACAGCAGTCTCTCCTTCTTGTTCCACTGTGATCCGAGAGAGGCTTCAGGACTTGTTTTTTTTAGTTTTTTCCCTTCATGTCTATCTGTTTGTATGACTTATTCAGATAATTTAAATCAGGTAATGATTCAGTTATATTTTTCTAGATCACTAAGAGCAGATGTAGATTATGGAGAGAGAGTCTTACAGAATTAGGGTAACAGGTTATCTAACACCTTCTGCCACTTTCGTTAGAATGACTTTCTAAATATAATATGTCTAAATTTAAAGACTTGCAGAGGTGGTTACTCCTTTTTTTTGTCAATGGATTTCTCTATTACCATGTTTTGCATACCTAAGAGGAAAGAAAATATTCCTTATATTTAACATACATTTGCTTTAGTTTTAGACTGGTTTCTTGGAGATGAAAGCATATTGCACTGTCTTAACTGAAATGTATTCTACTTCTTGAATAGTCATTTAAGTAAGTCAGATCATTTTGTCTTTCTTGATTTCTAGAACCCGTTAACAAATTGGAAATCTGCTATTTCTTTGTGCAATTTTACAAGTAAATTTTTTTTTTTAAGATTCTGTTTCCCAAATACCTCTTCCCAGTCTAGACCACCATCCCTTTCAGGTTATGTGACTTGAGTATACTCTGGCACAGAAATTAGCAATTAGCATGTGGTTGATGCTCTGTTTTCAATAATGACTTAAAAACACCCCTCATTAACTGAATTTCTGTGCTTTGCTATTACTGATAGTTCTTACGGTCATGAATTCTACATATAATTAGGAAATGTGACAGTGGACTCAATTCTGTATTTACGTGCGTACACGGGGAAGTCCTGGTATTACTCAGGGTGAAGTACATGACTGTTGGTACTTGTGTACAGGAAAGCCACTGAATGGAAGATTGCCTATCAAGAAAATCTAACCTTAAGTACATGTTGCAGGAAATTCTCTTCAGTTCTGTTGAACACCTACAGTGTGTTAAGCTTCCTACTGGGTGCTTGATACTGAGATGTGTCTCAAGTATAGATTAAGCATTATGCATGTTTCATGTGTCAATATTTTGATGTATAAAAATAGATGATGGCAACAGGTACAGAATGTAGCCTGTTTTTGTATATTTACCTATAAACACACATTTATCTATCTTTATTTCTAGTTATCACTTTGAAACCTTAATCCTAACACATTTTGTATTCTCAGATATTTGGTAACTTCGGAAAAGATTTAAGTTGGGTTCATGTATTTATGTTTTGATCTCTGTATTTTTGCCAAGTTGGAAGTAGATTTGGATCTTTATAGATACTATGCTTTGGAAGTTTGCTATGTATCTGGAAAGAAATCAGATTTGGTTGAGAAGTATTTAGTTGGTTCATTAAAAACTCATTTATAGTTTATTCAAGGAGTTAGTAATATTTTAATTTAAGGAAAATCTTATAACACACCTATCTAAAATTCTGAAATTGTTATATTTCTTGGTTCTTAGGTAAATCAGAACCAATCATAGAAGTCAATTACAGAAATTAACATATGGAGAATTTTCTTTCAACTTTACAAAGTGACTAACTGACCTAAAATATTCTGGACAAAACAGGGCTTCTGGAAATCAAATGAGCTTGTATTGATTCTATGTGAAACAATGAAAATTGTGCTGAATTTTAGATTTTGAGGGTTGTGTTACTGATAAGTATTTTTTTGGTACCTGAATTTGTGTCTGTAATTGTTAACTTTATGCTATGTTATTTTCTCTATGCAGGGTTTACTGGCAATGAAACCATATTTCCTGAAAATAAATGTATCCGAACTTAGTTTATGGGTAAGAATCAATCTATTTGAATGTATACATTCTTCCTTCTCTAAAATATATCATTGGTTTTATGTTTTACTTTCAAGGAATTGCTCTATATAATGCAGGAGGTCTAACAGTTTTATAACATATTAGGGCTCAATTTTAATGTGCCAAATTACTCTTCGTGAAGCAAGATTAATATTGGATAGGTAGTTAAAGAATTCCAATTTTTGCATTTTATTACCTATGCTTTTTCTGAGGAGCAGGACATGTGTAAGAAACTTTTAGTAGAACGGGAATTTAACTGCAATTGCTGTGTAAATCTCCTATAAAATATTAACTTTGATAAGAAGATTGTATATATTTTCTTTCTGGTGATAACCATTGATTTTGAAGTAACATTCTTTATTTTAAGGTGCATGTGTTTCAGCATTTTCTCTTGGCTATAGTGATAATAACTTCACATGTGATTAAAGCATTTATTTTTTTCTTCCTAGGCTATATCTATGCAATGGCTGTACGATGCATTGGTTTAGTTTTGTTTTGCTATATTTTTCTTTTGTAGGTTATCCAAGGATGTTTTTGGTTATTTGGAACTGTCATACTAAAGTATTTGACATCTAAAATCTTTGGTATTGCAGATGATGTAAGTATATTTTTGCTTAAACTTGAAAGACTTGAAATAAACAGGCTTAGAATACATTACCAGAGTTGCCAAGTGCCAGTGTTTAAGCTAAATTTTAAGGTGGGGTCTATTCACCTGTTACTTTATCTATCTAATAGAAAGTAGATGTGACTAAGTATATAATCTGTTCTTCAAAATTAATTTTTGACACAGTCTCTTATTTTATTGGTCTTTCTGTATCACAAAGGTTTTAAAATTTTAAAGAAAGCTCTAAAGACTTAAGCTCAAATGTTAAGACCTATACAGTTATTTTCCTCTGGTTTCTTTATAATCCCCTTTTGCAACAGACAAAGACACCACCTTCAGAGCCTCATAAATAATAAATTGTATTATAGACTCATTCCTTTTTTTTTTTTTTCCAGTTTTCTGGTCACTGCTTATGAAAGGTTCACTTTCACTTTCAGAGATGATTTAATCCAAGTTAGTCTTGTGAGAGACATTTTTATTTTTGTTATTGGTTTTACTTTCTTTGGTATTTGGGTAGCAGAGAAAATAAAATGAGAAGAAGTCTGTTTTATAATTGCAAAAGATTCACCCTATCTGTAATTTTGCTTATTTTGATATTTTGGTGAGCACATTACTTAAAAGAGGACACTAACCAACATGGACAGAGTAACGTAAACCACACATTTTTTTTTTCTGTAATTTATTTTAATTGACTATCTTTCTTCCTCCTGTAATAAATTTAAGTTGTGGTTTTGAAACTGAGTTCTCTGAAGTTCTGGGACTTCACAGGCTCTTTGGTGAGGTCTGTCTACTTCCCAGTCTCCTTGCTGATTCTCTTCATCCAGGATAGTCTAGCTTTAATCTGTTACACAGTGGACATCTATACAAGTTTTCATATGAACAACAGAATTGTTTGCTTAAAAAAGATTGAGAACCACTGGACTATTAAAGGGGTAGTCTACAACCTGTGGAAAGATACTTTAAAAGTTTAAAAGCATAGCCTAAAATGCATTTATTCAGTCATTCAGTGTACCTGCTCTGGGCCTGGCAGTCGAATGCATCCTAGAGATACAAAACTGAGTAAGACACAGTCTAGTGGGATATAGGGACAATTTCTAGCAACTATAAAACAGTCTAATAGAAGCTGTGATAAAAAGAGTGGAAATTCTGTGGCAGTCCAGACTCCGAGCTTTCACTGCAGGGGGCATGGGTTCAGTCCCTGGTTGGAGAGCTAAAGATCCTGCATGCTGTGTGGCATGGCCAAAAATAAATAAATAAAAAATTTAAAACTGCAAAATGTGTCTTTAAAACTTCATTAAAAAAAAAAAAAACAACAGGTACAGAGTGCTGCACAAATACACAGGAGGAGTCAAGGAAGGCTCCTAGAAGTCAGCTGTGAAGATGAGCGCTAAAAGGTGATTAAGTCAGCCAGGATAGAGAGAATGAGCAGGAAGAAATGGGAAATAGCTCAAATCCTAGGTTTATGGAATCTGACTACTCACCAGGGGAAGACAATCGAGTTAAACTGTTAATTCAGGTTAAAGTGACTGTTGTCATTTCTGTCACAGCCTGGTGTTGAACCATGGTAAAAAAAAAAAAAAATATATATATATATATATATTATACAAAGTTATGTCTAAATCAGAAATAATTTAGTTCCAGCATTGGTATTTCTGGAAATATGTAACACTGATCAGGAACATCAGCTCATAAGTTCTTAATTTTGACACTGATCAGAGGAAGGAGAATGGCAAGGCCATATAGCTATTGAAAAGCATTGGGGTTTTTTTCTGTTAAGATAATAAGACACATACTTTCCTGTCCTTTAGGAATCCAAGGAGGCATTTATTGTCCTGTCCTGGATTTCTCATCCTTGGTAAAAACTGATGTTGTCCAACAGGGAAGTTTAGCACTTAGTACCCCCAAGATTTTTGTTGGGGGCTGGTAACACAGGCACCCTCTGCCTCACACATATCAAAATTCCAAACTCCCAGAAGCAGGGTAGGTTTTCAATATAAGCCACTAGTATCATTTAGGGTGATGGGGTCCTTACAGAATCCAAGTTCCCTGATGTAGGCTGCAATCCAAAGGGTCTCTAGGAGTTGGACACAACTGATCGACGTCACTTTGACTTTTTACTTTCATGCATTGGAGAAGGAAATGGCAACCCACTCCAGTGTTCTTGCCTGGATAATCCCAGAGACGAGGAAGCCTGGTGGGCTGCCGTCTATGGGGTCGCACAGAATCGGACACAATTGAAGCGACTTAGCAGCAGCAGCAACAGCAGCAGCCAGGGTTCAACCTTGCAAGCAGGTTTTTCAAAGGCTACCCTTCAGACCTGTTCTGTTAACTCTCATCTGAATGTTAAATTTGTCTCTTCTTTTCCTTCCTGACGTGCCCACCCACCTTCTTGGATCTTGGTGAATGTGCATACCACCTCCCAGACGGTCATAAATGTGTAGAGAGCCTGGGCTCTCTTAGATTCCTCAGCATCTGTGGACAGCTTTCCATTCATCAGGGATGGGAGAACTTATCTACCCCTCATGGATTGTCTCTTTTGTAGAATCTCTAACATTTCTAGCTAGTCTGTAAATCTGCTGTTCACCAAACTGATACTGTAACCCTTTGCTGCTTTTACTGACAGTGCACAGATTTTTTTTGCTCTCTGCCCCCAAACAAGTCAGCTCCTTCAGATGTCCTGCTTCCATGGTCAGCCCCATCCTGTTACGACCAGCTGACTGAGCTCAGGGAAGCAGTGGTGATGTAATGCTGGGTGTTGGTGGCCAAAGTGGGAATTCCTGGTGGCTTAGTGGTAAAGAATCTGCCTGCATGGCTGGAGACTGCCTATTAATGCAGGAGACTTGGGTTTGATTCCTGGGTCAGGAAGATCCCCTGGAGAAGGAAATGACAACCCACTCCAGTATTCTTCCTGGAAAATCCCATGGACAGAGGAGCCTGGCAGGTTACAGTCCATGGGCTCATAAGAGTTGGACATAACGTAGCCAGTAAACCAGTGGCCAAAGAAACAGTGCCACATACTCCCACTATTTCCCCACAGAGGTAATTTTTTTCCTTTTTTTAAAAAATAAATGAATTTTCTACATTTGTTTTCCTTTTGATCATTTTCTTGAACCTAATATTATTTTTGACAATTTTGTCTAATTTCATAGTTGTTACTAGAGGCGGGTATTTACTAATGTTGTCCTTTGCTGTATCTTCAAGTCCACACATTCATTGATTTTTGAGTGTTGATCCAACGTTGTGTTTCTCAGATAACCTCAGTTGTTTACAATGTATTAATTTTTCTAAATATTGCTGGATTTGGTTAGCTAATATTTTTAAGGACTTTTGTTGATTTTTAAGAACATTAATCTGTAGTTTTATTTTCTTATAATGTTTTTGCCTGCTTTTAGTTTCAAGGTAATGCTGTGCTTGCTTCCAAAATTATTGGAAAATGTTCAATCTCCTATTTTCAGTGAGAATTTATATAGATTGATATTATTTCTTCCTTAAATGTTTGTTAGAATTTGACCAGGAAGCCCTGAGGATCTGAAGTTTTGTTCATGGGAAGATTTTCTACTACAGATCCACTTTCTTTAGGAAGTTACTGATAGTTTATATCTTTAGAAGAAACTCACCCATTTCACATATGTCATCAAATTGGTCATGTTTTTAAAAAATTATTGTAGGATTCAGTTAGTGAAAAAATTCTTATTAAATTTTTCACTTGTATGTGAAATTGTCTTTTATGTTCTTTGGATTTAGAATCAATGTTATAGTAATCTATAAAGAGGTGCTTTTATTTTTTGCTGTGTTTTCTACTTTCTAGTTATTAATATTTCCAAAGTACCAATTTTTAAAAACTCCTCTTTGATTTTATTGTATTTTTCTTTGTAACTGAAATCTGTCATCCTCATTTCCTTTATTCTTATTTCTTTGGGATTGCTCTGAACCTTTTTCTGATGCTTGGCTCTTTTGTTTTCACTTCTCATATATTATGATAAACACATTTCAAATCTATAAATTTCCCTATAAGTAGTACCTTTCTTGGGTCTTACAAGTGAACTATTTTGTGATTTTCTTTTTTAAGCCAAAGATAAGTTTTATGTTATTCAGTTTCTAGCTGAAAGGACTTTTAAAGTCTTTCTTAGTTATTGTTTTCCAGTTTTGCTGCATTTGTGATTAGAAAAAAGTAATTTGCATTGTAGAAAATCACATATCCAACAAATATTGTGAACTTATTTTTTCTTCCTAGAGACTTTTTCAGTTGTGCTATTATACACTTTGAATCTATACTATTCACTGAAAAGATGTTAATGACCTGTATAACCTTCCTTTGTTGTTTGTTTTATCAGCATATATGTCATTTGTTGTCTTTTTCATGTGTTTTTGTTTGAATTTAGTTTTGAGAGACGATACATTTGCTAATGCAGATTTCTGTGGTTCATTGCATCTGGTATATCTTGTTCTATTTTTCTGCTTTTAGCCTTTCTGCAAACTTTTAAGCATATCTTTTGTAGACAACATGATACTGAATTTTTTCCCTTAACTCTCATTGAGCATCTATCTTTAATTAGTGAACTTAAAGTCCTTACATTTATGGGAGTTATCATTATTTTGGGACTTCTTTCTTTCATTTTATTGAGATTTTCCAAGCATTTTTCTTTCCTTTTAGATTCTTTTCCCTTTACTTGGATTGGTGGTTTGCATGTGCAGTTTTAGGCCAAGGTATTCTCCCTATTGGTTTCTTACACTTATTAGTATACATTTCTTCCCCACAAGACACAGCATTTGAGATTCTTCAGGATATTCCATCGCCATTGAGTTCCTATTCACTCCCTGACCACCCCCTGCCCCGACACACACACACTTCGTTTATGTATCGTTTAGCGTTTTAGTCATGATTTGCTTTGGATATAATTTATCCCCTTTCCTACAGTTCTTGCTCTTTTAGACAATTATTAATTGAAACTTAGGCGAATGTTTTCTCCTTTGTTAAATGAAAATAATTCCAGCTTCCTCACGTGGCTCATTGTGGGAAGTAAGTGAGGTGATGTAAGTGTGAACTCGGTTATAGGTGAAGAATACACAGATGTTGACTGTCAGTCAAAAGGAGTGTTTTATCCCAAAGTCTGCCTGTTGTCTGCTTCTTTCAAAAAGTCTTCTCAGTCTACCTTTCATAAATTCTGAATTGTTTGATTTTCTTTACTCTAAAACATGATGTCCCTTTGTGATTGATGGATGCCTGTGTGTGTTACCAAGCCCAATGGATACCTTGTAGTGCATTTCACAAGGTTTAACACTTTGAGCAGGGAAAACCCAAGGGTAAAAGCCTGTGGAATGTTGTTAATGGTGTGTGGAAGGCAGGGTGTTGTTGGAGCTATCACTTGTCACCCAAAGAACAGAGACTGAAACTTGGAGGGTCCAAAAACAGCCGTGTGTTAGAACAGCAAGTTCTGCAATGCAATGGAAGCTGTTTTTAGGTACTGTTAAGACTGAAATGAGGTATAGCAACGTACGGCATAATCTAATGGTGCCTCCCTTTATTCCTTATTAGGCTCATATTGGCAACTTATTAACATCAAAATTCTTNAGAACAGAGACTGAAACTTGGAGGGTCCAAAAACAGCCGTGTGTTAGAACAGCAAGTTCTGCAATGCAATGGAAGCTGTTTTTAGGTACTGTTAAGACTGAAATGAGGTATAGCAACGTACGGCATAATCTAATGGTGCCTCCCTTTATTCCTTATTAGGCTCATATTGGCAACTTATTAACATCAAAATTCTTCAGTTACAAGGATTTTGACACTTTATTGTATACATGTGCAGCAGAGTTTGACTTTATGGAGAAGGAGGTAAGATGGGATTTATCCTTTTCTAGGTTTNCCTCCCTTTATTCCTTACTAGGCTCATATTGGCAACTTATTAACATCAAAATTCTTCAGTTACAAGGATTTTGACACTTTATTATATACATGTGCAGCAGAGTTTGACTTTATGGAGAAGGAGGTAAGATGGGATTTATCCTTTTCTAGGTTTTGGTCTGTTCATTTTTCATAAAGGGTGCTCCTGTTATTCAGATTCTTACCTCTGTGCTCTTATCTCAGTTTGAAGGGAAAGGAAAACCTTGCAGCTTAAACTGAGATGTTCCTGTTTACATTAGCACAGCCTCATGAAATATATGATCTCTTCTCATTTTGATAATTTAGAAACATGCATTCAGTCTAGCAGTAGTTTTTAGGATGAGTAAACAGAAGCACTTCAAGTTGCTTTCTTTCAAGGATAGCATTGATTTAGTAAAACTCTCAATCTTTTCAGTTTCCACTTGCTTTGTGAGTGTGTGTTTGAATAATCTCATTGATTTGAAATATCATTGAATACAGGTTTTTCATTCCAACAACATTTGTCTTTCTAAAACTGTACTCGTGTGTTTAGAAGGAAATCTGAGAGTAGTTTAGTGGATTGTGAGACAGAAGTCTGCAATATTACTTACACACATACCACCCATGTGGCCCTGATTTATGAGGATATTTAATTATCTCTGAAACATTTTTCTTCAAAGCTGTGTATATGTGTGTGTATGGAACTGGCCAACAGTCCTCTGCTGACACATTTCATTTTCCCTGGTCCCCACTGGGTCAGCCATTGAATTGCAAACCAGTTGGAAGAGAGGATGCCACATGGCAGATGACTCTTTACTCCAGTGACTTAACGTCTTCATTTCCTGTGTTCTGGCAAGTGGTTTTGACACATAATGACTGATAAAGTGTATAAGTGATACATTTTTTGAGCCTGCTGAAAGAAAATAGGGAAAAGTATCTTGCAAAACATTAAAATGCATGCCTATAGCAGATCAAGACTCCTTCAGGGAGATGGTAAAGGAAGTATAGGCATCAACAGAGAAATTAGGGCTCAGTGTAAATCCTTTAACATTGTTGAAAATAAACACGCCACTACATAGACTTGAGAGTATGAATCATCAATTATGTAACAGAAGAAATAGTTTACTAAGGCATAGCATGGCTTCAGCCAGTTTGAAGAAAATGGCAAAGCCGTGTCCAGCCTGCCATTCTTCATCTCCATAGGTATCTTCACAGGGACTGTGCTGTAGAGACAGAGCACAGTGCAGGTTCAGAGAGAGGGCATCTGTTGCTTGGTGGGAAGAGGGAACAGTTTAATGCAATATCACACTGGTATGGAAAGACACTTAAGATGTATAATAGGGTAAGCAATATGCTGTGATATTATTGAGCTATGATTAGCACACACAAAGTGTCAGCAAAATTTTAACACTGGTTTTCTTTTTTTTGGTGAAGAGGTAATTAGTGATAAACTTTATTTTATAATTTGCATTTTCTAAATTTTCTATAGTAGTCATATTTTAATTGTGCTATTGAAAGATAGTAAAAACCAGTGAGGGAGATCTTTGCCTTTTAGATATGAAAATGGAAAGCAACAGTATTTAAAGTACAAAGACATAAAAACAGGAACGTTATGGCCAAAAATAGGCAATGCTGGATAGACCCCCGTGTGTATGTACTTAACTATGTTTTTGTGTGTGTACTTGGTATGAAATGAAGAGAGCAGAGAGCAGCACAGCTAAATGATGAAAGATGCATTGTTTCATGAATATTATTTGAAAAATTGAATTGGGGTGGGAAATCAGGTTAAAACTTTGGATCATATGCCAAACTTCATTTCAGTTGATGTGTTAAATACAAATGAAGCTTGAAAATTTAATTTGAGAAACATTTCTTAACTTCATGTTTTAATGAGCATCATATTAGTACAAAATGCACATTAGAATGATTAATACATTTGTCTGCATATAACTTAAAATTGTTATATGTACAGTTTTGTACATTAAATGTTATAAAAATTAAGATCAAATGACTAACTGGGATGATTCTTGCGATAAATAATATCAATGAAACTAGAGATTAATTAGTTTAAGAGAGTGTTCAAATCAATAAAAATTTATCGAGGACCCTCTCACTCTTTCTCAGCACCAAAAGTACAGCCCCACACTGTTCCCCTACCCACCTATGCAGAAATAGGTGAAGGATGTGAACATATACAATCCATCAGGGAGGAAATGCTGATAACTGATTAAAATGTGAAGTTGATTGTCTCCTTTATTTTTTCTCCATTTTCTAGTGTTCACAATGAGCATATGTAACTTTTATGCTTAGAATAAAATCAATAATTATGAGAAATATTAAAAGAATTTATAATTCTAATAGAACCAGCATGTGTACACATCTCTCACTGTGGTTTTTTTCCTTTGGATTTGTTTTTTTTTTAAATTGAGGTATTATTGCTTTACAACATTGTGTTGGTTTCTGCTGTGCAACAGAGTGAATCAGCTGTATGTATATCCTCTTCCTCTAAGACCCCCACAACCGACAATCCCACCCCTCTAGATCACAGCAGAGCACTGAGCTGAGCTCTCTCCAAGCAGGTTCCCCACTGTCTATCTGTTTTATACATAGTAGTGTATATATGTCAATCCTAATCTCCCACATCACCCCGCTCCCCCTTCCTCACGCCCCTGTGTCCATATGTCTGTTCTGTAGATCTCCATCTCCATTTCTGCCCTACAGATGGGTTCATAGGTGCCATTTTTCTTGATTGCACATGTATGCATTAATATATGATATTTGTTTTTCTCTTTCTGACTTAACTCACGCTAATAAACTTTTGGAATATAATGTTAAAATTGTTTGAGCTCTATTTTAACACGATTTTTTAAATACTTCCTTTTTAAAGAAAACATCAATCTTACTACTTTCCTTGTATTTATTGTTATTAGCAAATGTCTAATTTTTGAAATAATAAAATAGTTATTATAAATTATCAAAATTGCTTGTCTGATACAGAATAGAAAGTGAGAAAATTGGACTAAGGAGAGGGAAATCAGAAAATGCTACTTACCTTATGTTTTGTAGAATTAAAATGTACCAGTATTTTTAATATGCTTGAATCTAGCCTTCTGTTTGTAAACCTATTGAGGAAAGCATGCGTAATTTCATGTAATGATAAAACTTGTGTGAGGGAATGTTTGATAACGAGCAAATCGATTGCGATTTAGAAATTTCAGGCCGAGAATTGTTTGAGACTGTGATCTCAGATTATTGAGAGGTGTATCGGATTGCAATGTGTAAGGCTTTTTTAGTTTAAAAAATTTTTTTTTTTTTTTTAGTTTTTTACCTATTACTGAAGAAAATGTAAAAGTGTAAAAATGTTTTTACTCCTTTTATAAATATTGATCATTATTGTGTGTGTGTGTGTTTGTCTCTGGACATCATGCTTGTGATTTTTATTCCAGATAAAACGCCCAGTAATGCTCATGCCATTCTGCTGACCCTCATTGAATACCGGGCTCTCTAGTTAAAACAGTACTGTGCAAAAGTGAATAGTAATCTTTCTAGTTGTGTTTTATACTACAAGTGTTTGGGAACTATATCTGTTAGTGTTTTCAACTCAGCATTTTGGGGAAGTTCATTTCTATGGAAATGTATCTTCATTTTTATGAAGGGAATCAGTGGGTAGATTGGTGAATGCACAAGTTTCTTAACATGTTTTAAAATTCACTTGGTTCACGATTTGCAGTTTCTTAACGTGTTTTAAAATTCACTTGGTTCATGATTTGCAGTTTTCATTTGAAATAACATTTTTCTCTAATGAAACACTTCTTTGAATTTCAGACTCCCTTGAGGTATACAAAGACATTATTGCTTCCAGTTGTTCTTGTTGTGTTTATTGTAATCATTAGAAAGGTAAGTCTGTCCTTTACCTTATGAGTACTTTCTCATAGTAGAACATTTTCTTATTTCTTCATAGTAGTTACATATACTAGGCTACATGTTAATCTGACACAATACTTATATAGACTTATTGAAACACATTCTGTATTTTCTTACTAATAGCCTTTGATGAATATTTATAAATCTTAAAAAATATTGTGCTAGTTACCAACATGAAGTAAACCTAAGAAAAGGACACTTACATTTTGATAGCCATGTATTTTGAAAGATAGGATCAGAGAGATCATATTGACCCACATACAATTGTTTCTGTTTATCTAAATTGTTACTGACTCACTTTTAACTTTATGTAATATTTTACTAAAATTTTTAACATATGCCTTCCTAAGTCATTTGTGCAGTATTCATTAACTTCTGGTTAGAGTTTATTATTAATCAAAAGGAAAAATAGAATATTAACAATGTATTACTAAACCCAATAAAATAGTTAGACTCCCAACTTAGCTTTGATAATGAAATTTTAAGTCCAGATATAAATCAGGCCAAGGAAGTTCCAATCTTTAGCAAAGAGTGGTATAATTTTCTTTTTTCTTCTTAAGAGTTAGTGAACTTTATAACTACAGATGTTTTAAGTGAATGACTTGGGATTAGTCTGTAGTTGAAAAATAAATGATAGACCCTAAAGGTTTTCTAATTCAGAGCTATTATTTCTGTGTACAATGTCATGTATTTGTGGAATATTCTGTATTGTAGTTATTATTCACAGCATATATTTATAATCACTCTAAATATTTCATATACCTTATTTCAGTTGGTTCTTCAATAACATTCTAGGGTACAGATACTATTATTACCATTTTGGCAAATGCAAAATTGGAAGGTCGGGGAGGCTGTTAGTGGCCTCACATCATCTCCATTAAAAAGCAAGGGAAGAGTGAGAATCAGATGGCCCCTTTAGCCTCCTCTTTGGGCATCATAGTTATTATTATTCCTGTTGTATGGTTAAGAAGAGGCACTACCAAGAACCAGAACATGATGGAATTCACTAAAGGTGAATCAGAAGCTGAAAGGTCAGGTTTCAAGACCCTTCTTAGTTGCTGTCCACCTTCAGGAAGATCATTTAATCCTTCTGAGCCTGTTGCTCATTTATAACATGGTAATAAAACCTATCTGAACAGGGTTGGTTATAGATATGATTATACAAATGTAAGATTTTGTTGTCATAATTACTTATTCTGAGTTATTTCTTATCTCCATACTTCTGTATTTTAGAGTAAGTAAAAGGAAAGTCTAGAAAATATGTTACTTGAATTTTTTTTTTCCNGCCAGAACATGATGGAATTCACTAAAGGTGAATCAGAAGCTGAAAGGTCAGGTTTCAAGACCCTTCTTAGTTGCTGTCCACCTTCAGGAAGATCATTTAATCCTTCTGAGCCTGTTGCTCATTTATAACATGGTAATAAAACCTATCTGAACAGGGTTGGTTATAGATATGATTATACAAATGTAAGATTTTGTTGTCATAATTACTTATTCTGAGTTATTTCTTATCTCCATACTTCTGTATTTTAGAGTAAGTAAAAGGAAAGTTTAGAAAATATGTTACTTGAATTTTTTTTTTCCCAATACAGCTGTTATAAAGTGTTTAAAAATCTGTTTGCAGGTTATTATTGACATGTGGGTTGTCTTAACTAAACAACAGACACATATAAGGTAAATATGGCATTAATGACTGTTACTTCCTCCAGTTTATTTAGTAGGTGTTTACAGTGTATTAATTTTATAGTTATGTGAACTGCTGTTTCAGTTGTTGCCATCCCCCTTCTCTGCTTTTATCCTTATTCCCTCTCTGAGCAGAGCTAAGCACATCACTCACTTGTCTCTAAGTCCCATCTAGTATGTTCTGACAGTGGCCCTACGCTTATTTCTCCTTGAAGGACACAGCTTTGTGCATCAGTTTGGCAGGTAAAGCAAATTAGTCTGTTGATGGTTTTAGGACCAATGGACAGCCTTTTGACAGAAGAAGAAGGAAATGTAAAAGTGGACTCATTCCTCACTTTTTACATAAAATAAATTCGAGATAGATCAAAGATTTAAATATAGAGAAAAATGAAACTCCCAAATAAACCAAGAGTTTATTATATTGTTAGGGTTAGAGGCTTTGTTAAGAATGGCATAAAACCGATAAGCTAGAAGGAAAGATTGATATGGTTGACCAGATAAATTCTTTGGTAAAATACCGTAAGCATTATTCAAAGCAAACACAACTTGGGGGAAGTATTTGCAGATCATAACAAGGTAATAACGACCATCACACATAAAGAACTTCTATAAATTAACAAGGAGAATGCTAAAAACCCATTTGAAAAATGAGTGAAAGGTATACACAGGCAGTTGACAAAACACATTCCCGTTTTCCCTCTCCCACGACACTCATGTCCCACTAATCTCTTTTGTGCTCTTTGACCACGAAAATTGGTTTCCTGCCCTTGCAGTAGTGATGCCCTTAGCCCGTGATTGTGCCCCTGCTTCCCACAGCCTGGCTTGGCATGACTCAGTTCTCTAATCCTTGCCTAAATGTCGCCTCCTATAAGAAGCCTTCTCTACCTGTCATCTCTAAGTGGATCCCTCGTCTCCTTGCTTGTTATTCTCCACCATCACACCCTTTTTCTTTCTCTCAGCATTTATCACCATGTGTTTATAAACTGCTGTGTTGTTGCCTATATCTCCTGAAAGGGGAGATGGCCATTTCTGTTCAATTCAGCAGTTTATATGCAGTGCCTGGCATATGAGGAAAGAATAGTAGTTGAGTGATAAAGGCTTGTGCATGAATAAATAGATACATGAAAAAGTGCTCAGTCCCGTGATAATATGGAAACCTTTTTACTTGACAGGTTTGTAAAAATTAATACCCAGTGCTTGAAAGGGTGGTAGGGCAGTTTGGCAATAAAGCAAAACATATGGTGGGCCTGTCCTTTAACCCAGNGAACTGTTTTTGCTAAGCGTTGTTCTAGGTCTTGAAATATTTCAGTGTTTAGGATAGAGAAGGCATGTATTATCAAGTTGTATATTTGTATCTCTGATCCAGACTTCTCCCTTGAACTTAAGATTTATATGTAGACTCACTGTTTGTCGTCTCTATTTGGGTGTCTGGTGAGAATCTCATATTCTGTGAACGCAGTGCTGAGCCTCTGAATGGGCTTCCCTGTCAGCACACTTCTGTGGGATCTTCTTCAGTCATTTTCCTCCTGGCTCCCTCTTCCCCAATCATGCCATCTTTACTGTCAGCCTGCCAAGGAGCCGGCTACCGTGAGGCTTTGTCATGTCTGTTCTCTGCCTGAAGTGCTCTTCCACGGGCACTGGATCCCAGGATCCACTGGGGATCCTCAGGCTCCAATTCTCGGGTCCTGGAGGCTCTGCTCAGAGTTCACTCACTTGGTGACCACACAGATTAATATATACCACCCTGGACACCCAGTACTCCCTGCATCTTTTCCCTGGTTTCCTTTTTCTGCACGGTATTTATTGCCATGTAATGTTTGCTTATTTGCTGTTTGTCTCCTTCAACTTATATGTAAACTCTGGGACACAGTTTTTCCCCGCCGCCCCCAATCTTATTTACTGCTGTGTCTTCAGTGTTCAGTGGAATTGGGTGGATGGATGAATTTGTACCCTGTCCTCCTGAAGGGTTCATTTCAGTAGGGGGATTCAGAGGATACTCAAGTAAACCTATAATTGAACATTTTATTTTTTATGAGAAGATAAAACAGGGAAATGGAGTGTGAGTGATCAAGGTGGGAGGCACTGAATACGGGAGAGAGTCAAAGGAGCTGTCTGATGTTTTAAGGCATAAAATGAGTCTAGTGTGACGGAGCACAGTTGGTCAAGAGGGAACTTGGTAGAAGGTGAATTTCAAGGGTGAAAGATGGGGACCATCTAAAGAAGACTATGTGTAATTACCAAAAAAAAAACCCAAACCCACAACCAACTAGAAAGTCTTAAGCAAAGAATGGCATATCTGGATTCCCATTTTTGAAATTTGCTCTCAGTGCTGTGATGAGACTCAACACAGGGTTGGGGTGCTGGGAAGGGGACCAGAGTGAGAGGTGGGGAGGATGGGCCTATAAAGGTATATCCTTTCTTAGGAAATTAAAACCATCAAACAAAACTAAAGGTGGCATTTTGTGGCTATTTTTTGTTTCAAAACTGCTGCTGTAAAAAAGTCTTGTGTGTGGCTTCCTATATTGTCTCTGTGGCAGTTATAGTTTATGCAGGAGTCGAGGGACCGCTGGGGACAGAAAGTAGGGCTCTGGGACTGTGAGGGCTTCAGAACTTCTTTCCACTCCCTGCTTTGTCAGGTTATTACTTGTGAGGTATGTGATACATGGCAGCCAGCAAGTCTTGTTGGCCTAAAAATACCCGTGTAGTCAGATATGTAGGATGTGCAAAGTAAGCTGTTTTAAAAGACTGTAGCATCAGTTTGGTTTATAACTTTTAGTTCTTTTGGTTTACACATATGTGTCCTGAGGGAATATTACAAGAGTTGTAAAACTCATATTTGTCAGGTAAAAATGCGCATGATTGAAGTGGTGATTCAATGGTAGTATTTCTTTTTCCATTTCAGAAAACACCAGTTTGATCATGGAGAGGTAAAGACTTAATATTACCAAAATGTGATTTGTTTTAATGTTTGTATATATTTGGACTTTCTTTCTAGTTCATTTTCTCACTTTATTGGTGATTACCAAAATGTGGTTTGTTTTAATGTTTGTATATATTTGGACTTTCTTTCTAGTTCATTTTCTCACTTTATTGGTAATCATCTTCAAAATAGACCTGTATGTGTTTTTATGAGAATACTGCGAACATGACCATTCATTTAAAGTAGGTAGCTAGGAAACTCACTTGGTCTGTTCTGATCATCAAGGTAATAGCAGATCACTGCTGGGGTCCATTTAGGCACTTTTGCAGAGTATCTTTCCCATCATTGGAGATCATTTTCCTCTCTGCTCACCTTGCCCGGAGGCCTCAGAGATGTGACTGGCTGCTGTTCCCATGTCCTGGTGATTCAGCCTGTTTCTTTTTAAGTGAGGTATAATTGACATACAATGCTAGTTTCAGATGTACAGCATAATGATTTGAATTTGCATACTTTGTGGATTGACCACCACAGTAAGTCTAGTTAAAATTGTTACCATACATAGTTACTCAAAATGTTTTTCTTGTGATGAAGACTTTTAGGATCCTCTTTCTTAGCAATGGCATGGTGACTGTCGTTGATGATACTGTATTTCATATTTCCACCTGGTTCAGAAGTGTAGGCTTTATTAACCCTAGGCTTGGTTCTGAGTGGAATTATAGGTCCACTTGCCTTAAGGATGTTATAATTTTAGCCCTCCAATAAAATGGAGAAGTTTGAAAGTGAATTTTAAGACTTGTTTATTTCAGAAATCAAAATATTGTTTCTAAGAAAAAGTACTCTTTTCTAATTTTTTACTTTTTCAGTTTAACAATATATTAACTTCACAAATATTAGGAGTAAAAAATATTTTCTCTGTCTTTCAGCTGGTTTATCACGCATTGCAACTGCTAGCATATACAGTCCTTGGTGTTTTAATTATGAGACTAAAACTCTTCTTGACACCACACATGTGCGTGATGGCTTCCTTGATCTGCTCAAGACAGGTGAGATGATTGTTATGTCGGTGTTATAGCTGCTATGATAGTTTTACCCCAGCCTTTGTTATTAAGTGGCTCTATAATAATATTGAGTTGCCCAAAGTTCTTTAAATTGTTATCATTAAAGTTCGTCATGGTTTTGTTATAATCTTTCCAAAGGTTAATGGCCAAAGCAGATTATTTATCCTTTTAACTTCTAAAATGGTCCTAGGCATACAACAAACACTCATTCAGTGCAGGCTAAATTCATGAATAGTAACTACATAGATATTGACAGAAAGCAGTGATCGCATAGGGGCCCACACTCAGAAGGACTGTGCACCTAGACTGATGCATTGCTACCTCACTGCTTTGAACTTCTTAAAAATCGACAGAAAAGGAATCCATGTTTTTATTTTACACTGAGTTTGGCAGATTATTTAGGTAGGCCTGACCTTACTGGAATCTGGAAGTAGAGAGAGCAAATTGAGAGAAGAATTTCTTAAATCATGTCCCACCTATATAAAGCTAATGGTAGAATTCTGTTGATCCCTCAGGTTATTGTTTCTGGAACTTTTCCTTCGAATTATTAGTCCTGTATCTGGGATGCTGGCAGAGACTATATTCTTTTCTGGGAAGAACTTTTGCTTATTTCAGGATGCAGGCTGCTTTGTACTAACCATTGTCAATGTGTTCTTAATTTGATTTCAGCTATTTGGATGGCTCTTTTGCAAAGTGCATCCTGGTGCTGTTGTTTTTGCTGTGTTAGCAGCAATGTCAATACAAGGTTCTGCAAATTTACAAACCCAGTGGAATATTGTAGGGGAATTCAGCAATTTGCCACAAGAAGAACTTATAGAATGGATTAAATACAGTACTAAACCAGGTAGAAAAAAGTCTTATTATTTAGCTGTGGTTTTCCCTATGGTTTTATATACAACTGCACAATCCTCAACTCGCGTTACTTCTGATGGTTTTAATCTTTCTAAGAAACCCTGTTTCTCGATTATCCAGAAAGAGAGAAGTGTTAAGCTTGCTTATGAAATTTGCAAAATAAATGTTGAAAGTATTTTCTTAATAATTTATTTCTGTTTTCCATAAATTCTAATTTTTACAAAATATATCCAAAATTTTGCATGGCACAGTTTAAAATGATTTATGATATGCTTATTTACCTGGTTAATTTTTAATCTCAGTCCTTCACATTCCTTCTTGAAATAAGCTCAAGGAATACGATACTTGATTCATGTATCCAAAGGGAACTTTTTGTTGTCATCCGAATATCAAGTGACTGAATATTAAATCATCTTCCAGAATTCCTTGGTGCCGTAAAATTTCTCTAGTCAATGTGTTACTTCTTCTTAGAATCAGGAAAAGACACTAAAAACAAACAACCAAAATAAACAGAAATCTTCAGTGATGAGGTTTTGTCTTACAAGGAAAATATTTTATCCAGACTTGGTTGCTGACCACCATTTTATCAGCTACCCAATTCATTCTGGTTCTGTTACTGAATCTTTGCGTCACGATTCAGGTCTCAACTTTTTTTACCTGGGAAGTAACTGAGTTGACCAGAGGGAGACTCCTTGTCACGTCCCCCAGGTGTCTTCCTAAGACCTTCGTTCCTGCTTTGCAGATGCAGTGTTTGCGGGTGCCATGCCCACAATGGCGAGTGTCAAACTCTCCGCACTTCGGCCCGTTGTGAATCACCCACACTATGAAGATGCGGGTTTAAGGTTAGTACACAATCAGCACACTGCTGAAAGGTTAGTACACAATCAGCACACTGCTGAAAGGTTAGTACACAATCAGCACACTGCTGAAAGGTTAGTGCACAATCAGCCCACTGCTGAAAGTTTAGTGCCCAGTCACACACTGCTGAAAGGTTAGTACACAATTAGCACACTGTTGAAAACAAGTGTTTCATACAAACAGAAAATGAGTGAGGGAACCAGCAGCATAACAAGAAGTGTTTCAAAAAGGATATGGTGAACCAGAGTATATAGAGGCTGGGGACAAAGAATACTGAGATAACATGGTTAAGTTCAATACAAACTGTTAAGGCCCCATAGGACAAGAAAGCTGCAGTCTTTGGGGCTCTCTTCTCTGCTTGGCAGCGTAAAGAAATCACACAGTGTCTGTGTTATACAGGGATCCAGAACACCTGGGTCATTATTAGTTATCGTCACCTTTAAGTTCCTCCAGAAAATTCATTAGCCTATAGTTTTTATTAAGGTTTTCTCATAGGATATTTTTCTTGAATTCTGAGGAGTCAGTTGAAATGGAATCTAATTCAAGGAGAAGTTTTATTTTTTATTCTCTAATTTTCACCAATATAGCCCTACTGGAATGATCATGTTTTTTGTTTCTACTGTTTTTTCATAAGTTAGAATGTTGTATTCTCTTTGAAAATGTTTAGTGCTCAGTCATGTCCAGCTCTTTGCAACCCCATGGACTGTAGCCCACTAGGCTCCTCTGTCCATGGAATTCTCCAGGCAAGAATATTGAAGTGGGTTGCCATTTCCTTCTTCAGGGGTTCTTCCCAACCCAGGGATCAAACCTGGGTTTCCCAACATTGCAGGCAGATTCTTTACTGTCTGAGCCACTGGGGAAGCCCGTGTTCTGTCTGAAAAGGAAAAAGATTAAACTCTCATTTTAATTTCTAGGTTGGTCAGCTAGTCATTTCCTAAGTGATTGGTGAATCTTACTAATATATTATTTTGTGTAACAATGGGACCTACCTTTTATAAAGCTTCTTTATAAAAAGCTTTTCATTAAAAAATCAATTTTAGCAAACTAATTTCTGCAGCAACTGTGTTAAATTTAATTTTTTTGTTTTAATTATGAATAAAATGGAGAGCCATTTAATACTAATTGTTGGTTATCAAAGTTAGGACTGTCGTACCTTTAAAGTTAACAACAAATCTTTAAAGTAGTCCTTTAGTCGCCTTTGTGTAGCTCACACTCAAATCAGCGATAGAGTGATAGAAAATTTAAAACAAGCAATCAAAGAAACCAAAAGACTAAGTTTGGAGATGAAAGGATTCATTAAACTGAACTTCTTCTCTCAGGACCCTTGTGCTATTGTGCCTTTTTTGGTTGACCTCCCCAATGCCCCTGAGCCAGGAACTCTTGTGAAGAATGTTCTCTTGACCTGATTTTTCTATAGAGTCTTCTAGTTCCATTCAGTACTTCTGCCCAAATAGGTTGATTGCATTCTTTTGATCCTGAAAATCTTCTGCCCAATTATTTTTCTTTAAAGAGCCAGAACAAAAATAGTATATTCGATGTATAGTCGAAAAGCAGCTGAAGAAGTGAAGCGAGAATTGATAAAGTTACAAGTGAATTACTACATTCTGGAAGAATCGTGGTGTATAAGAAGATCCAAGTGAGTACTCAGCAAAAGTACTTTCTATTCATAAGACATTAAAGTTAATTCAGTCTCATAGCGAGTGCTTTACTAGTTGTATGTGTGAAACATATATAATATTTAGCAAAGTATAAGCTGAAAAACGTTTCTGATAATTATTTGGAGTCTTCTTCTTTTCAAATCATTATAAATATCTATTTAACTTATAATGATTTGCATGTGCACTTACTGATAATTTCCCAAATTGTTCATATTTGCCTTTGGTGTTTTTTTGAAAAACTCTAAAGTTGGACATATTTTCTTTCAAAAGACCTGCAGAGTGGAAACCAAGCGGACACTGGAATGGGTTGCCATTTCCTTCTCCAATGCATGCAAGTGAAAAGTCAAAGTGAAGTCGCTCAGTCGTGTCCGACTCTTAGCGACCCCATGGACTGCANTTTCCCAAATGGTTCATATTTGCCTTTGGTATTTTTTTGAAAAACTCTAAAATTGGACATATTTTCTTTCAAAAGACCTGCAGAGTGGAAACCAAGCGATGGAGAGTCTCACTGTAATGAAGTGCATCAGCTTTGTCCATGCCACATCTCTGCAGCATATATCCTGGGATAGCGGAGACCCTCTCCCAGCCTCACCTTAGAGCAGGGATCCCCAACGTCTGGGTCTAATGCCTGATGATCTGAGTTGGAACTTGGTAGTAATAGAAATAAAGTGCACAATAAGTGTAATGCACTTAAATCATCCTGAAACCCTCCTCTGCCCCGCTTCTGTGGAACAGTTATCTTCCATGAAACTGGTCCCTGGTACCAGAAAGGTTGGGGAACTTCTGACTTAGAGTGAAGCTTCTCTCTTACTGTTTATTTCTTATTTGAGTGGGAAAACGATTAACATTACAGCAACCCCTATTCTCCTGGGTTTATATTTTAAATTTTTTCTATTTCCACAGAGAAGTTCACTAAGCAGATTAGAGCAGTAAGAGTTGGTAAGATTTTAAAAGCAAATGTAAATTCTAAAGTAGACTATTTAGAGATGTCGCACTTAGGTGATTCGATAGCAGATGATAGCTTGTTATTAAAATACTGAAGCATCATCCTATAAGGGATATGGAAAGTTTTGATCAGAAATCAAGGATATTTTATGGAACACTATTATTTTAAAAAAATTTTCATTGCTCTTTAAATAAACAGAAATCTTCAGGAGATTGCTATGCTGCTGCTGTTGCTGCTAAGTCGCTTCAATCGTGTCCAACTCTGTGCGACCCCATAGACGGCAGCCCACCAGGCTCCGCCGTCCCTGGGATTCTCCAGGCAAGGACACTGGAATGGGTTGCCATTTCCTTCTCCAATGCATGCAAGTGAAAAGTCAAAGTGAAGTCGCTCAGTCGTGTCCGACTCTTAGCGACCCCATGGACTGCAGCCTACCAGGCTCCTCTGTCCATGGGATTTTCCAGGCAAGAGTACTGGAGTGGGGTGCCATTGCCTTCTCTGAGGAGATTGCTATATCTGTGGCTTAATCAGTCTCATTCACCATGTATTTCAGTGATACATGAAGGTGATAAAATGATTAAATATTGACTCAGGAGTAAAAATAGTTCTGAGGCCGTATCTATCAAGTGTTGCCCACAAAGAAAAGCAAATAATTCTTTATTGTTGAATGATTTTCCAGTGAATATGTCCCAAGTGACTGGAATTTAATCAAGATCTACAGAAAATGTTATTGAGAAAATGTTCCACGTCTTTATGAACATAAGGATACGTATGAAACTTATATACATAACCTTTAACTTTGTCATATAAATTTAGGACAAAAAGTTGTAAGCATCTCTCATAACAATTTGATGATGACATTGTAATAAATGAATGTTGGCCTGATGTTTGCAATCATAAGGACTCAGTTTCTTGGCAGGGATTTCTGCCAGCATTGGGATCTTTATTGTCTCAGGGTTTACCTTCTGACTCTCTAGTTCAGTGATGCCGACCTGAAACATCTGTGAGTTACTGGAACATAAAAATTGTTTTGTGAGCTCTCTTCCCCAAGCAAATGATGAACCTTGGTTCAAGAGTCTTCATTGTCCCCTAGACCCATGCGTATTTGAATATGTGAAAATTGCAGAGGCTGGCGTTCTTTATTCTTAGATGTTGATGGAGCTCCTTGGAGTTGCATAATTGTTGTAGTCTCATGTTCTGATGGGCAGAGCACTGGTTTTTGTACACAAGAAAGGATCAAAAGACAAATTTAGGAAGTATGGCAATAAATCTTGCACACTGCACAAAGTCAGCAGTGAGTTAACTGGCTTCTGATCATCTTCATTTGGAGCTCACCTCCAGGGACAAGGCTGAGAGTTGGGTGGGGTGGAGGTTTGTGCTGGGTTTCCCCTGCTGCACTGATTGCCCTTGTTGTGTTCGGAGCAGCAGGAGTGGAGAGAGGAAAAAGAGGAAGTGGCTTCCTCTCATCTGGTTTCCCTTCAGTAACGACAGTCTCCATCTTCTACAGGATTATAAGTCTCAGGAAATCTTAGGCAGGTGCACTCTGTCCAAAGCTTGAAGCAAAACACAGCTGTGCTCGCTGTTCTGACAGAGAAGCAAATGGAGGGCTCAGAAGAGGAAAGGGAAGGACTAATACTCAGTGCTCTTACTTTCACAGTAGGAAGAACTGAGTTTCTGGCCAGAGCTGTCAACCAGAATTGGAACCTTCCTTACTGCCTTGGCCGTCACTCTCCACTTCTGTCGTGCCAGCCTAAGACAGTTGTATGTGATTAGAAAAAAAAAAATATGCCCGAACAGGGGGAGCAAATGAGGGACTAGTATAGGAGAAAAAAGGAAGAGGGACTAATCCACCCGGAGCTTAAACTGATATCTGCCATGGTGGGCACCATACACATCTGTTCTCATTTACAGAGTGGCTTAATTGTGTGCTTGATTATTCTTGAACTACTTGATACCCTGTGTTCAAATACAAGTAGGAAAATATACTCAAATGCAAGTTAGATTCAGTTTTTAATTAGCTCCTTTTTTATTCTCAGTTCTCTGCTCTTTCTCATTAATTCCCATAATAGAGTTGACATAAAATTAAAATGCCTTAATTCAGAAAAAAATTATTGAGATTTTCACTAATGCTGTTTTAAAGACATAGCTGACTGGCCTCAGGAAACTTGAGAAAACTCAGACAAGGACTAAAGGATGTTATATTTAGAGCCCACAAAGGCAGCCCTTTGCCCTCTTCTTTTCCTGAAAGCAGTTGAACTCAGTAGCTGGTGCTTCATGTGTGTTTCACTCTCTACTATCATTGGCCTGCAGTATAATAACAGTTTGGCCTTGGTATGTGTGAGAAAATTAAAAGATAGAAAACCCAAGCTCAGTCATATCTTCATAGGTTAATAGAATCTCATATCAGCGAGGGTGTGAAGAAAAGTGTGCACTGAACACTCTTTTGTGGGAATACTCACTGGTAATACATTTTTGGAAGATAATTTGATAGACGCATAGTGAAAATTGAATAGCGTTTTGACATGGTGATAGCACTGCTTCTAAAAACTTAGCTTATAGAAAGATAAAGGCACAAAATTATTTATATCAGCATTGTTTTATAATGACAAAAATGAGAAACAATTAAGATGTCTATCCATGAAAGAGCGATTAAATAATACATAAAAGTACTACACCTATGAAAAAGAATAAAGTAGGTCTTTATGAAATGGGACAGTGACTACTTTCTAATGCTAAGTGAGGAGTCCCAGGTTAATCTCAGTTTTGTAAAAGCAGCCCAGGAGCACCTGTGAATATAAATGTCTGTGCCTATGTTTTTGTGTGCTTGTCTGGCTGAACATGAATAAAAAAGGTCGAGCAGATTGCCTGCTGGATTGTTTACAGAAGCACCTCTGAGGAAGGGCATTGGAGGTAACAGTGGCTTCTACTTATTTATTTTGATAGGTTCATATTTTGACACCTTTTGAGTGAAGGTTCCCTTTAAATTAAAGATGTTCTTGAAAAGCAGAGAGCATGTGCATTCCTGTCTAGTGCTTTCCTTCTGCAAGCACTAAAGAGCCGGGTCATGGGGCTGCCATTGGGAATTAAAGGAACTTGTTGGAAATGGTGTTTTCTCTTACAGAGAAGAGTGAAGCAACTATGACAAAACACAAGCTGTTGTCATAGCTGTATAATTTTTCCTTGGTTTTTCTGTTTTCCAACATTTTAAAAATGGAAAATTTTATTTGGAAGAGTCCAGGCCAGTTGTCTTGCAAGAATGTCCGACATTTGAATTTGTCGAACTTACTCCACATCATTAGATTCAGTCTGGCAAATCTGGCAAGAACACTGCAGAGACGGTGTTGTATACTGTCCATTATGTCACTTTTGGAGATACCTGTCACTTTGTTCTGTTATTGGTGATAATAAGTTTGATAACTTGATTAAAGAATGTCCCCAGCTCTCTCCATTTTAAGGAGAGAAATGTCCTTTATAATTAAAGCCTTTCACCAGGTAGTTCTTGAATCCACTCATCCACTTCTTACACTTTCCTGAATCAGTTATTATTAATACATTGGTGATTATAAAACTGGTAATTTAATAGATTTGAAATATATATAATATATCAGTTACTGTTTAGTGGAGGTAAGAATGGATTTGGTAAAGAAATAAAGGGTCACCTTTTGGCTCCATGTCAGTTCAGTTCAGTGTAGTCGCTCAATCGTGTCTGACTCTTTGCGACGCCATGGACTGCAGCACGCCAGGCCTCCCTGTCCATCACCAACTGCCAGAGTCTACTCAAACTCATGTCCATTGAGTCAGTGATGCCATCCAACCATCTCATCCCCTTCTCCACCTGCCCTCAGTCTTTCCCAGCATCAGGGTCTTTTCCAGTGAGTCAGCTCTTCGCATCAGGTGGCCAGAGTATTGGAGTTTCAGCTTCAACATCAGTCCTGCCAGTGAACACCCAGAACTGATCTTTAGGATGGACTGGTTGACTCTNAACTGAACTGAACATTAAATAACAAGAGCAGAGTAGAATGAAGTCAGGATAGGAAAATCACAGGTCTATTACATTCATGAACAAAGATGCAAACAAGAATCTAGCAATAAACTGAACTTAAGATATAAAAATACTAGTTTATCTTAAATTGACCTATATTTTAATATACAAGTGGGGCTCTTTATAGAGCTTGAGAAGCTGAATGTAAAATTTTCATGGGTGAATAATCAAGACAAATCTGAAGAAGGATATGAAATAAGGACATTTTCCCCTACCATCTAGAAAGATTTACCACAACAGCTATATAAGTATTAGCACAGGAATATCAAAATTGACTATTAGATAGCCCCAAACAAGCATGTGCCTATATTTAATAAATGAAGCTGACAATTGGTTATCTATATGAAAAACATTATTTCCATACCTCACATCACACACAAAAAAATCCCAGATAGATGGAAAACCTAAAGAGAATGAAGTCTAGATGACAATATAGGATACTGTCTTTTTGTCCTCAAGTAGGATTTCCTCAAAGAAGGACTTCCTAAAACTCTAACTGTAAAAGGAAAGGAGTGAACGATTCACTGTGTTGTGGTTGATAACTTCTGTTCATCAAAAGACGCAATGAGTGAAGCAATCCGTGATGTGTAGGAGGTATTTTCAATTTGTCTGCTGCTGCTGCTGCTACTGCTGCTGCTAAGTCAGTTCAGTCGTGTCCGACTCTGTATGACCCTATAGACGGCAGCCCACCAGGCTTCCCCATCCCTGGGATTCTCCAGGCTAGGACACTGGAGTGGGTTGCCATTTCCTTCTCCAATGTATGAAAGTGAAAGTGAAGTCGCTCAGTCATGCCCGACTCTTAGCAACCCCATGGACTGCAGCCTACTAGGCTCCTCCGTCCATGGGATTTTCCAGGCAAGAGTACTGGAGTGGGGTGCCATTGCCTTCTCCACTCAACTTGTCTACCTGACAAAAAAGAGCAGTATCAAGAATAAAGAAATCCTAACAAAGAGTAAAAAATACAAAGAAAATTTGGCCCAAAGCATCACATTTCCTGAAAAAGACATGCAGATGGCTCATCTTTAAAAAAAAAAATCCGACCTGTTCATGATCAGAGAAACGCAAAATGAAACCATAGTGACAACATTTATAATTCGCAACATTGATTAGATTTTTAAAGTACTGGGAAAAGTGAAAGTGAACGTGAAGTCGCTCAGTCGTGTCTGACTCTTTGTGACCCAGTGGACATCAGGCTCCTCTGTCCATGAGATTTTCTAGGCAAGACCCTGGAGTGGGCTGCCATTTCCTTCTCCAGGGAACTTCCCAACCCAGGGATCAAACCCAGGTCTTCCACATTGTAGACAGACACTTTACTGTCTGAGCCACCAGGGAAGTCTGACTGGGAAAAGGGTAGGACAACAGGAAGTCTTCTTCACTCCCTGCAGAGGGTAACTTTTGGAAATATATGGCACTACCTGACGAATTTGAGATTATACGTACTATGACCTAGTTTCTCCACTCCTTAGGTTTATACCCCAGAAAGAAAGAAACACGTGCATCAGGAGACATATATAAGACATTCAGTGCCAAATGTTCTTAACAGCAGACAACAAGAAGATCACTTGCCCGTGTGTCTGCAGTCAACCTTAGAATGGATAAAGACATTGAGGTATAATCATCCTGCAGTGTCCCGTTGAACATGTAAAACTGTAAAACAGTTGTAGGCAAAAACATGCATGACTCTTGGGGAAATATTGCTAAGCCAAAAAAAATCTAATTTGTAGAAGAATATATGTGATATGAGTTCATATAGAGAAAAGTTCAATAACATGTAAAGTTAAACACATTTTTAAGGGACTAAAATGTAAAATATGAAGAAAAACAAGTAAATTTTCAGTAAAATTAGTAACTGTCTTTCAGAGGATGGGAGACACACAAGGGTCTTCACAGTTGAAGGTTATGTGTTCTTTCAAATTGGGTAGTGGGTATAAAGGTGTGACTTAACTATGACTATTTATACTTTATGCATATGTTATAATTATTCTCCATTCAATATTGAAAAAACAAATAGACACTTTCAGATACTAATACACAGGTAAAGAAAGACCTACCATAGATGTGGCAGGTGGTTGAGAGAAAATCCTCAGTTTCTCCAGTTATCATGATTTGTAAGAGGTGCCTGGCACATGATGGGCCCTCAGTTCAATGTGAAGGGAACAGAGGCAGGAAGGAGACAGGTGTCTCATTTAAAAGGTCAGCAGCAGCCACGCAGGTTGATAAAATCTGTTACCGATCCCAGGTCTAGATGTTCACCACTCAATATCCCAGAGGCAGTTGTTGGAGGAAAGCAAAGTTGCTTTTAATCAGAGAGTCAGCGATCTTGGGAGAAGGCAGACTTACATTCCCCCAAAACCAACTCTGAAGACTGTACTTGGTCATGAATGTTTTAAGGGGAAAGGAGGAAGTCATCTCAGTCTTTGAGAAAGGGTGGCCAGGGTCATTCCCGCCACCAGCCCATTGCATGCAGGATTCTCGGCTTTTGTGATCTTCCTCTAGACATTATGTTGTTCACACAGTTTGTTCACAAGATTACTGAAAGGAAAGCTAGGGAAGAGATCTGGTCATCTGTTAATTACTTAGTCTTCATTTCTATTTCTTTGATCTACAGAAAGAACCAACAGGTTAGGCAAAGTATTGTGTGATCAAAAGATTTGGAAAGTGTGCTGGGGCAGAGGTGAGCGGAGCACAGGAGTGTCTGAAACCATGTTTAGTTACAGTGAAGCTTTGCTAAAGTGATAAGCCAAAAGGGGTTCTGCTGAAGGCGGTTATAGTACCTGTAAAACAACTGCATCAGACAGTGAGTCCGTGACTCTATTGTCCTAATCCTTAACTGCTGTTCTTTTTTGACTCAAAGAGGCCTGGGAGATTGCAGCTTTTCTAGAAGCAAGAGGCAGGAAACATACAGGGGTCTTTGTACTTGCTTGCAAAGTGTTGGAGCACAGGGTTCTGCTAGGTTCCAAAACCACGGGCTATTAGAAGAAAGGGTTTGCTGACAAGGCTGAAATCAACATTTTTTAAAATATATATATAAATGGAGAAACAGGCTTTGAAAGGGGAAGTAACCTGCCCAAGTTTATGCTAGTACTCCTGGTGTGCGTGTGCATGCTAAGTTGCCTGCCAGGCTCCTCTGTCCATGGGAGTCTCAGGCGAGAATACTGGAGTGGGTTGCCATGCCTTCCTCCAGAGAATCTTCCCAATCCAAGTATCACAGTCTGGTTCTTTATCACTAGTGCCACCTGGGAAGCCCAGTACTCAGTAGTAAAACTGAAATTAGAAAGTTGCTCTCCAGGAGCTAGCCCTAGCCATCCCATTCACCTTGTGGTGGAAAGAACACGGCCTTGGGAACAGTTAATCAGTTTGAAAGCCAGACTCGGACACTCAGCTCCTACAAACACAAGCCAGTCACATCTGGAAGGCCCAGTTTCCCCTGGGTGAAATGGGATAAAAGACAGTGCCAGTCTCACAGGGCTCTTACGTAGATGACATGACGTATTGTACGTAAAGTGTTTCCGCCTCCATTGCCCTTGGCCCTGCTCTCTCCAGGCCTCAGCCCTGCTCTCCCTCATTCTCCTCCTCCTCTGGTCGACAGCCCCCAGCTCGCAACCACTAGTGACCCTAGATTTGACCTGTGGTCAAATCCTAAATTCCCTTTCATTATGCAGAACAATTTATCTCCTCATTGTCTTACCACCTCCCCCCTTTTTTTTAAATAAAAAANGGCTCTTACGTAGATGACATGACGTATTGTACGTAAAGTGTTTCCGCCTCCATTGCCCTTGGCCCTGCTCGCTCCAGGCCTCAGCCCTGCTCTCCCTCATTCTCCTCCTCCTCTGGTCGACAGCCCCCAGCTTGCAACCACTAGTGACCCTAAATTTGACCTGTGGTCAAATCCTAAATTCCCTTTCATTATGCAGAACAATTTATCTCCTTATTGTCTTACCACCTCCCCCCCCTTTTTTTTTAATAAAAAAACTTGTAAGAACCTGTGATCTGCCTTCCTATCAGGTTTTAAGAGATCAATCAATATATTATTGTTAACTGTAGCACAATGTTATACAGCAGTTCTCTAGAACTTTTCATCTTGTTTAACTGAAACTTTGTTCCTCTTGGTTAGTAATTCCCCACCTCCGCCTTCCACAAGCCCATTGCAACCACCATTCTATTCTTTGTGGTTTTTTTTAATTCAACTATTTTTTAAATTCAATTTAGATACCTTATGTTAAGTGGAGTCTTGCGATATTCAGCCTATGACTGGCTTGTTTCACTCACTGTAATGTCATTTCACTCAGTGTAATGAACTTCAAGGTTCATCCGTTTTGTCACATACAGCCGGATTTCCCTCTTTAAAAAAAAAAGGCAAATAATATTCTGTTGTATGTAGATACCACCTTTCCTAAAACCTCTCATTTGTTGGTAGACATTTAGTTTGTTTTCCCAAGTTGGTTATTATGAATGCAGTGAACACAGCAGTGCTAGTATCTCTTTGAAAAAAAACCCTGATTTCAGTTCTTTCCTGTAACCTTCTTATCCAGGTTATCTATTCCCAGGGGGCTTCACATTCATAATCAAAATTTCTGTTAGGTTATTTTTCCTATCCAGAGGATCAGGAATCTCTTTGAAATGAATTCTGTATCAAGATATCTTTAAAAAAAAATAATAATAATAACGTCTCCCTCCCTTTCTCTTCCCTTAATCATACCACCAGGCACAGACAAGGAAATCAGGGTGGACTGATCCCTAACCATTCTTAATACTGAAAATCTCTGAGGTTTCCTTTTTGTGCTTTTCCTCCCAGGTGTCTCCCCAACCCTTCCAGAATAATTTTCTTGCTGTTCCTCTTTGCTTTTAGTTGAAAGTAGGAATAATCCATAAAGAAAAAAGCTTGGGGGGTGGGGATGGGCAGGGCAGAGAGGAGAAAATCAATCTCCTGTCAAAGCAGTCTGGCTCCACATCTGCCCCTTTCACTCAGCCGCTGCTGAAGTGGGCCTGGCTGTTGAGATGGGCTGGGCTGGGGGCTCTGCTCAGCATAGCATCTGTCACTCCTAGCAGAGCCAGGGCTGCCTTCTGAGCTGAAAAGGAAAATGACTTAAGTGATGACAGAAAAATGGCTGCCAATTCCAAGTAGAATTGCCACCTCAGAATACACAGCACTGTCTTTCACCTGACATTTCGCAGTGAGCTTGCAGAGACTTATGATCTGAAGATTTTTGTTTTTGTTGTTTGGTCTCATTCCCGTCCAAATGCCCAGGCACTCACTGACTCTTAGAGTTGTAGAGTTTGTGCTGAAAGAAAACCTTGAGTGTGAAAGGCAGTGTTATAGACTGTGAAATTGGTTTTGGAAGTGTTACCAAACCAAACCAGGGTCTGCTTGCCCTTGCAGTACAGCCAATCTACTGACATCAGATTGTGGTGAGGAAAGTGTGGCATTTATTGAAAGGTGTCAGACAAGGAGTGCAGGACAGCTAATGCTTAAAAAAACTGAACTCTTTGATGGGTTTCAGGGAAGCATTTTTAAAGGCAAGGTGAGGGAGGGGAATTGCAGGGTATGTGATCAACTCATGCACAGTTGTCTGATTGGCTGATGGTGAGGTAACGGGGTGGGGTGCCAGGGAGTTACATTATCCGTCTTCAGGCACCAGCTGGTCTGGGGATTGGGTACTCCATGATCATCAAGTGGTTAGCTTCCTCCATTTGGTAGAGGTTATAGCATCTGTAAAATAACTCAGAAAATGTGCATCAGATACTGTTATCTAGGTATTTCAGAGGAGAACTAAATCAGAGGATTCGAGGGGAGGGGTCTGTCCCTGAAAGGCCCCATAGTTTCCTGCTCAGTTACAGAAAGATAGCACGTTCCTAAGGAGGTTTCAAGAATGACAGGGTTTCTGGCTGAATGTTGAGGAAAAAACACTAGACCTTGACACTAACATTCTGTATGTTACTGGCCAGATTACTTCTCTGAAATTTAGTTTCCTTATCTATAAAATGAGGACATTGAATGGGAACAGTAATTTAAAAATGATGTTCCTAGGACTCTATGGTCAATAAGTTTAGCAGTTTGATTGGGATGGGTTGTGGTATAGTTTTCTTCATGTTTCTTAGCCTTGGGCTTCCTTGAGCTTTTTTTGATCCATGAGTTTATTCAGTTCAGTTCAGTTGCTCAGTCGTGTCTG